>JAQPPZ010015474.1:0-382011 GCA_028583015.1 Wollemia nobilis
ATCAGCCTTGCTAAAAGATATTTCATCCTTGGATGGTTGGGTAAATAAATAGAGCAGTTCGTAAAAAAGACAAGGAAATACAAAATGCCCGAGGGCCCCAGAAGACGCGGACAGCCCTAGAAATCTTGATCTTGAAATACATTAAAACAGAATAATAGCCAAAGACAATATATCAACAAACTTTGGGAGAAGACCTATGATACAAATTCTTCATCATGAGAGAATATCTGCCTTGGCCAAACTGTCCACCTCGGTTGGGAAATGAGAATGCCAAACAACCGAGCACGTGGTCATCAGTCCTTTGTTGACCAAGTGATCCGCCTCCCAATTACCTTCTCTGTAGATATGCCTCGCATCCCACCTAGCGCGTCGAGAGAGGAGCATCCTAGCCTCAAGGATGATATTTAGGACCCTCCACGATGGGTCTTTGGAGCCGCAAAGGTAGTTGATAATGTTTAGAGAATCACCTTCAATAATTAAAGGTCTAGGATCATTCGATATGACCTGCAACCCTTTCAACACACCTCAGGCTTTGACAAAATGATTGGTCTGAGGGCCCAAATTTTCATAGTAGGCCAAGATCAGCTTCCCATTATGGTCCCTGACAAGTCCCCCGAAACCAGCAGGCCTTGGGTTGCCTTTAGCGACCCAGTCAAAATTAAGTTTGATCCACCCCAAAGGAGGTTTGGTCCAAGTGACCTCCCTGCGGCCATTCACTTGAGTCAACTTTGGAAGAGGAGCCAAGGTCTAGTCTTTTGAAAATAATTGCCTCCCAAGGATTGTGAGGGAGGGAGTTGGGAATAGTTTTTGAATTCTCGACAACAAAGAATAAGGCCCGCTAGGCAATAGAGGGAGCCATTCTAGGGATCTTGCCGAAGAATCTAGCATTATGCTCCAGCCAAATTTTCCAGATGGAATGGTGAAAGGTAGCCTCACAAAGGAATCGGATCTTAGAATTCTTAAAGGGCTTGGGCCATTGGAGGAAGGCATATTTAAGGGAGCTAGGGGAGCACCAGAGTACTTGGAAGGAAGACAACACATAGCTTAGGACCGAATGGGAAAAGGGGCAATGCAAAAATAAGTGATCGAATGTTTCATAGTCAGCTAAGCAAAGATAGCACCTGTTGGGAATTGTAAGGCCTCTCTTGTGGAGATTGTCTATGGTAAGGGCTTTGTTATAAAAGGCAATCCAAGCAAAGTAATTTATCTTAGGAATAATCCCTTTCCTCCAAATTGCTTTCCATCGAGGGTCCACAATAGCCTCACACGACAGAAGATCATAAGCGGACTTAACAAAAAACCGCCCATCCTGTGTGTTGCTCCAAATAATTCTGTCGTCTCTTATGATCGAAGGAATTAACACTGATTGGAGGACACTATACAAGAAATTCACCTCATTATCAAACCCATCCACCGTCAAAATTTTCCACCAAGGGGGAAGGGAACTTCGATCAATGCAATCCGAAACCTTAAGATGACTGTTTGGATCAATCTGGGCCCTCAAGCCAGCAAAGTTTTGATTTAAAATGAGAGCTTCATCTATAGCCCACCCGTCTCTCCAAAAAAGGATCATGGATCCATCCCCCAAGCTCCAACAAGCACCCCTATTAATCACCGAATGGCCCTGAAGCACCGTCTTTTAGAAAGACGAAGCTTCATGAGGAGACTCAGCTTCCAGGAGAGAATTTTCCCCAAGATACTTTCTTTTAACTATATTGACCCATTCCACCGGTGCATTAATAAGAATTCTCCAAGCATGTTTTGCAATTAAGGCAGTGTTCATGAGCCTGGATCTTCTCAATCCCATACCTCCTTGGTCCTTTCGAAGGCAAACCTTATCCCATGCCACCAGAGGAATTCTGAATTTTTCTTCGCTGTCGGACCAGAGAAAATTCCTTTGAATCTACTCGATTTTGGAATGGATAAACATAGGAAGCATGAAAACAGACATGAAATAGGTGGGAATTCCTTGAAGATAGGCTTTGATGAGGGTTGCCTTCCCAGCTTGAGATAGCAATTTGCCTTTCCAAGTGCTGAGTTTCTTATGAAGCCGTTCTAAAATCGAATTCCAGATGTTCCCACCGCCTCACCCATTGCAAACTAGCGACAACCCCAAATAAGTTGCGAGGCAGGGAATCAATAGTGCATTCGAGGATTTTGGCAATGTGAATTTGCCTACGCAGAGGGGTATTAACAAAATAAATTTTGCTCTTCAAATAATTAACTTTTTGGCCAGAAGCCTTCTCATACCGAGACAGAATGCGCTTGATAGATTTTACCTAAGTGACAGACACTCCAGTGGATATGAGCGTGTCATCCACAAATTGTTGGTGAGTGACAGGATCAACTCTGGAAGTAGGCAGAATTCCAGAAATCTTACTTTTGCGGAGGGCTTCATTCAAAGACTAGCTAAGGACCTCTGCTAAAAGAATGAATTAAATAGGAGATAGAGGATCACCTTGTCTGAGGCCACGAGCACTCTGGAAGAATCCAGCGAGGGACCCGTTGATCAGCACAAAAAAGGATGGAGTGGAAATGCAACTATTCACAAGGTCAATCCAGTGATGATGGAAGCCCAACTTGCAAAGGACAGCACAAAAGAACCTCTTGTCCACTCTCTCAAAAACTTTATTCATGTCTAGTTTAAGGAAAAGCACAACATTCTTGGAACATTGGGCAGTATGGAGGGTTTCGTGAATAGTAATGATGCCGTCAAGGATGTTTCTACCCTTAACGGTGCTCCCATGAGCTGAACCTACCAAATAGGGGAGGAAGGATCTCAGACGACTGTCAATGGTCTTGGTAAAAATCTTGTAGAAAACATTGCAGAGGCTTATGGGACAATAGTCAGAAAAACTTTTATAGGCGGGCGACTTAGGAATGAGAGCTAGGAAGGTAGAGTTGAGCTTAAGATGGATGGATCTTGATGCTTGGATTTCTAAGATAGCCTCATAGACATCAGGCCCCACAACATCCCACATAACTTGAAAGAATCGGGGGGGGAACCCATCAGGCCCGGGGGCCTTATCCAGCTGCATGGAAAAAAGAGCATCCTTAATCTCGGAATGGGAAAAAGGTTCCAGGAGTTTAATACTTGCCTCATGGGGGACTTTGGTAGGGAAATTATCAAGCAAGGATTTTTGAACTTGGAGGACGCTATCAGGAGGAGCACCCAACAAATCCTGGAAGAAATCGACTGCTTCGCTTCAAATTTCCTCAATCTCCCTGGTAGTGCACCCATCCTTACACATCACCTGTCTGATATTGTTGGCCCCCCTGTGTCTCATGGTAGACGCATGGAAAAACTTTGAATTTGAATCACCACTCTTCAGCCAGAGATCCCTGGATTTCTGACGCTAAAACATTTCCTCACTGGCAAGAATGGAATGATAGTCCACCAGGAGGCTCCGTTCCTCCTCTTTGAGGCCTTCAGAATACCCTTTGACCTCCATATTTTCCTCTAAACTCTTCAAGCGCTCAGAGATGGACCTTTTAGACTCAAAAATGTTGCCAAAAACCTCCTTATTCCATGTCTTTAAGTTCTTTTTAATCATCTTAAGTTTTGGGGCCAGTCTTTTGGATGCTGAACCAACCACCGTCACCTGCCACCATTTCGAAACCAACTGTTTGAAATCCTTGTGGGAAATCCACATGGACTCAAATATGAAAGGGATATTAAACCTAGGCCCGCCAGTGGCCTCTAACAAAATGGGATTATGGTCCGACCCGATTCTTGGCAAAGCTGAGAGAGTTGCAGTGTTGAGGAAGGGAATAGCTTTGTGGGAAATGAGGAACCGGTTGAGCTTGACCTGGATGAGATTGCTCCCAATCCTCCTGTTGCTCTAGGTGAAGGACACCCCCTTAAGTTCGATGTCTAACATATTATTGGACAAAACAAAATCTCTGAAATCCTCCATGCTACGGTCGGCGGCATCGGCGCCTCCCTTATTTTCAGAGGGATGAAGAGGGCAATTGAAATCCCCTCCCACAACCCATGGGAAGTCACTAAAACTTTCCCTCATCAGAGAGATGGTTTTCCACAACTCAGCTCACTCCAAAGCAGAGTTTGAGGTGTAAACATTGGTCAAAATCCATGAAAAATTATCAACCTTAGAGTGAAATAGGACATTGATAGTCCTACTGGAAGCCGATAGAAGACTACCCTCGACCTTGTCAGAGTCCCACAACACCATGAGACCGCCTACAAAACCTATTGTAGGGTTGGAAAGGATTTTGGCCTTGGCCCAAATGGCCTTGGCAACCTTGACAGAGGTAGAGGCATCAGACTTAGTCTCCTTCAAAATGAGGATGGATGGGTTAGACTTCTCTCGGAGATCGGCCACCACCCTACGTTTGGCCGCTCCGTTAAGACCTCTCACATTCCATGAGAGGATTTTCATCTGGACATTTTAAAGACTTTCTTGCCTCCCTTTCCCTGTTGTATGGGAGGTTTTGGGATAGGCGAATCACCCACCAGGGAGTCGAAATCTTCTTGAAAAAGAAATCGTTGGGATCCATTTGCAATGTCTACTGTCGTTTCCTTATCCCTTCTTTCTTTGTTAGGAGGTTGCCCCTATTTTCTTTCATAGCAAAAATCCACCCCTTGCTTTCGGCTTCTAGTGTTTCGTGGACTAATGTTTCCATGTTGTTCATCCCTCTTGCCCAGCAGATACTCTTCCAGAGGGGGACTCGGGAGGTTTCTGGTTTTGGCAAATAGGGGAATCAGCCTGAGAAGACATACAAGAAGGAGACTGATCCTTTTCCACTTGAGGTTCTAGTTGGAAACTTGCATTGCACAGAATGATGTCCGACTCGGGGAGAACCCTAGAAGGATCTGGAGATTCAGGCACTATCACTACAGGGTGTTTCGGTTGTTTTTATTCTTGCTCCGGGGGGTTTCCAGAAGCCCCACCCTTCATCCCCGACATTTGAAGAGGACAATTTGACTGAAGATGCCCCTGGGAACTGCACCGGGGGCAAAAAGCCGGTCTATTTTCGTAGTTAATGACTTGCTTATGAAGAACGGAGCCTCCAGAACGAAGAGTGATGGAGGATGGAAGGTTCGCCTCCAAATCCGCCAGGACACAAAAGCAAGCTTGGAAAAATCTGGTTCGGGCTCGAGTGGGAGGGTCAATGGTGACCAAATCACCAATGGAACGGGCGATACCCTTGATAACATTTTCATGCTAGCAAAAAAGGGGAAGGTTAGGTAGCCTAACCCATATTGGGGCAATATTAATACTTTGGGTTTCGGGGTTAAAATCCATCCCCCACTTCCCCTGAGAAAGAGACTTTTGTGTCCCAGAAACCAAGGGCCCCCAGCCAAAATTTTATAGTAATCCTCCGCATTCTAATTGTGAAAAAACCTTGGGATAGGGTAGCCAGCTCCATATGACCCGAGGTCCGCCATTTTCCTGCCACCCACCTACTGATGGTCTCCATATCGGGACGCCCTCCAATAAACTTCTCGATTAGGGTAAATTTTTCAAATTCAATGAAACTTGATAGGATTTCCTCCGGGATGTCCAGTTCATCCTCGGATAGAAAGAGGTCCTTAGTGAAAATACCATTTGGGGTTTTAGAAGTCGTTGCCTCTACATACGATTTATGTTGGCAGTCTCTTCCTTTGTCAGGCAGATCCTTCCCGCGTCTACCTCCATCTTCGGATAACTCCGTCGAGCCTCCATTCTCTGACTGCCCTCCCTCCACCTTGCTATGGCCCTCCAACTTGCCGGTGCCCAGGTTCATAGTGCTGGCACTCCCGCTCCCGTGCCCTCCCACCGCTACCTTCCCGCTCATCGCTACTCCTCCTCTGTAAAAGCTTCTCTTATGATCGAATGTTTTAGAAAATTTACTAAGTCTTTGATAGCACCAATTTAATAAAGGTGTTGATTTTCCAAAGGGGCCAATAAACTAAAAGTTAATATCAATATGATGTTTCATTTTCCAATCAAATAGTAGACTAGAAAAGTCGAAAGTGTAGAAGGCCCTACTATTAAAGGGCATTAATTTGATAACATATGATGTCAACATGACAAAATTTTCTATTGGCCAAATGATTGAATGAAAGGAAGAAATATGAGTTAATAAAGGACTATCACTTGTCATGTTAGTGATAATAGACCCCACAATACTTCACGATATCTATGATAATTAAATAAGGATGTCAGTTAGATGATGATGAGGAAATAATAAATGTGAAGTTAGTCCCATTAGTCAACCCACGGTCATGAAGATGCCTTCAACTAGTGCATAAATGGATATCCATAGTATAGTGTTCCTTAGAAGAATGGTGTCAAGGTAGAAGTATGCAAAATATAACTAAAGATCTTGAAAGGATTAGCAAAGGTAAGCTAATGTTAGGAGGTTGGACCACTAATCCATCAATGGGTTTGGATAACATTACCATGATGTTACTTGATCATCACCTATTTTATGTGAGAAAAAGGGTAGAAATACAAAAAAGGGAAATAAAATTGATTGATCCACCAAACCAAAGTTCAAAATATAAGGTCAAACACCTAAAAGAATATTTTTAAAGAAATATGACATGGATTCCAAGTAGAATAGTCACTCTAAAGGAAATTCAAGTACTAAAATTGGAGAATAAGACATCAAATACAATCATGAAATTAACACTCACATCTTTTTGGAACTTTTAATAGAATATCCATTATAAAACTAGTAGTGCCAAATCATTATTTTAAAATATTGAAGAATTTTTTGTGCAAAGATATACTTATAGATATGTGTTATACCACAATTTTAAGGATGCTTTTAGAGATCAAAAGACACACATTATTCTCATGATTAAATAATATTATAAATACTTATGCAATAATTTTTCAATGATTGTGCATGGTTGTTTAATATTGGTTTGCATGCATGCATTCTTTTCACCTTGTTAACATTAATTAAAAATAATGGTCATAGTTATTTTATTTTGCTTCTTTCATTTATTATTAGTCATTTCATTGGATGCATGCAAAAATATATTCTAAATATGATATATTGTGGCTATTGAGTTACTATGAAATACAATTAAGTAATCATAAATCCTCATAATAAATTTAACAAAATAATTCTTACCCTTTTTCACATATATTTTATAAAAAATCATAAAATTAGGGAATTTTCCCTCTCAAGAGGTTGAACAAGTGAAAACTTGATCATCCAAGATTTCTATGGTATAAGGGTGTGATATAACCATTAGGTAGATAAACATTAATGAGTTTCATTTGTTAAATATTTTAGAGAAATCCATCCAACCTCATAGAAGAACAAGTAGAAAATGTTTTAAATTAACACCCTATTAGACCTAGTATATGCTCCAATTATTTGGTTGTGAAAGTAAAAAATATATTTTCCAATAGATACTAATGAGATGTCACATGAACCTAAAGAACTCTTTTCCATGTCACTATTTGTGATCTCTTCCATGTAGGTCAAGATTTAATCCCATTCAACGATCGAGCTATATCTATATATATATATATATATATATATATATATATATATATATATATATATATATATATATATATATATATGATATCTTGAACTTTATATCTACAATCCATTCTCTACAAAAGTATGTAGATATTTTACAAGAAGGCAAACATGTAGACATAAGAATGAAGAAAATGATTCAAACAATCACAAACAAAGATGATCCATGTTGTTATGTAGACTAAATTTATGATTGGATAGAATCTAATCCCCCTTTTCTCTATATTCTATGGCAAAGAGTAGCCAATTATTTTATCAATATTAGACTTTAATAGAGACTATGAGGGCTTCCTTGATTGTGATATTTGAGTGAATAATGATGGTGAATATTTTATGGACAAAAGGACTAGTAACTATTCAAGTAAAAACTTTCCGTGAAAATACTTGAATTTTAATTTATTGGTATTCTAGACTTGTAAATAATTTTTACTACTAATATTTGTTCAACTTATACATCAACAACACAAAATAACTACTAATGCTTAAATATTGTGTTGCAATTATTGTGATAGAAAATACCCTAAGATTCCTCCTAAATAATTAATGTTTTTAGAAATAGAAACACAAAAAGAAGTTGGTAAACAATATCGTGCAAATCTTATTCATTACCATGTAAAGACCATATGGTGGACCCAAAAAAAAAATGATAAAGTAATTATAAAATATATTTATTATCTTTTTATTATTATTTTCACTTTTTACTTTAGTTAAATTATTTTTTTAGTAGTTAAATTGTATATCTTATTAGTTTTTAAAGATTACAGTAAAACTATAGATGAATTGTAAAACATACAAAGTGAAAAGGGCATAGAAAGATACCAATCAGATATAACAAAGAAAAATTGAATAAATTATGTAATCAATGGAAAGAAGTAGAAGAAAAAAAGGTATCCAACAAAGAGAGTACCCATTAAACTATTTGTATTTCTAGGATTGAAAAGAGATTGATTGTGACTTGTCAATTGGGAAGAATGAGTCTTGTCATCAATAATGTGAGATATTAAGTGTGAGAATTTGAATTAGTACATTCTATCATGTTTACTACACTAAATATGTTTTAGTATAGTTTATATATATATATATATATATATATATATATATATATATAGCTTTGCAATTGTTATGCATAGGAAATGGAAACATCTAATATAAATTACCCGTGAATTCTAAATAAGAATACCAGATATGAGGTACACAAAATTTACAAAGTGGTTTAAAAAGAACAAAAAATTAAAAAAATTGTATTTGAATTTTTATATTTTAAGTATTGAATGATTTATTTTTTTGTTTCTATATAAATAAATTTTATTTATTATGGTGTTAGATATGTATTGGAGAAAAAACAGTGTATGAATAGGATATTTTATTTGATGATGATAATGATTCCTACATTAAAAAGTGAAAGGAGCAACCAAAGGAGGAATAGAGAGAGTGCTCATATTGTCATATCTAGTTCATTCATTGAGGAGGGTGTGAATCATATGAACAATGATCGTAGTGAGAGTGGAGATGAAGATAATAAATATGATAGTGGTATCAATGGTGGTGGTTGGGAGCTATCCGTACACGATAGGAATATTAAGAAATTTATTGATCCCCATTGACACAAACTACATAGGTGTCAATTAGATGATCTCCACCACCATATTAGTTTTTGTGTAATATTTAAATTGATATTATGTGCAATTATATTAAAATACATTATTTTTCTTGTACATTCATTTTATTGTTTCTCTTGACTATTTAAAATTGTATCACATAGTTTAATGTTAGATGCATAAAAAATTTAGTTAATTATAAAAATAGCAAATTATAATATATTTTATAACTAACAATAATTTTTAAAAAATATTTGGTTACTTTATTTCAAATTTTAAATTATATATTTTTTAAATAATGTATCAAATAACACCACTATAACATAATGTAGACGTTATTTTATTTATGGTATTACATTGATGCTATGTATTCAATGCTAATTTGATACACAAAGATGACATTTTTTTGACTTTGAGCCAAGATAAAAGACTAAGTGTAGTGCTACCACCATATTTATTAGTTCCAAAAAATATTGGGAAAACATATGAAGTTCAACACTACAATGGTGCTATACCATGAATGGCACTATGCTTGCAAATAATGGTAGTATAATGATCTCGAGGTTATGGAAATTTATTTTACACAGTTTTTGTAAGTATACAAATTGGTAGATCATATAGAGAAACATAGTTTGTAGAAGTACTATGTTCAATAGTCAAATCTTGCAATCAAAAAATGAGTCCTAAGAGGTCTCAATGGGGATGATCCTTAAAAATATCCTTTCAAAAATAATATTGTAAACTCCTTATAGGGTTTGTTCTAGGTTATATTTTGTGGATAAAGTGATTCAATTCTTCAAAGTCCAACTTTTTGGATTAGTTATTTTTCAATCAGTTAGTAAATCCTAGGAACAAGTTAAATAGATGATAGCTTAATCTCTAATTTTTACCTTGGGAAAAAATATGAGCCTTTTAGCTCTATTTAGTGGAATTTATTCAAAAAGTGGTATTTTTTATAGTGGTATTTTACCTCTTACTTTGTATCAAAAAGTGATTAGAAATTCTAATGATACTTTTGATAGAAATAATTTTAAGTCATGGCTTGATCTCTAGTTTGAATTTAAAATTATTGATTTAGAAAGAAGATATTATTCCTCATTAGCTAATGCTTCTAGGCCAAAGTTTCCATTAACTAATTTTTAATTTTGGATGATGATGTGCTTGAATATGTTAAATGGCTAGGGGGAATTCCATTCTTTGATGTTTTTTAGAGAGATATTTATGACATTTTATCAGGTTCCTTTCCTTTTCAATATAATTAAAATGTTATTTAGAATTTTAATATCTTCTTTACCTCATGGTCCATATTTTTTTAGGATTTTATGCTCCCTTTGCATTTAACTCAAAATATAGTTTTTATATGGTTGTTTGTTTGGAAAAGGTTGGTTATAGGTAAAGTTAAAAAAAACAATGGTTTATCTCACACTACTTGTTTTATATGCATAAACAAGAGCATATTAAATATATTTTAACTTATACATATGTTGAACATATTGCCAGGAATTATTACCATTATAGTTGAATTAGCATGATAATAAGAGTAGTTGCAACTATCAAACACAAGGTCCATATGTTTATGTTAGTTAAGGTAGTTGTACTTTTTTGAAGGTTGTTATGCCATATTTGGAAAGGATTTTGTATTAAATAATCTCATATTAAAGAAACATATCATCAAAGCTTTACATTATTAGTGGTATCAAACCAAGTCAAAGGAATAGCCAACTTTCCTTTTGATCCATGTTCTTATTACTTCGACATAGAGAGGCTTTAATGCATTCCATTAATAAATCAAAGGCTATGAAAGGGAACTCCTTTGTAGATCAAGAAAGTAAACCAAGTTATACATGAACTAGTGGTATTGATTTGACTGTTGCACCTCATGATCACATCACCATTAATAATGCCACATAAGAAAACCAACAATAGTTCTCCATACGATTTGGAAAAGATCATGCATTCTAGAAGTATAGGTAAGGAAAATATTAGGAATATTAATTGATCATGGTCATTAAATTTATGCTAGAATAGTGGCCATTCGAACCTCAGTCAACCTCATACAACACTAATTTTACTATGTGTGTGCTCTCATCATTTGGCCTTTGAAACTATGGTTGTGAACATAGATTTCAGTGAAGATCATCAGAATTTGCCTCTCCATTAATAGGTCACTAATTTTATAGGACCCTACAAAGGCAAAGTGAAACCGAATTGTTCACCTCCTTTTGAACGGATAATTTTTGGATGTGCAAACATATTTATCATCTCATTACCAGGTGAGAAGGACCATTGGTGCCTTACACCTTACGATCCTCACCTTCCCACTACCTATGAGCATTAGAATAGAGGGAAAGTGATTCAAACCTAAGGACTAGGTGTTCATAGGATTATCAACTAATTATGAATAATCTGAAGCACATGTGGGATAAAATCCATACCTCCAATATTCGCTATCAATGGTGAGTCAATCAAACTTTTTTTTAATTATCCCATATGAACTATGGGAGATATCCTTGAAGCCTATATATTTTATTTCATTTTTTTTATTGATCGTAGTGAAAAGAAGGAGATTATTATAATATTTTAAAGCACCAAAATATTCTAAGAATATTCCTTAGAGACTTCGGTTGGAGGAATCCCCTCTACCTATTTATTTTCTCGTTGAGTCATTACTAATTTCTTGTATTTCTAGGCATTAATCAAGTTATGAGTATAGGTTTGTATATGTTTGTAAAATATTTTTCAAGGCCAATCTAGCATAATTGAAATTTTCTAGTTTTGTGAAGGTTTAGCATGGATAGTGATACACCAAAGTTCTTACTACTCGATTCCCATCGATTGCGAGGGAGTAATTATTCTACTTGGAAAGAAAAACTTAAAACTCAGCTTGAGTTTTAGGAAGTGTAGGAAGTTGTAAACGGGTCCATTACTTATCCTAACATAAATTATGTAGAATATGTAAAATTTGACAATAAAAATATAAATTATTGCTTGATCATCATGTTTGGTGTCTTTGATGAAGTTCAACCATACATTCATGACTCAACCACTACTAAATATGCATGGTATAATATCCACATAGTATTTGAGACAAAGAACAAAAATTAAATCTTGTTCCTTCAAAGACAACTTCATTGCTTAAAAATAAAGAATGGAGAAAAATGCAAGTCATTCTTGAGATAATTTGTAGAGTTGCGTGCATCATTACAAGCTTTGGGAGAAATAATGTTTGATGACACACTTGTTCCTATTATTTTTATATCTCTCCCTTCATATTATAATGTGTTTGTGGCAAATCTGAATGTCACTAAGAAAATACCAATATTTCAAAAGTTGTTGAATCTACTTCAAAAATTAGAGGCCTCTCATACATCTCAATATGAAGATCAAGTTCTCATTTCAAATCAAAAGGGGAAGTAGTTAGTTAAAAGAGGTACAAGACATTAACATCACTTTCTATAGAGGGGAAACATTTCCCTACCGTGTATAATTCTCGGCTAGATCCATTGGGAGCCAAGGTGACCATGGGGGTGTGTTATATTCTCTACACTTAGGGGCTTGGGAATTGAAGGGTTAACCAAGAATGATTTTAGAACTCACTCTAAGTCCATGGTGGAGATTTTTGATGTGTATATTAAAGCAATATCATATGTTTGGCCTTTCTATAATCTAAGCTAAGAAATAAAAGGATAATGCAAGGCAAAAAATTAATGCAAGCAATCAAGGACTAAGCCTAAATGATTCTCAATTTTGAATTATCACTAAAATCCTAACTTACAAAGGAGATATTTATCTTTGTAGCAAGGGTTTAAAGAGAATGCACAAACATAATTAACTCTAGAATGCAAACTATATGCTTTTCTTTTTTAGATGCCTAAAGTATGATAAAAATATTTTTTATTTTATTAAAGATCTATGTCTTGAACAAAAATGGATAGAAAACAAACAACCTATTAACATAAAACACTTATTTGATATGATGGTTGACCTTAGCTTTTTCTTGCATTCAAAATATCTAAGCAACTTCAAAACCTATAAAACAGTTTTACAAAGCCCTATAAAATTTGATCAGCATTTGGGGGCTTGCTTACGCCACTGTAATACTGAGCTTGGAGGTGAAATAGTCAAGACCCCTTGGTCCTTTTAGTTGAACATTCAAAATTAAAAGTGATTGTTGACCTTCTGGAAAACAAATAAGACAAGATGCAATGAAATGTAACAATAAAAAAAATAGAATGCAAATAGTAATATTACGACCTAAATGGAACATGGAAGTGGAAATGAGGGTTTGAGAGTGAAATGTTACCCTCAAACCTGGTGAAGCCAAAATCGTGCCTCGTTAAGAGCAATCATGATTTTGATTTCTTTCGAAATTGCACCCTATAAGGGGTGACTATGATTTTGTGAAGGAGATTCAAAATAGCGAAAGAATGTGAAATTTAAACACAAAATGTAGAATAAATTATTTTAGAAGTAACACAATGAAATAATAAACTTGGTAGCAACAAAAGAGAAGGAAAAATGATGAAGTCCTCCATAAGATGGAAAATTCCTCCTCAAGGCTCCCACACTTGTCTAACAATGCTAGAGAACACTTGGTCTTGTTAGAAGAACTTGCTACAAAAAACTATTAGAAAAAAATACTTAGAAAAAATCTATTTAGAGGAAAAATAGGATCCAAACCCTCTATTTATAAGAGGTTTAGAAGTAAAAAGAGTGAAAAACCTAAGGGAGGGCTTCCATCCTAGGGATTTGCCAAAAAAATAGGATTTTCTAAGAGAAAAAAATCGTAACTTGCCAAAATCATGCCTCGTAAGGATCGACCATGATTTTGAAAAAACTAGAAAAAAATGAAAGGGGAAGGGAAAGGGAGGCCTAAACTTGTGCCTAGAAAATTTTTAGGGTGCTCACAAAGGTTGTAGGAATATTGACTCACTTGGGTGGATCAATTTTCTATGTCTACATTTTACCCCCTCTTTGATTCATTTATGGTCTAATAAATGCGTCAAAGAAAGATGTAGACACCTAAGGATAAAATATGGTGAAAACAAAAAAGGGGTAGTTGGTTTAGAAGAAAGGGATAATGAAAAAATGGTACCATTTTAGATACTTAAATATTTTACACGCAAAAAGAGGCATTAGGTACTTTAATGTGTCTTAGGTTGGGATGCCCTCTCAAGTTTTAGAAGGAATGTCAAATTCTAAAGGAAACATGAAATGGCTAATGTAGAAGAAAATGAAGTAAAAGATAGCAAAAAAAGAAAGGGCCATAGAGGATAGAGAAAAAGCAAAAAAATGAGAACAAGAGGTAAAAGGGGTAAAAAACCTAACTCATTTTCACCACACAAAGGACAGAAGAAGGGCTATAGAGAAAAAAGAAAAATGGTGCTACCCACACACTTTTTAGCCATCATGAGAGGTGAGGCTTGCACAAAAATGGAGCGAGCATGGGTAGGACTAAAATATTTCCACTAGACTAGGCTAGATTAGAAATTTAGATTTTTTTGTTGTTTGTGTCTTTTTGGAAGAAGTTACCATACGTGATCCCAACGCGATTTTGGGGGTTGACCACGATTCTAGTTGGATCACCATGGTGACTGAAATCATACCCTAGAATTGTAGAGTAATTTCCAAAATCGTGCCTTACAAGCATGGGACATAATTTTTTAAGAAGAGAGAAAAAATCAAAATTTTTCCCTAGAAGGATGAGATACAATTTTGAAAAAGAGAAAACATAGAACATAGGAGAAAAAAAAATAAAAAAGAGAGATAAAGAGATAAACTAACTCTGGTGTTCATATTTTTGTAGGAAAGGATAATAATTTTTAGATTTTTATGTTTAAGTTTTTTTTTGTTTTTCTCACATGCATAACTAATGAAAATTTTATGTTTTTGGTTGCAGAATGATGTACTCGAAATTCGAGAGTGGAAACTATGTTACTTAGAGGAGGAACTAGAGGGTTTCTTATATATAGAGAGGGAGACACTAGAGTCTATAGGGCTACACCACTTAGTGGATATACATTTGATTGAAGTAGATAGAGCGTTGCTAATAGTTGTTGGAAAAGAGTTGGTATCCAAAGTCGTCTACCTTTTGGATACCTATGAGGGAGATGACCATCACATTTGAGGATGTGTGGCACATCTTGTGTATCTCAAAGGGTATTTTACAAATATTGAGGGTAACAAGTGATATTACAAATATTATTAGGAGGTTGGGCTCACTAGGTGTAAGAGAGTGGGATCTCGATCAATGAGTTGGTAGAGCGCTATAGTGTCGATGCTCTAATGATTAAGCTTTTTGGGGTGGTAGTGGGATTCTTGGTATGACATACTAGTAGGCAATACCTATCATAGGTACTTGTAGGGGTGACAATATATATGCAAGACCAATGGGTTTGGTTTGCATGGGGTCCATATATGTTGGCCTATTTATAGAGGATATTGTACAATGTCATGTACAAATGGCATATAGGATTAGTCTACATGATGTTGCTCTAGGTGTGGTAGTGGGAGTATATAGTGATAAAAATACTACATGCACTACCAGGGCTATTACCCAATCCAAAGTGACCAACAACATATATGGATTAAGAGCTTCAAGCTAGTCCAAAGGATGTATACTGAGAACTTGTCACTAGGAAGATATGTGATATATGAGCTATGGGATTAGAATATTATTTTATGATCATGGAGTATACACCTAGGATGGATAAATGATGTGATGAAGCTAGCTTAGATGTGGAGGGGTAGGTGGATATAAAATAGAGAGGGTATAGTTGGAGCTCTTCAGGTTTGATCAAGTCCAACAACAATTTGGTATCTTCCAAGAGATACCAAACCTAGGTGACTACTGGTATAGGTAGGTATAGAGGGACCCATCAAGAGTTATATGGGACCCTAATGTGGTAATATGGGAAAAGGAGGACTTGGATGACCCACTATATGTGGATCTAGGGGTGGAAAATGTCAAGATGGTTCTAGGGTACTAAATATGGTATAGGGGTATTATGTCCTTGAGGATATCCCCACTAGTGCTAGTGTAGAGATGTTAGATTATGAGCCAATAGGTGTAGGTGGTGTCTTGAGAGGCCACTCAATGCACCACAAAGTGAGATTAGAGGGAAAAAATCCAACTGAGATCAACATAGACATAAATTTGGGTGGAGATAATGATGACCAAAAGAGGGACAATCACCATATTTGGCTCAATATGAGGGGGTATTTTAGGAGATTCCCCTATGGTGGTCAAGGCTAGGTTGATTAGAGTGATTGAAGAGGCATTGACATCAATAATAGTTGAGTTGATTAGGTCCATAGGTTAAGAGGACCTAATGATGGAGATGAAGGTGCTACAGGCTCAAATAGTAGTCATGCAAAGGAATATGGACCTAGTTAGAGATGATAATTCTAAGAGTATCGAGGGGCTATGGAGTGCCTTGAGTATGGAAATCATAGAGTGGGACACGATGTAGGCTAAATAAAATTGTATTAGAGGTAAGGTAAGATGGATGGATTAGAAGCAACAATAGGCTTGAGGAGAAGGTATGGCTATAGGTGCAAGCAATCAGCCCAACAAGGCAATCTACCTTCTATAGGAACAACTACAAAGGGCAGAGGAGATGTTAGAGGTGTTGATATGGAGGAATAGCTTCTACTAGATGCTATAATTTTAGGTAGTACCTATTTATTAGAGGTTTCATCCACTAGCCTCCCTTTAGTCACAAAGTTGATCATGGTCTACGTCACATATGGTTTCACAATCCGTGAACATACCTCCACTGAAACCACCTCTAAGAGGTAGAGCAGAGGAGATAGGCTCCAAAATCTATAGTATAATTAGAGTGAAATACCAATTTTGATTATGGTATGCATCCCTAGGGAGGTTTGAATGTGTTAGGATTGGACTATGGCACATTGATTGAACAAACTGATGTACCCTTTCTATCTCGAGTAATACCATGTTACTTTTATTAAAATGTGTGCACTTGTAATATTATATGTGTTTTTAAATTTTGACTATGCATGAATGAATGACACTATAACTATGAAATGCATGAATGATCTAAACTAAATGGAATGCAATATGGGATGGAGTGAATGGATGGGTGAAGAATGCACAAAGGAAAGGAAGAAGGCAAGAAATAGAGGATAGAAGAAAGAAGAGAAAATAAATGAGAAAACACACCTCGAGCCAAAATCACACCCCATAAAGACAAATCACATTTTTAACATAGAGAAAAATCATGCCCATAGAGATTGGGTACAATTTTAAAAAGAGAAGGAAAGGAAAATAAGAAAGGAAGAAAGATGATAAGGAATTAAAATCCAATGACTAGTAATTTAATCCAAGATAATTTACATTAGAAATAAAGTTCTTAAATAAGCACAATTTACAATCTTAGATCCTCAAAACATGGAGGATAAGCTAATCATTGCTTATTTTAGGAATTTTTAGTAACAACCCTCTAAATAACTATTATCTAGAAGATTTCTAACTAACCTATCTAGAAGAATTATGAAACGTCCATGTGAGCAACAAAGTCTCACTTTTACAATTTATTCATAAAATAAAAAATAAGACTTAAGACTAAGTCTTAACCTAAGGTTTTATTAAACCTATAAACATAACCTATGTCTATCCCTATGATATCCATATCAGTCCTCCCAACAATAGAAGAATTGGATCCCAATGCTTTCACAATATAGTGGGAGAGAATGTTAGAATTTTATGCCACATACATTGGAAGAAACCATTCACAAGATGCATAAAGAAATACAATAGATATGTGAGATGACTGAAATATGCTATAAATAGAAATGGTAAAAATATTACAATAGTAGCATTGGAGGAAATGGGTACTCCATAAGATATGCTATTGCTCCATGAGGGATATCTAAGCTTATAGCTCACACACACTACCCTACTACCTATCTACTAGACACACACTGTGATGCTCCTCTATCCTCCACTAACTATGATCCATCTATAGTTATTATATAGGAAGATAAGTTCCTTGTCCGACACTATCTAGTTGTACAAGTGGACATCTTGCACATTATAGCTTGCACATTGACACTTGTGCATTTATTACATTGCATGGAGTAACTAGATAACTTCCCCCTCAAGTAACCTAAGGTCCTAAGTATGTACCACGAGAGGTACATTTACATGACCTAAATAATGTAATATGCTCTATTTTCTAACACCCCCCTATATTACAATATTTGGATATTGAATACTTTAGTCTTTAATGTGGATCTTCTTCCATATGATAGATTTGAATTGGGTCTTCATCTTCGAAATGATCTTTGGCTTCATCATATTCATAATTTCTATATTTTATCCATCCACATTTTTTGGTCTTCTTGCATGTATCTTTATTTGGTGTTGAGTATTTATGGCTTAGTAGAGCATGGTGTACTTGTCCTCTATTCTTTTTTATTTTAATTATTCTATTCTTGGATCTATGTTGAATTGGTTCTTCATTTTAATCAACCCGTTCCTTTGGAAATATGTTAGTATCATTTTTAAAGACCATAGTATCTTGTGAAATTTCCATTGAATCTAAGATGTATGTATTTCCATGGATAGACCCTATTGTAGACACCTAAAACATGTCATTTTTAGAAGACTACTCATATGGGCACCTTTGTAGACCATATGAATGATATTGGACCTTTACAAGGCTAAGTAGTGATTCTAATCACTCATTTAGGTAATTTGGGCCTATTCATCCTTAGTCGCTAATGACATTAGTAGCTAAGATCTCAGCCACAGTTAAAAATAGTTGCTAGGTTTCTATTTGTACTAAGAAATAGTGGCTAGCCCTACAATAAACTCAAGCTCCCAGAGCTGAGAAAAATCAATTGCAACAACCAGTTTGCAATAGCTTTAAAGCAGTTTTGGATGAGGAAGCTTCTAGAGGATTCCTTCCAACTTCTTAGACCACCTAATTCTTGATCTTGGCTTCCTTGAGAATATAATATTGGGACTTGATAAAGTCTATTTCTAGACCCTCCAAGGAGGTATAATCATCCTGAATTCATTATAGCAAAGCTCTACCGATTTAAAAACTGATTTCACAACCCTTGAGGAGTAGTGAGGTGCTACCAAATTGGAGAATGACATTTTTTGCTATGCCAATGGAGTTTCGAATAGCTTGAGGAGCAAGCTTTCCAATTCACATCAATCCACTATGAATTCACACAAATTCAACCACAAATCAGTGTTGAGACACCCAAGCAACCCTTGACCATCAATTCAATGGGAGAATTGAGTATCTACAACCCTCATTTCAAGCGAAAGGACACCTTTCCTATGGCCACTATTGTTAATAATGGCTCACAATCTTAGATGTGGCTATCAATAGTGACTAATAGAGTTGGTTGTGGTTGTCAATAGTAGCTAGGGTTTGATTAGCTCAATCCTCTATTTTAGCCTTAGATTTACCTTTCTCAATATGCATTTAGATTAATTAGGCATAGATTAATCAAATTACATGCATTTTCATGGTTGATTAGTTTATTAATAGGCATATTTAATCATATTTGTGTATTTTATTCTTTCTTTATATATTTGCTATGTTCCATACATTTCCTTGGAAATTAGCCTCATCATGAGAGGCTTCATGTGCTACTGATGTGTTTGTTGTTTCCTTGCACGCAGGTGAAAAATATTCCCAAAGACAAAGTATCTCTCAATATTATCCCTCTTGACATTAGAGAAGGAGACATCCTAGTAAGCCCTCAAGCAAAGCTTGAAGACCTTAAGAGTCTATTGAAGGCATCTACCACATGAGTTATGGATTTTAATATGTATCACAGTGGTCAAATCTCTAAGAGGGATGTTCTTGTAATATTGTTGTAAAGAGATTCAATATCATTAATAAAGATGGGCACATGATTTTACTTTATTCCTTTGCACTTGGATATTTGATTATATTGTCATTTTGATAGCATATTGTCTAGTTTTTAGACTTTTTAAGCCTCTTTCAGTGGTGATCATGATGGAAACCCTTCATTTTTTGCTACTTTTATTGATCTGCTATTGCTGTGCTTATTGTTTCCTTGCATGCAGGTGATAGATCTTCCCAAAGAAAAACCATCTCTCAAGATTATCCCTCTTGACATTGGAGAAGGAGGCATCTTAGTAATCCCTCAAACAAAGTTTGAAGACCTTAAGATTCTATTGAAGGCATCTACCACATGAGTTGTGGATTCTAATATGTATCACAATGGTCAAATCTCTAAGAAGGATGTTCTTGTAACCTTGTTGTAAAGAGATTCAATGTCATTAATAAATATGGGCACATTATTTTATCTCTCTTCCTTATGCTTGGTTAATTGATTGATCTTGTATTTTGATAGCATATTATCTAGTTGTTAGACTTTTTAAGCCTCTTTCAGTGGTGATCATGGCAAAAACCCTATATTTTTTGTTGCTTCTACTAATCTACTATGTTTTTTATGTGTAGATACCAGCCACAGTTGAAAATAGTGGCACACAATATCAATCGCAGTTGAAAATAGCAACTAGCATCCTAGCCACCCTACGCAACAATGACTAGCAGAAAACCTGGCAAAACAATAAGCAACCTGTTTCTACTTTAGATGAGGATTTCTAGGTAGGTTGCCTCCTCTACATTTTTTTATTTTCCCTATATTTTCTCTGTGTTTAAGCTTTAATCAGATCACTTAGTCAAAATATAAGGGAAATTTATAAAAAAATATTTTACTTTACTGCTAGCCATTGCTAGAAATAGTAGCCAACTCTATTAGTTGTTGTTGTCTCCAATGGCTAGGATTTCTAGCTGCTTTTTTTCTAGTGTCTGAGATTGTTGCTTGCTACACATAATAGCAGCTATTGGGAAAATTATGTGTTACTTATTTTGCATGGGGCCTAATCAATGGCCATGCCATCATAGTTGTATTTGCATTCTATGAATTGAAAATATCATTCATATGCATTTATTTCTAAAATAAAATGTATCTTTAACCATGCATATAGTGAAAAATAATGAATGCTTTTTGATGCATATTTCATTAATGTAAAATTAAAAAGAACACCCACACACCACAATTCAAAGTGAACATTAGTGGCATTGGGCCTTCACATCCAACCCATTGATCAAGACCAACAATGGAAGTTATTACCACTTAGTTGGCTCGTATGACATTGTACTATCAAGACCTATCCATGGCCAAGGTCGATTCAAGAATTATCCTATCCATGGAAAATATCATGTATTCCTCTTTGTAGGGGTGTATCACTAATGGCAATGTGTTGGGTGAGAATTGGTAGTACCTATGCTCCTTGCTCAGTTATGGATTTCATATCCATATCTCGAGGGATAGACAACCTGGATGTCATTATCGGGTTTGTCGTTGTGAGTATATAGGTGAAAACATTTAACTATATAAGAATATCATCAACATTTGAAAAACATGATGAGATTTAGATTATATACTCAATAAATCAAAATGCACTAAAAAATTTTAGGATACACAAAAAAAACTTAAAAGAGATAAGCATTTTGTCTACTTTGTGTGTTTCTTTATTATTTGGATAATCAACCTAATATCCTACCATCTAGAACCAAACCCTAATTTACAAAAACAAAATCATGCTACTTTTTAATTCTCCATGCAACAAATAAAAAATCGTGCAAATCAGAGCTATAACAAAAGAGTTATGCTGATTTTATGAATACCCTATTTTTGAGTGATTTTAAAGCTAAAAATAGGGAAAAACTACACTAAAATGGTCATAAATAGACCTAGAAAACCCCCAAAATTGTCAAATTTGTTTTGTTGTCTTATTTAGCTCCTTGTGATCCCATCATACCATTTTTAAGGCCTAGCTCCGCATTTTTTCTAAATTCCTAAAACTAGTCATTTTCCCATGAGCCTCAGTTGGCCAAATATTCTAAAACTACAAATTTTGATCTGGAGGTCACTTTTTGAAGTCCTAGCCCATTATGATCGATTCATCACATTGATCATTTTGGTATATAACACCCACAACATTTTTGAAAGTCAAAATTTTCTTCAGTATGGGTTTCCTTCAAGGTTTGTCTAGTCAGGACATCATGACAACTACGCATAGCCAAGCTCAATCATGAGCTAGCGAAGCAAAAAAACTTATGGAGAGGCCCTGAATGCCTCCAATATTCCCTTCAGGATCTCATCATTCTTGCACAATACCCTGATAGTCATCATAAAGCCACTTCCTCACATAGAGGATCTACTCATCGAGGTGATAAGGTGGCCACATACATTACAAGAACTAACATAGCTAAAATCCCTCGTAGCAAGATGAAAAGCCACTAGTTTACACAATGGATCAATTAGATCGGGAACCTAGGCCTCACATAGTTCAGAGAGAATAGCTACTCCAAGATCAATTGAAGGACCTACATATTGAGCGTGATATTTAGACCAAGAATACATGGAAGACCAAAGATTGCACCACCATCGATGGGATGAGGTCAAACAGTGTGAAGAAAGGATTTTCCAATAGAATTTATGTGAAGAACAATCATGTAGAGTAACTCCTAAAAATAGACCTATCGGCATTTTTGCCACATTATTTTTATTGTTGATTATTCCTACATAAAATGTTGAAGTTCTCATTCTTCTACGAGTTTTGATGCCAAAACAGCTAAGTCCGAAGACTGTCACGATATCGTGACAAAAAGCAACATGGAGAGCACAGTTTCAAAACCGTCGCAATATCGCGACATGTTGTGTTATCACGGGTCTATTGAGGAGAGAGAAGTAAAAAGCAAAGGTGTCATGAAATCATGACCTGTCACAGTTTTGCGATGCCAAATGCAGAAAAGGGCTAAGCAGCAAAGTTGTCACGATTTCGTGATGTGTTCCAAAATCACGGTCAAAATGGTCAATGGGGGTAGCATAGTAAAATCGTCGTGATATCGTGACAGGTCAAATTTTCGCGACTTACAATGGCCATGGAGTAGAGTAAGAGAAAAGGTCATGAAATCATGACATAACTAAGCAAAGGGTGATGACAATAAACTTCATCACGATTTCATGATAGATGTTGCAGTCCAAACATAGCCGACAACCGATGCTTCCAAGAGTTTAACAATTATTATATATATTGATCCAATAGTTTATTTGGATCTATCATCTTTTATTTTCTAAATTCATTGGTGTTTATCACAACTGCCTATAAGGCGAGGGTGTGCCCACCTTGAGTGGCATTGATTTATTTAAATTCATTCACTGCATTTTCCTATTCGATTTATCCGTTCGTCATTCTGCTCGTCTTTTTAATTATCTATAAATTCTTTTAACAGAAGGATAGAAATATCCTTCCAAGTGGTATCAATCTAGTGATTCAGGGGTTTAGCAATTTTTTTTTACGGGCTCACAACGCTCCAATTCGACCGCAACAGTAACCGGTGCCAGCGTCTACCAAAACGTACAGGGGAGATTACAGGCGAATTTTTGTTTCATTTTTCATCATGATTGTTCCGATTCTCCTCCCAAGATTAGTGCAAGGGCACCCAGGGGCTCTGGTTTTCTCTCGTGGTCCTATATCCGAACGCCAGGACATCAGACGTAGCATAGTCCCTCACACACAGCGGCGTCCAATAAGAATTCATGAAATTGTTTTAATTAAGCAGTTGACTAAGGTTTTTAATTAAAATCGTCGACTGACGTCAGCGAAAAAAATTTTTGCGGGTGTTGGTCTACACAGTTTATCCCACATTTGGCGTAGTAAGGGCATTTAATAGTTTATAAGGCCTGAGTCGCACATTCTCAAGTGTGACTGCGGTCACACGTTGAGCTCCTCCGGCACTGTCATCGTTCGGTCACTCGCGTTTGGTCGTTGCCTCTCCTTCATGTCTTGCATCAATTTGTCAGTCGGTCGTGTGTCGCTATGTCATGGGGTCGTGCTTCGTTTGTCATTGGTGTTGCGTCGCGTCCGTCTGTCGTGTCCGTTTCGTGTCCCCGTGTCCCTGTCCGTCTGTCGTGTCCTCGCGTCCAGCTGTCGCGTCTGTCGTGTCCTCGCGTTCAACTGTCGTGTCCGTTTCGTGTCCCTGCGTCCAGCTGTCGCGTCTGTCGTGTCCTCGCGTCTAGCTGTCGTGTCCATTTTGTGTCCCCGCGTCCCTGTTCGTCTGTCGTGTCCTCACATCCAGCTGTCGTGTCCATGCTGTCGTGTCCATTTCGTGTCCTCGTAGCCGGTGTCACAGTCGAGCAATCAGTGATCAACGGTTAGTGGTTAGCCGGTGTTACAGTTGGGAAATCAGTGGTTAGTGGTTAGCCGATGTTACAGTCGGGCAATCAGCGGTTAGTGGTTAGCCGGTGTCGCAGTCGGGCGGCCAGCGGTTAGTGGTTAGCCGAGGTCGTGTCTTAAATAGTAGTCAAGAGAAGTTATCATAAATTGCAGTCAACGTTGTCAAAAGCTGTCACAAAGAAGGAGCCCAAATTCAAATCCGCATCGCAGTTGGAGCGACAGTTGTAGCGGAAACCAAATTTTTTAAAATTCCATCATTTTGTGGCAGTCCAAGTTCAAGGTTCCTAAGCGGGTTATGTTAACAAGTGCATGAGCAAACAGTGGATCAAGGGATCTGACGGTCGATTATCAAGCTCGAAAACGACCAATAACAACACAAGAAGACCTAATCGTAGCCCAGGTACTAAAAATTCTCTTTCTCCTTTTAAAATTGGTAGTTATAATCCACATCATCCACTAGTAGATCCTATGGCTACTAATCCTTCCCCAACTCACGAAAACATCACACAAGGGACTCAAGTAACTCAGCCATTTTCGATAGTGATTCTCTTCGACTCTTACTAGATGGTATGAACGAAATTGGTCTCCTCCTAAAAGACCTTGTGAAAGCACAAAACCAGCCTAATCCCAATACTAATCCCCAAAATCACTCCCATGCCCAAAGGAATGAAGAAAATGTCGATCCTAATGATGATTGGGAACAACAACAAGGTGATTCGGATAATTACGGGGATCGCTATCAAAGACAATGGTATAACCAAAATCAAGAAAGGGACACGGGTTATCACCAACCGAGAGGTCCTAATAATAATAATTTTCCATGAATTGATATGCCCACTTTTGAAGGTCATGATCCTCGTGGTTGGATAGCCAAAATGGAAGGCATTCTTGACTTATATCAAATTAAGGAAATTGACAAAGTCCCTTTCGTTGCATCAAAACTAGGCACTGAGGCCTACCAATGGTTTGTATGGCTTAAGCGAGAGAAAGGAGCTACTATTAATTGGAGAAAATTCACTACCTCTTTTTTAGAAAGATTTGATGAAGGAGCTACATCATCATACACAGTAAGACTGTTATCTCTTAAACAAGAAGGGTCAGTTAGTGAATTCGTTTCGGAGTTTACCAGTTTACTACCATACACTTTAGACCTCAGTCCCGACACAGTGGTAGGAGCCTTTCGCAATGGTTTGAAAGAAAATATTCGAGTGGAGGTAGACATGCATGATCCAACCTTGCTAAACAGTTGTATAAGAATAGCCAAGTTGGCCGAGAAGAGACATCAGTTGTCTGCACGACGTGAAACTTATAGTCGTCCCTCATATCGCAACAATTCCTTTCGTAGAAATGATCAACCATCAAGATATTTTTGCTATAAATGTCGCACTCATCACCCCAGGGAACAAGCATGTGCCCAAAAACAAAACTTTCATATTGAAGGTGATCAATGTGAAGGAGAAGAGGATGAACCTTACCAATCGGAAGAACCTATGCCGGGAAGACCTACCATGTACTATAGAAGAAAAAGAAGAGGATACAATGGCGATTTCCGTGCATGCTCTCATGGGTTTAACCGCCCACCATACCATCAAGGTACCGGGATTTCTCTCGCGAGAAAAAGGTGAATGTGCTAATTGATTTCGGTAGTACCCACAATTTTATCGACATCAAAACCGCAAAAGCTTTGAATTTATTCATTAACTCTTCCAACAAAGACAAATTCCCGGTTCTAGTGGCCAACGGGGTGAACGCACAATGTGTTGGTCGCACATCTCAAGTTTCCATAAAAATGGGAACTTATACTTGGTTGGGATCCCTTTTCGTCATGAATTTGGGGAACTCGGATGTCATTTTGGGAGTTGAATGGTTGGAAACATTAGACACGGTTAGCTTCAACTTCAAAAAATTATTTGTGGAATGGAAGGAAAATGGACGAGTCATTCGCTTACAAGGCATTACTACTCCTCCATCACAAATGGTGAGCTCTCATAGTATGGAGAAGATGTTAAAAAAGGGTGGATATGGGTTTATAGCTCAAATTAATTGTTTGGAAAAACAATCTTCGACAACTTCGGATATTATTGCACCTGAGTTACAAGACATCATAACACATTACGAAGAGGTTTTCCAAGAACCTCAAGGATTACCACCTAAACAATCTCATGACCATGCCATCCATTTGATTCCAAGGAGTGTCCCACCTAACAATCGTCCTTATCGCTATCCTCAACCACAAAAGACAGAAATCGAACAAATCGTTCGGGATTTGTTGGATCATGGAGTCATTCGTCACAGACACTAGTCCTTATTCCTCACCTGTAGTCCTGGCTAGACAAAAAGATAACTCTTGGCGTATGTGTCCTGACTTTCGTTCTCTCAATAAACTCACTATCAAGGACAAATTTCCTATCCCTGTCATAGATGACCTATTAGATGAGTTGCATGGTGCAAAATGTTTTACAAAATTAGACCTTCGCTCTGGCTTTCACCAAATCCGTGTTAGAGAAGAAGATATTCCCAAAACGGCCTTTCGTACTCATGAAGGTCATTACGAATTTTTGGTCATGCCTTTTGGTCTCACTAATGCACCATCCACATTCCAAAGCCTCATGAACCAAGTGTTTCGTCCACTCCTCCGTAAGTTTGTGTTAGTTTTTTTTGATGATATTCTCATATACAGAAAAACATGGACGGACCATTTACATCATGTGGATAAAGCCCTTCACATTTTACACAAAGAAAAATTATTTGTTAAACGTTCCAAATGTTCATTTGGTGTTCAAGAAGTCGAGTATCTTGGTCATATAGTTTCACATGAGGGCGTCAAAGTGGATCCCAATAAGATTAAGGCAATTCAAGAGTGGCCTTTACCTAAAACCATCAAGAAACTTCGTGGTTTTTTGGGTCTCACAGGTTACTATCGCAAGTTTGTACAAAATTATGGTAAGATTGCAGCACCTCTCACCGCACTCACAAAGAAGGATGCTTTTCGTTGGTCAACAGAGGCCTCTCAAGCCTTCGAAGCTCTTAAGAAGGCCATGTGCACAACTCCAGTATTAGCAACTCCCAATTTTCACAAACCATTTATTATCGAATGTGATGCATCAGGAACAGGAATTGGGGCCATACTCATGCAAGAAGGTCATCCATTGGCATTTGAAAGTAAACAACTATCAAGGAAAAATTTGGGAAGATCAACATACGAAAAAGAAATGTTGGCTATCCTGCACGCAGTAGAAAAATGGAGACACTACCTAATCAGTAGCCGCTTCATTATAAAAATAGATCATAGTAGCCTCAAACATTTTCTTGAGCAAAGGTTTTCATATCCGAAACAAAATAAGTGGTTAACCAAACTGTTGGGCTATGATTTTGTTATCGAATACAAGAAAGGGAAGGAAAATATAGCTGTCGATGCGCTGTCCAGGAAATATGAAGATGAAGTAGTCATTAACGCTATTTCAGGTCCTTGCTCCCAATGGGTGAATCAATTACAAGATGAATGGTTGTCCAATAGCGAAACTGCTCAGATAATTCAAGAATTATCTATAGGGTCCTCTAAATACCCTTTGTTCTCTTATGAAGATGAAATCCTCCGGAAGAAAAACCGCATTTATATTCCACACAATTCAGAACTCAAATCAAAGATCCTAGACGAATCACACGCCTCTCCATCAACAGGACATTCAGGATTTTTGAAGACATATTTAAGAGTCAAACAATCATTTTGTTGGAAGGGATTAAAAGCAGAAGTCAAACAATGGGTAGCGAAATGTGAAGTTTGCCAGCGCAATAAAGGAGAAACAGTCAAATCACCGGGATTGTTACAACCATTACCCATCCCTGAACGACAGTGGGAACATATATCCATGGATTTTATTGAGGGTCTTCCAAAGTCAGAAGGCAGGATAGTAATCTTCGTTGTCGTAGACCGGTTATCCAAATACGCTCACTTTCAGGCTTTACAACATCCATTTTCCGCAAGCAAGGTGGCAAAGGTATTTATGGATTCAATTTTCAAATTACATGGTATGCCAAAAAATATTGTAAGTGATAGAGATCCCATCTTCACTAGTAACTTTTGGCGGGAATTATTTCGACTTAGTGGTACCAAATTGAACATGTCTTCACCTACCATCCACGGACAGGATGGTCAAACAGAAGTAGTTAACAAATGTTTGGGTACGTACTTAAGATGTTTTGCTCAAGATAAACAATACCAATGGAGCCATTGGTTAGCATTGGCAGAATGGTGGTACAACACTTCTTACCATTACTCAATTAAGATGTCTCCATTTGAAGCATTGTATGGCACCAAACCTCCAAAAGTCACAGATTACGTACAGGGATCATCCAAAGTAGCCAAAGTGGATGATTGGTTCCAACAAAGGCAGTCTACACTCACCATCCTCAAAGAGAATTTAGTCCAAGCACAGAATCGTATGAAACAACAACAAGACTTGCACCGATCAGAGAGAACTTTTAATATAGGAGATTGGGTGTTCCTAAAGTTGCAACCTTACAAACAATCCTCGTTAAAGATAAAGTCCAGCCAGAAGTTGGCCCCACGATTCTATGGTCCCTACAAAATTGTGCGCCGCATTGGAGAAGTAGCCTATCAATTAGAGCTACCTACATCTTCACGAATACACCCGGTATTTCATGTTTCATGTCTCAAAAAAGTAATTGGTCAGAAAGTACAAAGTCAATCAGAATTACCGGTGCTTGATGAGGAAGGACGCATACATCTCCAACCAGAAGATATACTACAACATAGAATCCGAAAATTGAGATCACGTCAGATTCACGAATTTCTCATTAAATGGCAAGATTTATCGGAGGAGGATGCCACATGGGAACCTGAAAGTATATTCCGGACATTTCCAGCTTTGAGGACAAAGCTTTCCGAGGAGGGGAGTCATGTTGCAGTCCAAACATAGCCGACAGCCGACGCTTCCAAGAGTTTAACATTTATTATATATATTGATCCAATAGTTTATTTGGATCTATCATCTTTTATTTTCTAATATTCATTGGCGTTTATCGCAACTGCCTATAAGGCGAGGGTGTGCCCACCTTGAGTGGCATTGATTTATTTAAATTCATTCACTGCATTTTCCTATTCGATTTATCCGTTCATCATTCTACTCGTCTTTTTAATTATCTGTAAATTCTTTTAACAGAAGGATAGAAATATCCTTCCAACAGAATAATGAACAAGGCGCAAAATGTGAAAGACGTCACGAAATCACAACGTGTTGTGTGGTCGCGGCAAAGTTGAAACAAAAAGCATAAGGCATGAAAGGTGTCTCTATTTCATGACATTTGTGGAGATGAAATACAAACAACAAGGAAACGTCATGATTTCATGACATATTGGGGCGGAAGGACCAAGTGCAGGGAATTGTCGTGATTTCGTGACATGTCGCGTTTTCGTGAAGAGGAAACAAGGAGGCAGCCAGATTGTACGGAATGTCACGATTTTGTGACATGATGAATTTTTACGGTCAAAAAGCAGTAAAGTCCAAGGAGACAGAACCTGTCATGATTTCACGACATGCTGAAGATTAAAGAACCACTTGAGGCAAGAGTGTCATGTTTTCGCAGGTTGAGAGCTGGACCGTACAAGGCAAGAGAAAACTGTCACGAAATCGCAACATGTTGCAGTTTTGTGGGTATACAGAAGAGAAGGGCACAGAAGATAGAAGATGTCATGATTTCGCGACATGGTGAAGTTTTCACAACATGTTGAGGAAAGAAGTCCAAACAAAGGAGAGTGTCGCGATTTCGTGACGTACTAGGAAGACAAAGCCAAAGGAGAGAAAGGTGTAGCGAAATCGTGCCTTGTCATGTTTTTGCGGTTCGAAGTAGCCAAAGGACAACATGGGTAAAGGATGTCGCGATTTCACGACAGGTCATAGTTTCACGAAAACAGAGCAAGGAAGAAGCAGAATAGTATGGAATGTCACGATTTCGTGACGCGTCATGTTTTTGTGAGCTAAGGTGGCGAAGGAGACTAAAGAGCCAAATACGTCATGATTTCGCGACATGGTTGATTTTCATGACCCAAAATGACAAAAGTGTACGGAGCAAAAAAATGTTGCGATTTCGCGACATGTCACGTTTTCGCTGACTCGTCACAGTTTCGCGCCAGAAAGCAGTTCAAACGGCCCGATGAAGCATTGCGATTTCCAAGGATTAAAAGCACTCCAAAATTAAATGTTTTGCTGCTTTCCAATGTGAGCAAGATAGAAGAACGTGCCCAAGCCACTAGAATTGAAGACGCCTCCATTATTCAAAGCTTTTGTTCGTGATTTTTCTAACGGTTCAAGCATGTTTCGAGAATGACCATTTAATGAAGACGACCGGTTCCTTATTTCATTTAATTTTTGGTTTCTCCGAGGCTGGTTTAAGGGGATCATTTCCTTGTTTCTGTTGCACATTTTGTAGATCTCGAGGAAGTCCGTTGCCTATTTTAAATGTTGTAGAGAGGCAAGACCTCTATAAATATCAATGTAGATCTCAGAAAGAGGGATCGAGAGAGAGACTTTTGCTGAAAGCTTTCAAGTTCTTTGCATGAATGAAAGATATTTGGCCTCTGGTTTTGCAAGCAATTGTTTGTGTGTTTTTCCTTCTATCTTATGCATTCCTCATTTACGCTCGTATTTCTTATCTGCTACTTAATTTGAATTTTGTATCTGAGTTTAAATATTGCTAGTGAGGAAGTGAGTTCTGGAATGTGATCTTGGAGGTTTTCTGCACAAGGTTGTAAGTTAATTACGTCACTATCTTCTGTTATATGTTATTACTGTACTTGAGGTTATCTGTTGCTAATCTTTCCCGATCTGATAAATTCGGCCTGTGGCTATATTTCCCATCTCTTTTCGTAATTTCTCGTTTCTTCCTGCACATTTATAATTCCTTTCCAGTAACTCTAGTCTTTATCAAGCTTAGATTTAGTAAGGGAACCAGCCCTCTCTGGAGATTGGTCTGGGAGACATCTCTTTCTCCCAGCCTTTCAATGTTGGCCGGGTCTAGGGCGCATGTCGCGTAAAATCCTTTCCCGTGGCAGATTCGTGACCAACATTTTTTGGCACGCCCGGTGGGACAGACTATTTCTATCTCAGAAAGATCCATAATCATATTGTTTCATTGTTTAACCACCCGGAGGTATCAAGATTTTGATGAGCTGTCTTGACCTCATAGCAGAGATTTGTAAGTTCATCTGGCGACTCTGCTGAGCTAAAGATCCGAATTTCTTGATCGTAGATGCCTGCATTTTAAAGCTAAAAGAAGATACCCCGTGATCTTGCAGACCACTACTATAATGGTGAGGGTATGCTATCCTAGATGGGATGATCCTGGCCCTCTGAATCTCCAAATTCGGCACGAGATTCCCAAAAGTGCCTTGAAAGCCCTAACAAAATACAATGGCACCCAGGGAATGGCCCGAGAGCATGTTGAAGATATTGCCACTTTGTCGACTCTACATGATATAGTTCACGAAGATGTTATGATCAGACTTCTGGTTCTGTCTTTGCAAGGAAGGGCGTTGCAGTGGTATAGACTGCTCGAGCGTAAAAGCATCAGCTCATGGGATGACTTAGCGGGAGCACTAATCAGAAGATTCGACGAGGATCTCTTTAACAGCTCTCAGGATCCCTTTCAATTTTTCATGTACATCACGAGAGCACCTCTAGAGAGCATCACAGACTTTAATGTTCGATTCAACAAAAGTTGGAAGAGAATTCCAGAGATGATCCGACCAACACCTGCCCAAGCCCACTTCTTCTATGTTCGAGCTTTCCATCCGGACATAAGCCTCCTCTTGATGCAATCAGGCGAACGTAGATTCCCTCAAATATTTGAGGAAGCATTACAAGCGGAGCACCTTCTACTCCTATCAGGAAAATTACCATGGGGAGAAACTCCATTACCTTATCCGATAGTCACCACTCCTGTCTACCCTATGCAGTATTCATCATGGCAGATCCCACATACTGTGCAGAGACCTGAAATCCAGTTGTGTGGAACTCAAGGGGCAGATTTCATCCAAAGCCAACGATGGGAATATGCAAGTACTTTCCTAGCAATGAATAATATGGTTGCTTGCAATTTTCATCAGGAGATGGGCCAAGGAGAGAAACAGATTCAAGTTCCAGAACCTGAGCACAAAGAGGGCATAACCGTGCACAACACACAAGTATTTAGCCAGATCCTATTGAGCATGCCTCATCAAAAGGTTGAGCTTGAGGAGATCCTGGAAGCAGATTTCTCGTCAGAAAGGTTCTGTGATCGCACCAAGGGATTGGAGGAACCCGTTCTCAGCCCACAACTAGGGGACTCTTCAAGATGGTGGTATTGGCTTTAGCCATTACTGCAACTGGTACCTATAGGAGCCTTCCATGTGGTAAATCTCTTTGCTACATTATTCGTCGATTGTGTGGGTACTGGCATGCAGGATAACTTGCCCCTATCTGCAACATGGAGAACTTTAGGAGGTCATCCCAACTTCAAAGACCGACTCAAGTATGATCAGATCTGGTCAGGACACTGTAGGTTCACCGGATAATCACCTCAAACTGGGTTTGTGGTGGCGACATGCCAATCATGTCGTAAACTATTGTATATAGCAAAAAAAAAAAAAGAAAAAGAAAGAAAAAAAAGTTTTGTGGATTTCCTCTATCAACTTCGGCTCTTTTTGCATGCGAGCCCGCGGGTACGTATTTCTTTCTTTTTTCTTCTTCCTTCCCAACATACAGTGGCTTTTGTCAATTTCTTCCTTCCCCATCCTTTCTTTTCATTCCCTTCTTCGCTCATTCCTTCTTCTACCATCCGTAGTTAAGCCACTACTGTTGTTTCTTTTTCCCTTTCTGATATTCCCGTTTCTTCTTTTCCTTTTCTTCTAAATTCATTGTCATTTTAGCATTTATCCATAGTTCATACCGCATTTGTCATCCCTTCCACTTCCATTCCATTATTCATTTTTCCTCCATCCCCGCAATTGGTGACACAGTAGCCCCTCTTTCGGTGTTGTATCTACTGCTTCCCTCCTTCCACTCCCACCATTCCATCATTTACTATTTCCATTCCATAGTCCTCATTCCTCATCCCATTTATTTCCATTTTGCAATTCCCAATGCTTTCATAATTTTCATGGAGATCTTTTACAACACCTGGTGAGCTAAGCCAAATATAGATTTACTTGAGTTTTTTGTAAATCAGCAAGAGTTGTTGCAGCAGTCCGCAGAGATGTTCCCCACCAGTCAACAATTACATTCTTGCTTCTCATGTTTTCTTGACTCTGTTGCCCAATGGATTTAGGCCTGGGATTCGTGCATATAGCAGAACTGTATACCCCGTGAGCCGCCAAGAATGTTGGCATTTTTGCCACATTATTTTGATTGTTGATTATTCCTGCATAAAATGTTGAAGTTCTCATTCTTCTATGAGTTTTGATGCCAAAATAGCTAAGTCCAAAGACTGTCGCGATATCGCGACAAAAAGCAGCATGGAGAGCATAGTTTCAAAACCGTCACGATATCGCGACATGTCGCGTTATCGCGGGTCTGTTGAGGAGAGAGAAGTCAAAAGCAAAGGTGTCATGAAATTGTGACCTGTCACAGTTTCACGATGCCAAATGCAAAAAAGGGCTAAGCAGCAAAGTTGTCACGATTTCGCGACGTGTTCCAAAATCGCGATCAAAATGGTCAATGGGGGTAGCATAGTAAAATTGTCGTGAAATCGCGACATGTCGCATTTTCGTGACTTACAATGGCCATGGAGTAGAGTAAGAGAAAAGGTCACGAAATCACGACATAACTAAGCAAAGGGTGATGACAATAAACTTCGTCGCGATTTCGTGACAGAATAATGAACAAGGCGCAAAATGTGAAAGACGTCGCGAAATCGCAACGTGTTGTGTGGTCGCGGCAAAGTTGAAACAAAAAGCATAAGGCATGAAAGGCGTCGTGATTTCATGAAATTTGTGGAGATGAAGTCCAGCAACAAGGAAACGTCATGATTTCATGACATATTGGGGTGAAAGGACCAAGTGCAGGGAATTGTCGCGATTTCGCGACATGTCACGTTTTCGTGAAGAGGAAATAAGGAGGCAGCCAGATTGTACAGAATGTCACGATTTCGTGACATGACAAATTTTCACGATCAAAAAGCAGTAAAGTCCAAGGAGACAGAACCTATCGTGATTTCGCGACATGTTGAAGATTAAAGAACCACTTGAGGCAAGAGTGTCATGTTTTCGTAGGTTGAGAGCTGGACCGTACAAGGCAAGAGAAAACTATCGTGAAATCGCAACATGTTGCAGTTTCGCGGGTATACAGAAGAGAAGGGCACAGAAGGTAGAAGATGTCACGATTTCGCGACATGGTGAAGTTTTCGCAACATGTTGAGGAAAGAAGTCCAAACAAAGGAGAGTGTCACGATTTCACGATGTATCAGGAAGACAAAGCCAAAAGAGAGAAAGGTGTAGCAAAATCGTGCCTTGTCACATTTTCGCGGTTTGAAGCAGCCAAAGGACAACATGGGTAAAGGATGTCATGATTTCATGACAGGTCATAGTTTCACGAAAACAGAGCAAGGAAGAAGCAGAATAGTACGGAACGTCGCGATTTCACGATGCATCACGTTTTTGCGAGCTAAGGTGGCGAAAGAGACCAAAGTGCCAAATACGTCACGATTTTGCAACATGGTTGATTTTTGCAACCCAAAATGACAAAAGTGTACAGAGCAAAGAAATGTCACGATTTCGTGACATGTCGCATTTTCGCGACCTGTCACGATTTCGCGTCAGAAAGCAGTTCAAACGGCCCGATGAAGCATTACGATTTCCAAGGATTAAAAGCACTCTAGAATTAAATGTTTTGTTGCTTTCCAATGTGAGCAAGATAGAAGAACATGTCCAAGCCACCAGAATTGAAGACGCCTCCATTATTCAAAGCTTATGTTCATGATTTTTCTAACGGTTCAAGCATGTTTCGAGAACGACCATTTAATGAAGACGACCGGTTCCTTATTTCATTTAATTTTTGGTTTCTTCGAGGCTGGTTTAAGGGGATCATTTCCTTGTTTTTGTTGCACATTTTGTAGATCTCGAGGAAGTCCGTTGCCTATTTTAAATGCTATAGAGAGGCAAGACCTCTATAAATATCAATGTAGATCTCAGAAAGAGGGATCGAGAGAGAGACTTTTGTTGAAAGCTTTCAAGTTCTTTGCATGAATGAAAGATATTTGGCCTCTGGTTTTGCAAGCAACTGTCTGTGTGTTTTTCCTTCTATCTTATGCATTCCTAATTTACGCTCGTATTTCTTATCTGCTGCTTAATTTGAATTCTGTATTTGAGTTTAAATATTGCTAGTGAGGAAGTGAGTTCTGGAATGTGATCTTGGAGGTTTTTTGCACAAGGTTGTAAGTTAATTACGTCGCTATCTTCTATTATATGTTATTACTGTACTTGAGGTTATCTGCTGCTAATCTTTCCCGATCTGATAAATTCGGCCTATGGCTATATTTCCCATCTCTTTTCATAATTTCCCATTTCTTCTTGCACATTTATAATTCCTTTCCAGTAACTCTAGTCTTCATCAAGCTTAGATTTAGTAAGGGAACCATCCCTCTCTGGAGATTGGTCTGGGAGACATCTCTTTCTCCTAGCCTTTCAATGTTGGCCGGGTCTAGGGTGCATTTCACGTAAAATCCTTTCCTGTGGTAGATTCGTGACCAAAAAGACCCACACCTAGAACTCATAGGCAACAAATCAATGTGAGGTGCCCTGCACATCATCAAGAGTTACCTCCTAAGTAGGTAGATAGTCATTCTCCTAGATATATAGACAAACCTTTGGCTATCGATAAACAATGAATAGACATATTCAAATATCCCTTACCCAATCATGAGGCTAAGGAAGATCCAAAGGATCATGTCATCAAGGTGCATATAGCCCCACCTAAAAAGGATGGTATCGACATGATAAATATCATGATGAGAAGTAAGGAACTCCTTAGCATATGTGCATCACTACCAAATCTAATCAATGCTCGAAATTCATCATAATTCTCACAGTAATAAAATACTATTCCACAATACGAGGAACCTGTGATTACTTTTTACAAATAGGAAATCAAACCAAATCCTATTAACGAACGTAATCCACCATTTCACATTATATCTAGTATAAATCAAATTTTGTACAAGTGAGTTTTTATTGATATGGGTTCGTCTATTAATATCATCACTACCACTGCATTGAAACATCTCAACATTCTACCTTCCCACATTAGAGCATCTACCTTCACTCAAATCCTTTAACAATATTGTATCTCACACAGTAGGCACAATAGTCCTCCTCATTAAGGTAGGACAAAGGACTATACCTACATTGTGCTACATTTTAGAGGGTTTAATACAGTACAACATACTACTCGAAAGGCCATGGATGAGAGCCATGGAGTGCATACCATCCATAATGCATCAGTGCATTAAATACATTCATGAAAATAAGGTCCATGTTGTTCAGGCTGACACAAATTCCTTTAAGTAATATAAACTAGTGGATCATCTGTAGGATCCTATTATGTCATCCATGCATATGCACACTAAATCTAATGATGTTATCTAGAGTCTAGATGCAACCCTGTAGTTTACTGTGAAGTTACCTTCACCACCCCATCACCTTTGGTTTTGCCCATTAAGCTTCCATATTTGATTTCTCTAAGAAAAGAGAAATCAACTAAAACAACCACATAGATGCTCACAACTATCTCAAACATGTCATTAGAATATTTTCTTACTCCTATAAAAGGGGAAGAATCCATTGAGGTTATGGATAGATGAGAACATATCATACCATCCTCATCCACTACATCATAGATCACAGTTCTCTCGGATAAAATTAATTTTAGCGAGCATATAGAGGTAAAAATTATGTTTATGCCTATCATTGAGTCCATTAAGGATTTAGGTCAAACTCTTATCAAATCTCTACCCGTTGAGCCCATCCTTGATTCTTCACCTAAACATGAGGAAACATCAGTTGTTGCAATTAAAATAGAACAACCTCAACAAGTTGAGAAGTCACCCAAAACTCATCCAAATGTTGAAGCATCCTCTCACGAGTTTCTGGGGATGGTTAACATTAATTTAGAGGGCTGAGTTACTCCAAAGCAGATTAAACAATGGATTATGTTATCAAATGTTTCTTCCATATCTAAGGGGTCAAAACCTCTATAATTAGTCACCCCTAACTCATTTCTTATGGCACCTACTCAAGAGCAAGAACATAGAGTTCAATACTACAAAGTGAACCAAAAATACGAACTGAGTAACAAACTAGAGTATGTGGATGCCACTATCAAAGTGGATAATCAAGAAGCACCCACATTGTCTCAAATGAAGGAAATTGGTGATTTGCATGTACTTGGGGGTTGTATAGCACCCACTCTTTAACCTCCATTAGACAATGGTATTCCAAATCTATTACTAGTAATATATCTGAAATCCTTGTCAGTCTTGGAATGCATACAAGATCACCTGACTAATCTAGAGACACAAATGGAGCAAAAAAATGAGGCATTGCAATATATATTTATCCATCTTGAGAGTTAGGAACTACAAAAGCAACCCCCATCCAATATCAAAACACCTCTTGTATAACCACAAGAAGATCCTCAGCAAGATCAAGTGTCAAGTCAGTCGTACCAGTAGCCTAGCACATATCCACCATAACCCGAGTCTACATTATTGATTTTCAATCGGTTAACTACTGCAAATAGCATCATCTTACCTAAGGTTTGACCTTTAGATCTGAATCATCCGAACCCCTAGGGATATGAGGATTATGAGTATTGTGTATACCATATACAAAATAGATATGACATTTATGCATGTTACGATTTTAGAGATGCAATACACAACATGCTTGAAAATAAGTAGCTTCGGATTATCAAAAAACAAATTACCATAGTCAGTAATCTGTCCCTTACACCAAAAAAGCAAGAAGAGTCCCTAGATCCAATAATTGACATACCTAGGGCTCAACCTGATCACCAAGCTAGTCCAGAGCATGCTACACACTCAAAACAACACATTTGGACTCCTTTAAATGCACCCATGTTTGATATTTTTTAAAAGCTGCAAGAGGCAAAGGTCCTCACCTTACCTAAAATACACCCTTTAGACCCAAACAAAGCTAAACCTAAGGGTTATAGGGAGGACCATTACTATCTCTATCATTGAATAGAGGGCCATGGCATTTACAATTGTTATAGATTTAAGAATGTGGTTCATGATCTCATAGATAGTGGGATTTTTCCCATAGATGGTTTTCCCATAGTACCTCAACCTACCAAAAGAGAGGTCTCATCATCCCAGTTGAGACCCCAAGCTCAGTCACAGCCTCATAGGCCTAGTCAACTAGCTCACCAAGTAGTCACATTTGAGATGACTATTGTGATCCTTTTTCAAAAGCTTTACGAGGCAAATGCATTCAAATTACCAAATGTCAAACAAAAAGCATCCAAACTTGAATCACCTGATGAGAGACTCTATTACATTTATCATCGTATATAGGAACATGACATTTGTAGCTTCCATTCATTCAATAAGGTGGTCCAAGATGTGCTAGAACGAAGTGATCTCCACATAGACAGTTTGCTTGTTTCTCCCCACCAAGACATGGGCACCTCATAGAGGTTTGCACCCCAATTGGGAGAGTTGATTTTTGACACTCTTTCTAAGCAATTTGATTATATTGCAATGGACAACATGCACACTAGGGGTCCTCAAGGTACCATACCTTCCCCACCATCCACATCAAATTCAATAAAGCAAAGTGAGGATTCCAAAGGTATCACACATTCATTCCTTTCATTGAGTGGCACACACTAGGGGTACCTAAGATAAGTGTACCTTCCCCCTTAAAAACAAAAAAATCTAAAAAAAATCATAAAATCATTAAAAATGCAAAAAACAATTGAAAAACACAAGAATCAAAACAAATCAAAAAGTAATAAAATTCAAAAACATCAAAAATACAAAAATATTTACATTATGCATTTACATTTTTGCATATGCATTCATTTACTTGAATTGCATTAGATATTTTAATCCATTGCACTTGCATTAGGATAGGTTGTGTTCATAATCTTACAAACGATACCAAGTTTGTATCTTAATCATGCATCTATTCATCATCATCATCCATCACCCTTGTAAGTAATTATGTTTTTCAACACAACCCCTCCTATTTCTATAAGTAATATACTAGGGTTTTCTTGTCATTCAACCATACCTAATGATCTTCTCAGATTTTATAGAAAGCTATATTCACTTGTAGAAGATGAGGTCTAGTTTTGATAGTACCTTACATATATCAAAATCCTATCACTAATTTAAACATTAATAATCCTAGTTTGAACAAGGAAATATAAACACTACAAAGTGGTCCTAGTCACCTTAAACAAAAAAATTTTACTTTCTCATATTGTGATGCACTTGGTCTAGGATGTTGATCATTGACAAAAGGACAAGCTCCCCCTACCCAAATAAATCCCTTGCTTTCATAGAAATAAGAAAAATCCCTAAATCAAAGCAAAATCCCTTGCTAAAAAAAAATAGTGATTTTCATCACTAAGCATGAGCAAGTATCCCAATAAATGTGAAGAAAATAAAGGAGTGAAGAGCTTGAATCCCTAGAATGGTTAGTACTCAAAATAATTGAGTGATCCCCAATATAGCAATGGGTTGGATGAATCCCACCTAGAATTGGGGTAGTTCTAAGTAATTTACAAATGAGCTAGCTTTAGGTGGCCTATATTACCTAGTAGTCTAGTCCAACTGCATCCAAACTTAGGATCATGGTGAAAATTTGGTGATCCTCATTATAATAATGGGCTGAATGAATCCCGCTTGGCAATGAGGTAGTCTTATGTCTCATATAATATATTCATTTGCACACACAAGGATAATTAATATCTTGGTCTTTATAACAAAAACTTCTATCTTTTAGGAGTCCTATATAGTCATTATTCAATTTCTTATTAATCAACTAGGATGTTTGAGTCTCATGGAAAACCTCAAAAATACCATATAGCAACAAATCATCTCATCAATCAATCACCTTTTTCCTTATGAGGTTTTGTTTATTAAGGGGTGTTCATGAAATAGGATAGATACTGGATGGATATCATAAATTATATATAGACGATCATTGACTATTTTGTGCATATATTTTAATTTAAATAAGCTCATAAGGTAAAAACATACATCTCGCATCATATCATCTCACATATGGATGCTAAAATTATTAATTATTATGATGAGAGTTACCATTTTAATTCATAATTTTTATACATTCTATGGTGTTACCCATTAAATTGTTAAACACACATTAGATTCATTCCTTATGTTTTCAGTGATTAAAACATACAGGTTCATTTGCATTAGATCATCCTCATGTAATTAATGCATCACATTACATCATCTATCATAGCACACATAATATAGATTAAATGCATAAAATAATTAAAATAAATTACACATGAATTTAACAATAAGTATTACATCCACATATGCATACATGATAGTGTGTCTACGCATCTAGATATTCGCAGGTAATCATACATCTATCATCTAGCTAGTGCATGTAATTAGTACATCACATCCATATAGCATAATCAAAACATCATATAAGCATTGCATACATACATGCATCACATGAACATAAAACAACAAAATGATACACATAATGAGTTACAAAAACTCTAATTTTACTTTTATATTTTCATTTGGCCCTCATCCACGGATGGCAACCGCGAGTGTCGATTAGGTCAACCTCGACTGCTATTGTCAACCGCAACTAGAAAATTATAAAAACTAGTTGCAACTGTCAACTGTAGCTAGCATCCAACAATAAATACCCTCATTTTCTCACCGTGAGAAGCTTCAAAATGGATAATAATAATTATCTACCAATCCAAAATTCTAAAAAAAATTAAAATAACAAAAAAAATCACATAAATCAAAATTCAAATGTGCCTTGTATTTAGTTATTTATTCTATACACTTGGTGATTGCAGTGACTTGCGCTCCATGCAATATGGCAAGATGAGTAAATTACCATAAGGTCATTTGACCCAAATTATTCATAGATGAATTGAAATATCTTCACTTCAATCCCTAAGAATGCCATGGTGGTCGCACTGCTCCACGGGAATGAGGTATTCATTTCCTTTCTTCTATGAACTCTCATCATAAATCATCAAAATCACAAAAACAATAAAATAACAACAAAATTTTAATTGAGCCTTGTATTCAGTTATTTATTATATACACTTGGCGGTTGCAGCGACTTGTACTTCATGCAATCTGGCAAGATGAGTAAATTACCATAAGGTAATTTGGGGTAAATTAGTTATTGTTGAATTGAAATGTCTTCACTTCAATCTCGAAGAAGGTCATTGTGGCCAAATTGCCCCATGAGAATGAGGTGTTCATTCCATTTCTCCTATGATATTTTTAGTAGATCATCAAACATAGTGATTAACGACAAGCTTAAATAGAATTGCTATTAACTTGGTTTCCTAATAAGGCCATTGCGGTTGGACTTATCAGTGGGATAGAGATGTACAATTACTATTAACGGTTGAAATCACAGCTGTAATAGGACCTACCATATAACAAAGTGTAAAATTCTTACATCATCTAAATTATTTATCTTGGTCAAGCAACTCATTGCTTTAATCACTTGTCCTTTCCTCATCAACTCATCACTTGAGGGGTAAGTCATAATATCAATAAATCATAATCAAAATCAATAATTGAACACTCAATCATGTAAATTGTGTTCATCTTACAAATCATTTCCAAAGACAATCATGCCCCTGCTTGGGGTAGAAAACAAGTAAATTAATCAACTGCTTGGCATTCTTGAAGCATGAAGGATCATAGGCACTAGCCTCTTCATGAACTAAACAATATCCAAGATCAAGTAAGCCTGATGTGAAAGGTTGTACTTGAGTCAAGTTCCTTAACTTATCGGAGGTAATGAATCCGAGATGTGCATCTTTTGCAAGATTGGGGCATCTAGCATTGATCAAATCAATGATCATAAATAAACCTACAACATGGCTTTAGGTGATCTATTTTTCTCAATGTTGTATTTTTCCATAACGCATCACAAAAGGGGTATCTGCAAACACATAAAACACATCATGTTTAGGAGACTACTCATATGGGTATCTTTGTAGACCATATGAATGATCTTGGACCTTTCCAAGGCTAAGGAGTGATTATAATCACTCATTTAAGCAATATGGACCTATTTAGCCTTAGTTGTTGATGACATCAGTAGTTAAGATCTCAGTCATGGTTGACAACAGCGGCTAGGATCCTAGCCACGTTGAGCAACAGTGGTTAGCCCTATAAAAAACTCAGGCTCCTAGAGTCGAGCAAAATCAATTGCAATGGCTAGTTTACAATAGATTTGGAGAAATTTTGGATGAGGAAGCTTCTATAAGATTCCTCCCAACTGCTTAGACCACCTAATTCTTGATTTTGGATTCTTTGTGAAGCCAAGATTGGGATTTTGGGAAGTCCATTTATAGACCCCCCAAAGAGGTATAATCATATTGAATTCATTGTAGTGAAGATCCACCGGTTTGACGGTTGATTTCACAACCCTTGAGGAGTAGTGAGGTGTTGCCAAATTGGAGAATGACATTTGTTGCTATGCCAATGGAGTTTTGAATAGCTTGAGGAGCAAGCTTGCCAATTCACATCAATCCACTATGAATTCACATAAATTCAACTACAAATTAGTGTTGAGACACCCAGGTGACCCTTGACCATTAATTCAATGGAATAATTGAGCATCTACAACCCTGATTTCAAGAAAAAGGACACCTTTTATGTGGTCATTGTTGTTAACAATGGCCCACAGTCTTAGCTACAAATGTCAACAACGACTAGGGTTTGATGAGCTTAATCCTCCATTTTAGACATAGATTTATCTTTCTTAGTATACATCTAGATTAATTAGACATAGATTAATCATAATACATTCATTTCCATGGTTAGTTAGCAGATTAATATGCATCTTTGCCTACATTCATGTGTTTCAAGCTTTTTGTTAAATGTTTAATACATTAGTTTCCTTTATGCTTAATTTGTAGGATTATATGCATTTCTAGGTTATTATACATGATTTAATCCATGCTACATGCTTTAATATAAATTTCTTAAGCATCCTTATGCATATTTACATAGGTTCATGCTTTCTTTATACATTTTCTATGTTTCATACATTTCCTTGGAAATTAGCCTCATCATGAGAGGCTTCATGTGCTATTGATGTGTTTGTTGTTTCCTTGCATGCATGTGATATATCTTCCCAAATACAAACCATCTCTCAATATTATCCCTCTTGACATTGGAGAAGGAGACATCTTAGTAAGCCCTCAAACAAAGTTTGAAGATCTTAAAAGTCTATTGAAGGCATCTACCATATGAGTTGTGGATTGTAATATGTATCACAATGATCAAATCCCTAAGAGGGATGTTCTTATAACCTTGTTGTAAAGAGATTCAATATCATTAGTAAATATGGGCACATTATTTTATCTCTCTTCCTTATGCTTGGTTAATTAATTGATTTTGTCTTTTTATAGCATATTATCTAGTTGTTAAGCCTCTTTTATTTTGCAAGGGAGAATAGTAGATATTCCTTTTTGGGCTTTTGGTGTATATTTTGTATTGTGTTAGAAAGAAAAAATACGATTGGTCCTCATATGTTTCTAGATAAATCAAAAATGATCTTCACCACATGTGCACAAATAATTCTACCTATCCTGCAATTGTTTCTACTACCAATTACTTGATTGCTTTTTTCTTATGAAGCATATTATAATGTAAACAATACTCCAACCACCACCTCACTCCATGCAAAATTGATGTTAAGTAGCTTAATCATCGAATAGGTGCAGGTAATTTTTTTTCTACATTCAAATTTATAATAAATTTATGTTTGTTATACTTTAGTGTTTATGTTTTTAATTTTAAAATTCATTTTAATGTAGAAAATAGTGACTTTAGCTTCGAACAAAAGAGAGGTTACAATTAGAGGAATGCACCCAGAGGCTAGTGGATATTCAGAGATAGTGTCACCACAACCTCCACTAACAAGGTCTACAAAATGCATTAGGTCAACTCCTCTTGTTCATGCAACTGCCTCTTTTGTTCCACATGAAGAGTTCATCGATGTTGACAAAGTTAGCCAATCCATTACAGGTAAAGTTTCTTTTTCCAAAATTGGATTTTGTAATTTATTTCTCTTTAATTTAGTATTTTTTAATTACTATTTTTTAAATGTATTCAAGGCAACATTCCAAACATACTTTACAACCAACCCAATCCAAACAAGCCACAACAACATCTTGTATGGGAAATTATAGTTAATTATTCATTTGATAATAACTATTATTATAATAAAGTTTTTATAATAAATATTATTAGATTTTTTATAGGGTCAACTCAATCTCATCACATACAGTGAATGATGTTACTTTCACTAAAATACACAAGACCTCATGAACAATCGACCGAATCAGGGCAAAAGACCATATGAACACACAGTATGCATAATTAAAGTTTTGAACAACTTATAACAATATTTTCTTAAATATATATATAATATTTTTATATATATATATATATATATATATATATATATATATATATATATATATATATATAATTTATTTATTTGGTCGTAGATATGTCACAACGGTTGATGCAACATAGAATGCCACCACCACCTCCACAACGACAAGAATTGATGAGGGGTCATCAAATGCATGGAAACAATTTATTTTTTGCAAGGATTTTAGGAGACCAAACACAAACCATTTCAGAATTTCCCACTTTTTTAGTGGGGAATGTTTCCAATATTATGCATGAGTTTCCTAGGTTGCCTAATCCTACCCTAGATTAGGATTATATTTTCCAAGGTTTGTTTTCGTGAGAGTTTTAAATATTTTTATTTGCTTCAAACTGAAGCATTGCAAACTGGTGGAAGAGTAACCAATGCTCACATCTCCTCTCCCCTTGTCAAACTAATCAAGATGCTCCTCTTACTAAGGATGAAAAATTAAGTTTTTTAGAATCAATTTTATTAGAAAAAAAATTGGAAGCCATAGTAAAGGATAGTGTGCTTGCGGATATTTCAGAACTCAAATATTGGGAGTATCGGGCCAAAGTTCTAATCAAAGAAATTAATGCTCAATACAATTTTTTTTCAAATATATAGAATTTGTTTTCTTTGGTTCAACAACACCCTAAAAAGCTTGATGCTTTATTACATCAAGCAACTTCAAGAAATGTAAAGGCCACTAATGTTTATGGTGATAAAATTATAGATCTCCTTTTGAATAGGCTAGAGAATCTAAATGTTGAAGCTCAAGCATATTTCAATAAGTGGATAATTGATAAGAAAAAAGTTAAAGTGGCAAAGGCTACCCAAGTAGTTGCAAAGGTAAGTCATCAATATTATTTAAATTGAACTCTTTTTTAACATATATTGACCTTTTTTGACTAAAATATTTTAAAATTTATGCTATGTAGTTCAATTTTGAGAATATCAAGAATCAGGTGGAAAGCATGAAGGTGTTTTTAGCCACAACAAAGAAAAGTCTACTAAATATTATTAAATTCAAACAATAATTTTATGATACCATCAAACAAAATAATACCCTGAGAAGAATAATTATTAAACATAATATGGATCCAGATATATTGCTCAAGGAACAAGAGAAAGAAATACCTTTGAAAGAAGATCCAACTAAAGAGGATAGGGCATTGGTAGATAGTTTGAATATTGGTGAGGCAAACCTAAGGAGAGTTGGCATGCTACAAGGAGAAAATTCTGGAACAGGGGACCATAAAGAAAGTTTGGCTCAACCTACATTAGAGGGAGCATATGGGTAAGGTCATGAGGAAAATCAACTAGATCCTTCAATTGGGCAAACACCTAAAACAATCCTTGAAACCAAATAGTATGAAAGTGGATGTACAGTTCACTTATTTTGTAATGAAGATTTATTCGAAATAAATAATTTTTTTTTAAATATGTGATATTTTTGTATCATTGTTTTGTTTTATTAAATATTTGTAAAGATTTACAATTTCTTGCTATTGCAACTATTGAAATAAGTGTTGAGAGTCAAATAGTTCATTTGCTTATTGTTTTCTAAAAAGTTGTTGATTGAATAAGATACAATTTCTTATATGTTTAATGTAATGCTAAAAGATTCTATCAATTCAACATAAACGAATCTGACATTAAGAAGTTTAATTTTCACTTTATTATCAATAAGCCATCCTATGTTTAAAATACTCAAATAAAGCAAAGCAAGGCTATAATATAACACATATATTTTTGTGAACTAAGGGTGTGATATAAAATAAAAAATATCATTAAAATTTTGGCATATTAATTGAAAAACACATCAATCCAAGGAAAAATTCATAATTTTGAACAAAGGGCTTGACATTATATGAAAAACTCATCAATCCAATGAAAAATTCATAATATTAAACAATGTACATGTATGACATTATTTGCAAAACTCATCAATCCAAAACAAAATTCATAATCCTGATCTGCAACATTAGGATAATATAAAAATCATGCAATGTGTGTAAAATACATCTATCCAATAAAAACCATTATCTTAATGACATCTTCTGCAACATCACTTGTAGGCATAGTTGATCTTTGTGTCTCCATAATTTAAAAATTGTAATTGTCATTTTCCTCATCATCATCAATATTCGTGATACCTCTTTTGCATGTTATAGATTTCCAATATGCCATAGCTCTCTCATAAGGAAAATTATCCACCTTATAATATGAGACATATATTCTCAAGCAAATTTCTAAATTTTTATCCAGTTTGTTACGAACTTTAGATTTCACAAAAGACAATGCACTAAAAACCCTTTCATCTTCCACTGATCCCAAAACCATTGTTTAACACAATTCATATAAGTGGAAATATTCACTCATAGTTTCTTGTAAAAAACTACTAGGGTACAATTTTTTCCACAAACGTATAATATAACCTGGTTCACTAGGATTAGTCAAATGTGAAATTTGATCAACCATTGTATTTCCAAAATATGAGGATTGTTTGTGCAAAAGTTCTTTATTTAGAATACCATTGATTTCAGTACCATTGACTTCCACACTTTTAGAAAAATGATTGATAAGTGTACCCATATATTTTATAAAAAAGGTATTTTTATTGTTATAGTATATTCCTGAATCCCAAAATATAGGGTTAACCACAACCATTTCTTCAAGCAACTCATCTCTTTGAAAATAGTTTTTGATTTATTTTGTCAATGTTTATGCTATTTTTCTCAACTTAATCCTTGTATTCAATAAAACTTAATCAAATTTGTTGTATGTGATTGTCATCTGTTCAACATCTTCACTAACTATATCCAATCACTTATCAAAATAAAATAAAGGTATCTATTTTTCATGAACATTAATACAAAGATGATCGTTGATGTTGAACTTCAATAAACTATTTTGTTCATTGACTTTTGTTAAAGTTCTTCAATCATCAAACAAAGGATCCATAAAATTATCACTTGACTAGTATAACATATCAATACACATATAATTGTTTTCTAATCCTTATGAAATCAACTATATAAATGGATCTTTATTGTGCAATTTTTATCAATGTATTCATTTCATGCAACATTGGAAGAATACCACATAAAGTGAGTAGTGTTTCTAGGTATCTCATAGGATATAACAAATATTTTGCTTTATCAACTTGCCTTTGATTATCATACATAAATCCTACTAAGGATTTATATTTTTGAAAACTCTTACTACAGGTTGAAACAATGAAATCCACCTAGTATCTACATCTTTCAACAATTTTTTGCCTTTTATATGTCCTAGTCCAAAAAGTTGAAACTCTGCAAACCTTTTTGGACTACACGAAAAATAATAATGTACTTCACGGACACGTTCTTCAACTTTTACAACATTTTTAAATGTGCTCACAATTTTGTATGCAAGATTCATTCAATGAGCCATGCAATGAATCAGGATCAAATACAGGGCAATAGATGTTTGAATTCAAACACAAAGATCATTTCTGTTACCTTGCATTATAGCAGCACCATCAAGGTTGACACATATTAATTTACTAGCTATTGTTACATCATCTATTCCAACAATATTCTTTAATCTAGTAACAACAATATTGTAAAAAAATATAACATTACAATTTTCTACCATCTTATGTATTGCTAGAAAATGAGGCTACCTTACATAATTTTAAAAGGTGTAAACATGCATGCAAATCCAGGATGTATTGTTAGCAACAATCACCTCATCAATAGAAAGTGAAATGAAATTAAAATTTTTAACATTCTCTTTCAATTCTTCCTTCTCAACCAAATATATATATTTTACCATTTCCCAACCACTTCGATTTGACTAATGGGCACTGGAGAGGTTTTGTACATTAGCTAGTTGAAAGAGATGCTTAAATCAATAAAGTCTAACATAGGTCTACCTTTTTTAAGAATAGTATATATGACAACAAACTGTAAGCTTTTTGAAACTAAGGTGATTTTATAATTTTTTTGAAATAATGTTGGAATTGTTTCACCTTTCTAAGCTAGTATTTGTTTTTGTTTCATATCTTTATCATCGTATAGTGCATATCTAACATGTGTGCATTCTGATGTATTCTTATACCTATGGGTTTTCTTCATTTTTCCATCAGCTTGTTTTACTTTAACATAAAATTTCCAACAATGTTTTTCTATTATATCTATCTTATGTTGCATCCTCTTATCTTTCCCTAGTTTCCAACTGCAAATAATGCATCTAGCTTATTTTGGCTCTGCATTACTGTCTTCTTGCAACACTAGTTCAATAAACAAATATTTTGATACCCATTGAAACTAAAATAACCTTCCAATAGTCCAGTTTGTTGAGTTCCTATGTCTACGTTTCTTAGTCGAATATTACCCTGAAGTGTGCATTTGGTTAGAATGATCATTTTCATTTTGAATTTGTATGCTAATTTTAGGATTTTATTCAAGTTATTGCATGTCATTGTTGATTAAATTTTCATGATGTATTTCATTGTAAAGAATAAATTCTAGTGGAGGTATATCAAGATCAACTGGGTATTCTACCTTCAAAGATGTTCTATATCATTTTTTGAAATTACTTATTAAAATTACTATTAAGTAGATAAAATGGGTATGTACCTTGTAACTGCTCAAGTTGTTGCATGTCATTGTTGATCATATTTTCATGATGTATTTCATATTGGAGAATATCTTCTAGTGGAGGTATATCAAGATCAACTGGGTATTCTACATTCAAATATATTCTATATCATTTTTTAAAAGTATGTATTAAAATTACTATTAAGTAGGTAAAACAGGTATGTACCTTGTAACTGTTCAAGTTGTTGCATGTCATTTTTTATCAAATTTTTGTGATGTATTTCATCCTTAGGAATATCTTCTAGTGGAGGCATATTAGGATCAATTGGGTATTCTACATTCAAAGATGTTCTATATCATATTTTGAAATTACTTCTTAAAATTACTATTAAGTAGGTAAAACATGTATGTACCTTGTAACTATGCAGTTTCTGGTGCCTCATTCGATTTTGAGATATGGCTAAAAATTTAGGATACTCTTTTTTCTAGAATATTTTTCTCCCTTATTTCCATTACAATTTGGATCCATTGTACCTATAAAGAAAAATGTTAGAAATTTTGATTTCAATCACATGGTGTTAATTATGTAGTTGTAAGTTCATTGTTTTACAACATAAATGATGCTTTGAATTATTGCAATGTAACTTTTAACAACATATAACTTTTATAACTTACATTGAAAGGAGAAAATTTTCAAAGGAAAGGTAAGGCAAGCATGATCAAAGAGGGTCTATAGGCACCAAACAAGGGACGATCAAGAAGGTAGCTACAAAAATCAACCAAAATATGACCAAAGAAAGCCTATAAACATCTAAAAATGATGACCACAAGAGGGTCTATAGACACCAAACAAGGGATGACCAAGAGAAAGACTATAGACTATAGACTATAGAAAGAATTCTATAGACTGTAGATAGGAAAAGACTATAGACTAAAGACTATGGACTACAGGAAAAGTCTATAGACTATAGGAAAAGTCTATAGACTAAATAGATTACAGGAAAAGTCTATAGACTACAAGAAAAGTCTATAGACTTCAAGAAAAATCTATAGATTGCAGTACAATATTATAGACTATAGGAAAAATAAAAGTCTATAGACTGTAGAAAAAGTCTATAGGCTATAGACAATAAAAGACTATAGACTAAATACTATGGACTATAGGAAAATTCTATAGACTGCAAAAGGTCTATAGACTTCAAGAAAAACCAATAAACTATAGGAAAAGTCTATAGACTAAAGGAAAAGACTATAGACTATAGGAAAATTCTATAGACTGCAAGAATTGTAAGAAAAATCTATAGACTACAAGAAAAGTCTATAGACTTTAAGAAAAAGAAAAGACTAGACTACAAGAAAAGTCTATACAGTGCATAAAAAGAGTATAGACTACAGGAAAAATACTATAAACTACATAAAAAGATGAAAATACGACAAGGAAATACTATATACCTTAATCTTGTCCTTGTGATCTATAGATAAACAAAAATAAACAAACACGTAATCAAATAAGGCATCGAAATAAATTGTGTACCTATTGAGACATGAGACACAAGCCGATTGAGGAGAGTCTATGACCACTACACTACAGGATCATTTTTTCTCTGCGATCTATAGTCTTTTATCTATTGTCTATAGTCTTTTCCTTTGCGGTCTATAATTTTTTTCTTATAGTATTTGTCTTGCAGTCTATAGTTTTTTGTCTGTAATATTTCCTCTACGGTCTATAGTCTTTTGTTTGTAGTCTATAGTATATAGTCTTTTCTCTATGGTCTATAGTCTTTTGCTTGTAGTCTTTTCTCTACGGTCTATAGAATTTTATCTATTGTCAATCACTGTTTTTTCATCTTATCGGGTTTTGTTCTTTTTTCAGCTTCTCTGCTTTCGCTCATATTTCAGCTTCTCTTTTTTAGTCGAGGAAAACCAATGTTTAACATGTATGTTTAGGTATATATAGTGGGGCGAATTTGTCTAGGTTAATAAAATTATATATAATTTTAAGATAAATCGATCCAAAATCTAGGTGGGAAGGCTCACAATTTAAAATTTAAAAAGTAAAAGTATTATAATTTTTGGGTAAACTGACCTCAAAAAAAAAATTCCCTAAAAATTTTGGACGAATGGGCCGACATCTAAGGTCCCGAAATTCGCCAATTTGCATTTTTAAAAATGCTAATATTCGCTTATTAACGAATATTCATCAGTGTGCCTAACCCTGGATTAAAGTCATAAATTAGACCAGAGTCAAAAGATAGACTAAAATGAGGTGAACTTAAGCTAAGTGAGTGGAATGATGACTATGAACTAGGTGTAAGATGAAACTTAATAATAAAAAAAAAAAACTAAACCGAATAATTAATATTTTAATACAAATAATTAATACACGAAGAATAATATGACATTATTATTTTTTAGGTGTTTGCAAATTTAAATTTGTTTATATTAGATCCCAGCCACTCTATCATGTTCACAAAGTGTCCAACCAAAGAATCCCACATGCAGACTATTAGGTACAATTCCATGCCCGTGACGTTTATTTACGGAACCTATACGCACCTATCACATCTGCAAGTCCAATCAGTGCCGTGTAAGTGTGGACGACGGTAATATCAGAGTTATCACATTTAGAAGTCCAGTCGATGCCGTGTAAGTGTGGAAGACGGTGATACCAGAGTTAAGGCGTTAAGGAAGCTTCCCCCTAAATTTGGTGTTACCCGAACAGTGACACTATACCTCTAATACATAAGGAGCTTCGGGCCTGAGTTCCAGTTTAGGTTTTTCATGAACTGGCTTCCTTCCTCTCATGGATTCAGCTCCTCTTTGTTTGTGCTTCTTTTCTTATTTCACTTTATGCATTTGGGTTACGTTTGCACTTCACTCCTCGGCCGCAGAAATTAATAGTAATTCTCATGGACATCGACCAATAGAGAGTCTGGCTTTGGGATCTTCGCTCTCACCCGAAAAGAAAACAGTCATGGTATCTTCCGATGGCACATTTTCTGCTGGCTTTTATGCTGTGGGCAAAAACGCTTATGGCTTCGCCATATGGTATTCTTATACGCCCAAATTGACAGTAGTGGGCCTTCCATGAGCCAAGTCGTCGAAATGCTCACCGGCGCAGACTATATACAATCACAAAGAGAGAATCTACATGATGTGGGCACCTGCTCTACTTATGGTGAAAATCAGAATGATTCCGCTGAAATCAAAGAAGAATCCATATAGGTAAGTTAGATGCGGAGCATTTAGTTTACAAGATAACCAGTGTAATCTTACAAATGATACCTAACATCAAACAATCTTGATTGCAAGAAGATTTCGAGTCCCATTTTCATCTAGCCTTTCTGTTTTTATAGGAACACCAGAGCCAAACGATGAAAGGTGCGGTGGGGAGTAGAACCTGCAAATATAGCAAGAAAATGCAAGTGAAGGTACGCTAGATTATACGAGACAGATTTCATATATGTGGCTAGACGTGAGGGAGGAAATTGTAGCAATATTAGCAGACTCTTCACCTTATTATCGAAATGGAAGCGTGACTACCTCAAGTGTAGAGCGTAGATATACCTCCTCAGGTGTCTCCTATGCTATAAAGAATAGTATACTCTGTTGTTGTTTTTATGATTAGAGACTTTTGAGCAATGGAACTGATTTTACTCTCGTTTATAAATTTCAGTAGTACACTTGATCCACGATATTAGTGTCAATTTCATATTTTTGATGCAAAAGGTTCACTGCATATCTTCAGTGCAGGAATTTATCGATGTTTATCGTCTTTAATTTGCAGTCGTTGATTATGTAGCAATTTTAATGTAGAAATTAAGTGGTGTTGAGGCATTAGGTTATAATGATATTTTATGTTTTATATATCTATATAGTATGAATTTTTCCCTTAATTTCAAACCTATATGAGAATGATGTTTTTTTTATTTCAATAACAGTTTTGTATAATCAAACAAGAAGTATACAAATTTAGGAGAAAATATCTCTAATGTAACATCTTATTATTTGGGTATTTATTAAGAGAAAATATTAGTGTTGTTGAAGGATTTATTAACAATTTTAATTATTATTATTATTATTATTATTAGATTTAACATTTAACAACTATTAAAGTTTTTGAGTAAACAAAAATGGATTAAATTTTGAATCTTTTAAACTCATGTGTGTTAATAGTAACAAAATATTTTCACTTATCCTTTAACATTATAATATACAAGTATTAGTGGTATTAAAATCATTAGTTCAATTTCTAGAATTTTTAGGCTTTGAATAACATGAACTAGTGGTGATGGGTAATCTCTTCTATTAAGATTGTATAAAAGTGATTGTCATTTATAAATAGCCTAGTAATATTTCTCTAAGGAGAAACTATAGTCCTCTTGAAATTGTTGACTCAAAAGTCAAGTGCATAAAAAGAGAAATAAAAAAGTAAGACTGGTCAAGGTATGCATTCTTGATCATTTAAGAACCACTATAAACAAAATAAGGCATGAGGTTTTGTTTATAAAATTTATAGGTCTATAAACTATAGGTCCATAAACTATGAAAAAACAAATAAAATATGGCCCAAACATACATGGTATCCATTTGTTAGAAGATAAATTTTTATTTTCTAATGTAGACCCAACCTTGGAGTTACTTCTTCATAAAAATATGCAATCTAATCTTATTTTCCAAGTTCAATAGTATTTCATGTAATTACTTGTGTATATAAATGGACTATATTATATAATATTTAATAATGATTTATGTATTAGGCTATGGACCCATAGTTTACACTAACCTTGTCAAATTAACCTAGTTATACGCTAACCTTAATTTTCCCTTAATTAATGGTTTTATAGTTAGTTGTTTAATTGCAAAGCTACTTATATGTCAGTGCTCCTATTCATGTCCATTACATTGGTTTGTGATCTTTATATTAATAATTTGTATTGGATTCCTAAGGGTATCCTCTCATATCTTATGTTTATATACTAGAAAGCATTTCAAATAAAAAATTAAATGCCAAAATATAAAGGTAAGATTTATTTTTAACCCTTTCTTAGTTGATATGTTTCTGGTTAAAGGGATAACAAGGTTGAGGTGCCTATATTTTTTACTCAACACAAATAATTTTATCAATTTTACTCAAATTGACTGAGGTTTAATTTTTCTACCATTATTTATAAAAGTGTCATTTTGTTAGCAGGACAATTGCCAAGAGCACTATTAGATCATTAATATTGCCTAGGTAGAACTTATCATTTTGAATAATATACTCAAATTGATCTTATATAATTATTTTATGGGTGTCATAGAGTTTTTTAGCAACATAATATGTTAGTGTAGTGAATCCAAGATATCCATGTTAACCATATTTATATTTATTAGCTTGAGCCATAGGTTTATATGGTTGGACCTTGAGCATTAGGGTTAGGTTTAATATTGATTTAATCCATAAATAAGAAGAGTTAGGTTATGATTGAAATGATATTTCATATTAGAATCTTAGTTTCCTTTGTTATGCATTTTAGGCTTTGACCTCTCCAAGTGGCTAAGATACTTTACCCTCTCCATTGATTTGAATCTAAAATATGATTACTTGCATATTTGATTATCTAGCATTAGATCTAAATTTATTATTATCATTAGATGTTTATTATGCATTACTGAGTTACTACTGCTAGTATTGTATTCTTGAAGTTGTTTTATTACAAGTTGTATTAGAGCATCGATCTTGTATCCCTATGATGGAGTAAATTTATAGTATAAGGATTTGTGAACTATTCGAGAATATTTATCAATCAAATTTGCTTCCTATTTTCTAGAAACAAAATATCATTTTGGGTTCTTTTTCTAGTGCATTTTTCTTCTATAATATCATGATTGCATTATTGTTACTTCCTTTTCCTAAAATCAATTAATAAAAGAGTATTGGATGTGGCCAAACCCTTATGGGAGACCTATTCCATTGTGATCATCTCTCAAAATCATCAAAATAAGGGATATTTCTAACAACAAAAATATGGAAATTGATTAGACTAGGACCCTTGTGGGAGATCTATCTCTTTGCAATCATCTCTTCAAGATTATCAAAGTAAGAGATATTTCTCATAATACTTTTTTATAGTGATCCAAGGAATTTATCATAATTTGTATATACCCCTAGTGTATGAACAAAATTATTACTCCTACTAGTTCATTATGAATCAAAATTTAATTGTAATACATTGACCATTTAGAGAATATGTATATGAGTAGAAAGAAGTGCCAACCCAAAAAACTCAATAAGAATCACAATGATCCTTTAAATATCAATAGTTTTGACTATCATCTTATTTATTTCTTAATTACCATGTCATTGCCTCATCCCAAAACCACTCCCCATTTCTCTCCTCCTTCCAATAACCCTCTCAATCCTCTTGTTACCCGTATAAGTGGTAATATTATTCTTAATACTACCAATTCTAGTCTATGTATCTATATGAAGAAGTAAAAATGATTAGTTAATTTTATTATAAATATCATAGATAACATCAAAATATTCTTAGGCTATTGGACATTCATCAAACAACAAATCCATAGAATACACGCATTCTTTAGCAACCACCATATAGTTATAGTCCCTTATTTTCTTATGGTAGTCAGTCAGTTTCCTATGCTACCAAAGATACTCCTCCAAGTATCAGTGGTTACATCTAAAGCTTTGCTTATTATCTATATTCCTTGGTAGGAGGTGCTTATAATTTCCTTCACAAGCCTCATGATGTTTCTTTTCCATACATCGGCACCCCCACCTTTAAGGGTTTTGATCCACATGGGTGGTTGACCAGGATGTAAAACATTCATCTATACCATTTTATTAAAGAAGGGCATGTCACTTTAGCTATTACTAAGTTGGGAACTCATGCTCATTAATGGTTGTTATAGGAGCTTCACCAATTAGAGGTTCCTCTTTTATGGTCTAATTTTAAAGAATAATTTCTCCAAATATTTGACAAAGGATCTTTTGTAGTGTATGTTGTTTGTTAGATGCAAATAAAACAAATAGGAAAATTTGAGAAGTATTACACAAAGTTCATAGGGCTTCTCATATACACCTACCAATTGGATCTAGTAATAGTGGTATTAGGCTTTCACCATGGTTTTAAGGATAAAATTTAAAGGAAATTCAACATGCTTGAAACCTATACCCTAATAATACTCAACATCTAACTTTAGTAACAAAACAAAAGCTCCAAGAGAACTCGTAGGGATTCTTCAATATTTAATGCCCTTACTTTAATAACCATAATAATGAGCACTCATAGGGATTCTTCTATTTCAAATGTTATTCTCATAATTCTTGAGATCATGATTATGAAGAATATTGTAACTTTTAAGTGGAATGGTGAAGCAACAACAATATCAAAACATGAAGGTTCATTACAATAGAAGCAACTAGTTGAAGTAAATAAGGCTAAAAATGAGGATGAAACCATGGATATTTATGCTCATGCTATTATGGGGATCAAATTCATCATACTATCAAGGTCTAAGGATTCATAAAATGATAAAATTTCAATATGTTGATTCATTCAGGTAGCACACATAATCTTATTGACAATAAGATAACAAATCCTTTGTGATTATATATCGATTCTTCAAATTAGGATAAATTGTAAGTATTGATTACAAATAGAGGTACTTCTTAGTGTGTGGTTTAAATAAATAAGTTTAACACTCAAATAGAGAATTACACTTAGATGGATAATATATTTTCCATGAATCTAGGTAGTATAAATGTCATATTGGGGATACAATGGTTATTGTAATTGGTGATATTACTATTAATATGAAAAGATCATTTGTCAAGTGGGTGTAGAAAGTAAGGGTTATTTGTCTCCAAGGAATCCAATATCTTCCCTCTATGGTGGTTAGTTCCCATAGTGTGGAAAAGATATAAAGAAATATCATCATGGAGGTTCAAGTTAAATGCATGGAGGTTCAATATTCAAAGTCACTTCCTCCAACTCTTCCTTTAGACTTGAAGAACAATGTGAATCACAATGAGGTGGTCTTTTGTGATCCCATTATTCTTTCTCCTAAGTGCAAGCATAATAATGCCATCCACATTATTTTAGAAATTCAATCTCCTAATGTGCATCCTTATCATTAGCCCTAGTCCTAGAAGTCTAAAATTGAGAAACTAGTTTAGGAAATATTGCAGAAAGGAATCATCTATCCAAGCATCAGTTCTTATTCCTCTCTTGTGGTTATGGTAGAATGCAAGGATATTTATTGGTATATATTTCATGATTATTTGTCCTCTCAATAAGATCATCATCAAATATAAATTTTCTAGATCTTTCCTTATTTGTCATGTCCACCATATAGGGGGTATCTATAGTGGATAATATTTCCTTGATCCAACATCCAATTCACCATTGCATATGCAATCTTGTTTTTCTCATATGAAGTATAGATATATTCAAATATTGTTAATCTAATTTGCACACTATCTATCTTCTCTAGCACTCTTTGTAATCTCCAATCTAGGGATGTATTTCTTTTTGGGTCCTTCAATTGATTTATAATCATTTGTGATTCTGATTCTACCTATAACATATTTGATCAAATTTTGACTACTTCTTGTAGCCCTCAAATAATACCATAAGTCTCAAATAAGTTGTTCAAGAGAATTCCCACAGTATCTACAAATATTAAGATAGGGTGACCATATAAAAGTCTCCCTACACCCCCATGCTAGCTCTCCCTAGATTTCCTCTCGATATACTATTTGTATTAATTTTTCTAGTACCATCTAGAGGGGCTTGCCAATGACCATCCCTTTGTACCTAAAATTTACTTTGTTGAGTATTTTTTTCTACAATCATCTAAGGTAATTCTCAACTTACACAAAATATGATCCCAACCTTAGTTTGGGTTTGGAGGAGGTCTCATTACATATTATATTGTTTCTCTAAGATTAGCTAGGGTCCTCTGCCATATGTAATGAGTATCCTAATGAGAGTGTTTGAAGATTCTACTATTCCTTTATTTTCATAGATTCCATAATAGAAATATTATACCAATCCATTACCATATCCTTTATGTATATATTCATACCATCTATTCAAGGCCATATATGCTAGATATGTTCAAAGGAGGTGAAACTATAGAATCTAAGACTAAGGAACCACCGTATTCCATAGTCTAATAGCTATGGGATAGGAAAGGAATAGGTGATTCATAGTCTCTTCTTCTCCACAACATATTTCACATGTATATAAAATATAAAACCCTTTTACATCAGTTGATCACCAATGAGGACCCTCTTATGGAGTAGAATCCATATGAAAAATCTCACTTTAGGCCAAATTGATTGTTGTCATAACTAGGAAAAATATCTTGAAGAGGATTAACAATAGTTTTACATAAATAATAGTATATTAATGCCACTATATAATACCTATGGATTTGGTGCCCCATCCAAGAATTTCTTGTGCTTGAGACCATGAAAGTTCTCTCATTTGGAGGATTTTTTGAATATCTTTTCTTTGCACCTCTAAAGCTACCATAGGCCACTCTATGGTTCAAATCCACTTTCTTCTCAATTCAAAATTACTCATATTATTCTTGTAATACCAACATACTTTTACCCAATCCTCTCTATGTAATTGTTCCATGAGTGGATGCCATTTCAAAAGGCATTGAGTTAGTGGAGGGTTTCCATCCTATTTATTAGTCTAAAAACTGGCTTGACATCCATTATTGATGATCAAGAGTAGTTTTTAATTTATTATCTCTTCTCCTATGCTCAACACCACAAGGATCATGGAACCTCTATTGGGTAGTGGATATCTAATAATTTTTGTGGGCATCTTGTTTTTAGCATACTTGGCTCTCAAGTTTTAGGTCCAAAGTGTATTAGGAGAATTGAGTAACCTCCAATAAAATTTGACTTCCAAAGCTTTGTTATTTTTAATAGATGGTCTTGATTTCAACCCTCCTATTTTTGGGAGATATAATTGATCCAGTCTCACTAGTGCCTAGTTTTTCTCTACTTTTGCTCCACTCTATAGGAATCTCTAGTTTATTTTATCTATCTCCCTCAAAACTACTTTAGGTATATCCAAAACTAAAGAGACATATATAATTGGATTGAATCATAAATTTGACTAAGGTAATTCTACCTCTTGAAGAAATTCCTCTATTAGTCCAATTACAAACTTTTATTTTTATTTTATCTGTCAACCATGACCACTTCTTCTTTTATCGTGTGGATTTGAGTGGGACTCTTAAATATATTATTGGAAAAGATACTATTTTTACACATAGGACATCCAAAATAAAGGTTTCCTAATGAGATGACTAATGAAAGAGGATAATCTTAATTTCTCTTCCTTAATCAACTAACCTATGGTTGTGGAGAAAAATTCAAAATCTTTTTAAGTCTAGAAGCCTCTCTCACAAATGCATACCCCAATAGTTTGGAGTCATCTACAAACTATAGATGAGATATCAATATTCCTCCATATGTTATTATGATTCCATGCAGAGATCTATTTGCTCTACCCTTGGAAATAATCTACCCCAAATATTTCGCTAGAATAATAAAGAAGGTAAAATATGATCATCTTTCTTAATACTTATAGAAGTTGTAAACAAAGGGTATGGTATCCCATTGATAAGAACTAAGTAATATACCAAAGTATTTCATCCTCTAATCCACTCTATCCAATCACCTTGAGAATAAAGTTTCAATCTACTCTATCATATGCCTTGGATAGGTCCAATCAAATAAATATGGATAGGGATATTTGTGCCTTTATATAATTTAAATCCTATTGATCTAGGAATATCCCATCTACAATTTTTCTTCCTCACACAAAACCACCTTGCTTTGAAGAAATTATCTTATCACGTAGGGATTTCAATCTATCTACCAATATCTTCTTAATAATTTTAAGTATATTAAATAGTTCTATCAATCCAAAACTAGCAATATGTTCCACATCCCAAGACTTATGAAGAAGCACTATGTATATTTTATTAATTTTCTTAAGCCTAGTTTTGGATTTCCTTATTTCCTCTACCACATAAAGTAGACCTTCTTTTAGTAATCCCTTTAATTCATGAAAGAATTTAATGGGAAATCCATATGGTCTAGGTGTTTTTACTTTACTTATTTTAAATACCACTTCATGTAATTTTTTAATAGTAACAACACTCATCAAGACTAAACTATCTTATTCTATGATAAGTGAAGGAATTTCTTGTAGGACTTCTTTTTGAGCTCTTGGATCCAAAGGAGTTGCTAAGAAAATTTTTGCAAAGTAATCAACAACAATAGTCTTCATACCATCCCATGAGTACACTGATTCACCCATATATTTTTAAGGATGATATAAAATTATAAGCCCTTCTTGATAGAAGAGATTTATGGAAGCAATTTGCATTCATATCCATTTCTTGTATTCCTACTAATAGCATATTCTCTTCTACTTTAAATTTTGTGTGCCAAGACTTCATGAAGAGCCCTGCTCTTCCAAATAACCATGTTCCTCCTTGGAATATTTGCTTTCTATCTTTCTCATTGGAAAATATTATCAAAAAAATCTATTAGGATAAACTATTGTTTGGCATTCCCCTTTTTATTTGCCATTGCTTGGATGCCCATATTTTGAAAGTTGGCAATTAGGGTTTGAAGCCCATAAACCTACATATCAATCCTCTTTTCTCCATAACATCAATACCATATTGAATATATTCCCTCTCCAATATCACTATTAGAGATCCATCTATAGCCTTCATGCAGCCCTTCTCTATTTTCCTAGGATCTCCTTTAGGCATTCTTAGAGGTCTTCTTATAAAATTGATAGCATTACTATCCTCATTTCATTCCTATTGCATTCTAACTATATCCCAAAAGGATATGTTTTTGGGAAGGGATCTTCCCCATTTTCATTTTCTAGGTGGGATCCTCTTTGGGTTTGTCTTATACGCCTCCTTTTTCATCCAACCTTATTTTATTCTAGTTTTCAACACCTAAAGTCTATTACCTTCGATCTATTTTTATAAAAATATTTTTATCCTTGATCTAATTTACACATATGTTTTCACATATTTGCACTATTTTTATTGATAATAACCTTATTTTACATCACTTTTTATTTTGAAACCCTCGATTTATATTGTTTCCAACTTTATAACCCTCAATTTGTATCATTTTTTTTTGCAATTCAAAAAAACTAGGTTGAAAGTAATTAAGATAGGAAATCCACATTATTGAAGATGCAATCACTTCCTCACATAATTCGTCGACCTTCCTATCCAAGAATTGATTATGTCATAATTTAGAGATATTGGCACTTTTTGTTTCAATGAATGTGCAATGGCCAAAACATTAGGAATTTTGGACTTTTACCTTTCTATGGTAGTCATTTTTCCTTTAATATTTGTAGATGATTACAAAATTTATTCTCTCCTATACATAAATTCTATGTTGATTTTTTTGGCCTTGTTATGGATATCACCTCTTTCTATGAATTTCTACCTATAGATATACTTAGTTATTCTTTCATTCTTTGTGTTATTAATTATTTTTATACCAAAATTTTCATTGCATATTATTTTATTATATTAAAAACAACTAAAATCAACATATTATATCATCCCATATAGGAAACTTCATCTATTTTAATCATTCTTTGAGATCCTTCATCTAAAGTAATTACAATTTCAAAAATTTATATCATAACTTTAACTCTTTGAATAATTAATATAAACATATGGTGCTTTTAAAGCTACCTTAGCCAAAGAAGTCTAAGCCTTCACCTTATCTCTTTTCTAAAATAATATTATATCATTGCTCGTCCAACTATATTTTTTACAAATATTATTCCTCCACAACTATATATTAGAATCACAAATAATGATAAATTGTTTTGCATTATAGCATTTTTTTTGTTCTATAATTTATAAGAAATTGTGTATTAGATCATGAGGGTCCATATATGATATTGGCAAAACACAACATATAATATAACAAGATTGGAGATGTGGTTTTTGTGGGTGACTTTAATGCAAAGACAAAAATAGACAAGCAAGTTATTTAAATATCAATGAAGGCATAAATGATAATATGATATGGCTAGAAGAAGTTGTGGATCATAATTTATTAAGGTCATCAAATGATAGTCAAGGACCCATCCTAATTATGGATAAAAACTTCTTAAACTATATACCATAGAGGGATTGATCATTTGTAGTATCAAAAATCTAGAAAATATAATTATCAAATACATGATGGACATAGTGTAGTTGATTACGTTATTTAATCACCAAAATTTATTTCAAGGATACATGATCTAGAAATTTAAAAAATTTACATTAGGCTAAATCAAATTACAATCAAAGGTACATAAATATCCAAATGTAAGAAAGTAGGCAAGAAGAACATCTTCAAATAACAAAAGGAAAGACAACAGGAAATATTTCTATGATAAAGAAAATTTAGACAACATTTAAAACATCACTCAAGAAAATTATGCAAAGAGAGGGAAGAAAGAGGATAAATTTTTTCAAACTTATGCTTTTGATAGTAGTAAAGTGATGGATATAACAAAGAAACCTTGGAATCATGTAAAAAGTTAAATTTTAGGAAACAAAAAAGACATGAAAGCTTTCCTATAAACCAAATAGAGAATAATTACAAGCAAGGATAATATAAAACCCCAAGGAGAACTTAAAAAAAGGCAAAAAAAAAAAAAAAAAAAAAAAAAAAAAAAAAAAAAAAAAAAAAAAAAAAAAAAAAAAAAAAAAAAAAAAAAAAAAAAAAAAAAAAAAAAAAAAAAAAAAAAAAAAAAAAATATCACAAGCAAACAATGGTTGTAGTATCCAAAGCAATTATATGACAAACATTAAGAACAATATACCCTTCCTATAATTAACATGACTGAGAAACATTTTTCTTTCAAAGATGTGAAGAAGGGCATTGTGAAAATAGCAATAGGTAAATATCAAGATATAGATGGTTTAGAAGTTGAACATCGCAAGTGTGGGGTTAATATCTTAGCACTACACATCCAAAATAATTTTAATGGCATCATTAAAGGAGGCTTGTTATTGGAATGGATAACCAACCTAGCCATACTATTGCATAAAAATGGATATAACAACACTCCTTAAAATTATCACACCATCATAATTAATCCTCTTTTTATAAGATTTTTTTTAGCATAGTAGAAAGCAAACCCAATCAATGGGTAGAAAATCAAGGAAAGAAGGCAATAGGGCAAGTATTTTTTAGGCCAAAGTACTTAGCAATAGATCATTGCATTACTTTAAGAAACTTTATAGAGAGAATATGGAATAAAAAAAGAGAATTTTATTATTGTTTCATGGACTTTGAAAAGGCTTTTGACATAGTCCTAGGGGTATTTTATGCAAAATAATGGAAAATTTGGTATACAAATTAATTAAAAAATAGTTGTACACAAAAATAATGAGCAAGTGACATAAAAAGTTAGAACTTCAAAAGGATTGTTAGAGTGCTTTGGGAGTGATATCACGGTGAAATAGGGTTTTCTATTATCACCTACTTTATTTGACGTTTATATTTATGAGTTGGAAGAAGGGGTATAAAGGATGGGAGGAGAGGATATACAACTAGTTAATAATGTAGTGAAACTTCTCCTCTATGTTGATGAGCTCATATTGATTGGAAAAATACTTGAAATTTTAAAGGTAAAAATGTAAAAGGTAAAAGGTAAAGTATTTTTTAGTGTCCATGAGACCATAGGCCATATGAGATAACTCTTATAGAATTTAGTTTACCCAATATATGGTTATCCAACCATACTTTAATTATTAAAATATTATGAACAATCATACCCCCTATAGGATTCAAACCATGGACCTTTATTTAGAGTTCTAAAGTCTCCAATGTTAGTTCCAATGAACATCTAAAAGCCTTAGATCATTTGTGTAAATAAGTTGAGATGGAAAACACTCTACTCATTGCTAAATAGAGGCAAAAAAATAAGGCGATGGGATTGAAAAACTATTAGGGTCCTTTTTGGGTTGTTAGTTATTCTAGTGGTCCTATATGGATGTGAGGTATGGACTAGAAAAACATCCAATTTTAAATGGATTCAAATAAATAGAATTCAAAAGTGACTGATTACAAATAATTTTAGAATTAAAGTATTAGTCCCTTACAATATTTTACTTGTTGAAACAAGAAATTTTCCACTAGAAGCAAAAGTTATGGTAACATTATTGGGGTACCTAAAGAAAATATAAATAATGAAAAACAATATATTTCCAAAATAGGTAATCAAAGAAATATTGAATAGAAGAAAAGACATATGGATGAAACAAAACAAAAAATGGATGAAAAAATGGAGCATTGAATTTCATGAGGTCCTAAACTTCAATAAAGAAATTTAATTGTGAGAAAACTTTGGACTTGTCATGTGAACTAAATAATGGTTTTTAAAGCCTTAATATTAATGTAAACACACAAGATAAAATTCATTGGATCAAATTTATGATATCTACAATACAGTTAGATCAATATAATGATGTAAATGACAATAATATGAGCTAACTAATATGTAAATCAAGACTTATAATATATCAACTAACATTCATTAGAATGGATAACAAACGTAGACATACCATTTCATAAATATAGAGACAATAACACTCCTTCAAATTATCACACCATCATGATTAATCCTCTTTTTGTAAGATTGTTTGTTAGCATAGTATAAAGCAAAACCAATAAAAGGATAGAAAATAAAGGAAAGAATGCAATAGGGCAAGTATGATTTAGGTCAAAGAACTTAATAATAGATCATTGCATTACTTTAAGAAACTTAATAGAGAGAATATGGAATAAAAAAGATAATTTTGCTATTATTTCATGGATTTTGAAAAGACTTTTGACATAGTCCTAGGGGAAGATTATGCAAAGAATAGAATAAATTGGTATACCAATTAATTAAAAGGTATTTGTACACAAAAGTAATGAGCAAGTGATAGAAAAATTTAGAACTTAAAAAGGATTATTAGAGTGCTTTGGGAGTGATATCATGGTGAAATAGGGTTTTCTATTATCACCTAATTTATTTGACCTTTATATTGATAAATTAAAATGGGTATAAAGGATGGGAGAAGAGGGAATACAACTAGTTAATTATGTAGTGAAACTTCTCCTCTATATTGATGAGCTCATCTTGATTGGCAAAACACTTGAAATTTTAATGGTAAAAATGTAAAAGGTAAAAGTTAAAGTAGTTTGTAGTATCCATGAGACCATAGGCCATACGAGACAATCCTTAGAGAATTTAGTTTACCCAATATATGGTTATCCAACCATACTCTACTTATTAAAACATTACGAACAATTATACCCTCTATAGGATTGAAACCATAGACATTTATTTAGAGTTCTAATGTCTTCAATGTTAGTTCCAACGAACATCTAAAAGCCTTAGAGAATTTGTGTAAATAAGTTGAGATGTAGGTAAACACTAGCAAGACTAAAATAATGGCCTTATCTACTTAAAGAGAGCAAAAATAGCTATATATATTATTTGAAGAAAATACCTTAGAGGTAGTAATAGAATTCAAATACCTTGGATTAGCGTTTCAAGGTAAACTCAATTGGGGAATATGCAATATGAAAAAAATACAAGTAGGACGAAAGACACACTAAATAGTGGCAAAACAATAAGGTGATGGGATTGAAAAACTAATAGGGTCCTTTTTGGGTTTTTAGTTATTCTAGTGGTCCTTTACGAATGTGAGGTATGGACTAGCAAAACATCAAATTTTAAATGGAGTCAAATAAAAAGAATTCAAAAGCAACTGGTTACAAAAAAATTTAGAATTAAAGTGTTAGTCCCATACGAGATTTTACTTGTTGAAACAAGGAATTTTCCACTAGAAGAAAAAGTTATGGTAACATTATTGGGGTACCTAAAGAAAATATAAATAATGAGAAACAATAAGTTTCCAAAATAGGTAATCAAAGAAATATTGAATAGAAGAAAAGACATATGGATGAAAAAATGGAGCATTGAATTTCATGAGGTCCTAAAATCCAATAAAGAAATTTAATAGTGAGAAAAATTTAGACTCGTCATGTGAACTAAATTATGGATTTTGAAGTCGTAATATTAATGTAAACACACAAGATAAAATTCATTAGATCAAATATATGATATCTGCAATATAGTTAGATCAAGATAATGATGTAAAGAACAATAACATGAGCTAACTAATATGTAAATAAAGTCTTATAATATATCAACTAACATTCAATAATAATTAGAAATGTGAATGTAATAGCCTAAATTCTACATGTACAAAGCATGTATTGAGTGATATTTTTACCCGATTACGAAAATACACTCATAGTTAGGATCTTGTTAAGCAATCCTCTCTTGCAAAGAAATAATTAGTTTCTCCAAGGTTTTGTTTGATTAATATTTAAAATGTGCTTGTATAAATGTGAAAATATTATTGTAATGCCTCAGAGGTGCAAGTTACTGTTAACAAGGGGCCTGTGGTTTGATATTTGATTTAACTGTGAAAATGTTATTGTTCATGAAATTAATTCCCAAATGAAATATTAATAATCAAATATTGCCAATAAAACTTTATTAAATGCAAATATTTGAATTTAACCTTAGAAAAATGATTTTAATTAAATTTATCCAAATAATTAATGTTTGAACTTTAATAATTATTATTTGAAAATTTTAATTAACTGAAATTCTAATGTTTATTTTAGAATGTGAAATATCGATAATTTAAGGAAATAAACATTTACCCTAGTATAAAATTGAAACTTTGCATAAACTTAGGGTTTTGATTTTTTCATAAAATGAAATTAAATAAAATCAAAAGACTTAGGGTTAGGAAAAATAAATAAAATAAAACGAAAAATAAAATGGAGGTTACTGAAAATTCAAAACTCTTAATTTAATTCAACCAAAATTAACACAATTCAAATTAAATTAGATGCAATCTTCAAGGAAATTTGATTAACATATTCAATCATTTAAAAATGAAAATACCATCCGCATGCATATTTTCACCACAACAAAATGAATACATTATGAATAAAATTTGACATTAATACTTTCTCCAGAATACCTCTTTTAATAAAAAATGAAGCCTTCTCTAACAAGTAACCTGGGAGGAAACCTTTGGCAATGTCCTTCAATCCTTCTCTCTCACTTCTCCAAAAATCTTCCGACCCTTTTTCATGAGTCTCAATGACTTATTTATAATTTGAAAATTTTAGTTTGATTTAGTTTCAAAACAGTTTTGGGAACGAATTTAGTAACTATTCATTCTCCTTGTATTTTCAAACTTGTTGTGGAAACATTATGAATCTTATCATTAATATTTATTTTCCTTCCCTTGTATTACCTGCATAATGACATATTCATCATAAGATTAAGACAAAGCCAACTTTTATTTTATTTATTATTCATTTTTCTTCAAAACTTTTTTTTTTCCCAAAATTGAGTTAAAATTCAAAGTTCTCATATTTTAATAAAAAATTTCATGCATCTAATTAGGCCAAAAGGGTACTCAAAATTACTGAGATCATCCGAAAAATTTATATAAAGTTCATAAGATAATATAGTAAACTTCTATTTTTAGATAAAATTAACATTTGAAATCCTATAATTTTGGTACCATTAGAAAGAGGAAATCAACATATTTCTACCAAGTTTTGAATGAACTCAAATGGAGTCTCAAGATATGAACATTTCAACTTTGCATTAATTTTAAGGTAAAAGTGATAAAATTTGAATAACCCTAAAATAAAATTTAATTATTTTAATGAATTTTAATTATTTAAATGAAATTTAATTATTTAAATATTTGAAAACCTTTGAAAATTATTTTAATTAAATTATTTGATTTGAGATAATGCAATTAAGATGCAAATAATAAAAAATATTCAATTCAAAGCATTGCAACTAAATTCAAACCTTCAAGATGCAAATATGTCAACAATTTCAAAGTGAAAGTAAATTTCAAAGACCTTGATGCAAGCAAAATTGGATAAAATAAAGAATAAAAAATACCAAAATTTTGAGTGGGTCCCCAAATTCGGGTACATTGTGAGATGGTCACAATAAATGGTGAATCTACTGGGAAATGCTCCCAAGAATTTTGGATGAACTTGATCTGAAACCAATAAAACCAAAGATCAGAAAATAAACATCATCTAGCAATATCCAGAGAAAGTGGGGTAGATAGTTTCAAATAAAAATAGATGAACCATTTGCTTCTACTTAGTGTCTGAATTATGATTCATTTTGCATATTTGAAACCATTCATATTTGATCATTTATTTTGCATTTAGGCTATAAAATATCACTTATTAAGATGTGCTTATGTATTGCTCCACTGCCAGTCAAACATCCATAGCTCTAGTGAAGATGACCTTTATCTCTTTTAGACCTTACTCTACTGCCAACAAGGGGTCTATAACCCTGGTAGAGATTATATGAATCACCCAGGTAGTAGACAACTTTTGCATTTACTTATATTTATTTTATTTCATCTAGACATTGCTCTACTGCAAACCAAGCATCTATAACCTCGATAAATATTATCTAAACCCTTTTGTTTGATTTAGATTTTATTTCCTTCCTTCTTATTGTTATTTTTTTGTATCAAGCATTGTATTGCTTTGCAAAATTTACCTACCACATGGGTTAGAGATCAATTAAGGCTAAAGACAGAGTATATTAAATTTTTGCCTTAATCTGCAAAACAAAAATAACTTTATCCTTCAAAATTTAAAATAATATCTTTTAATGTGATTTGATACATGTAGCTATTTAGAAAAATATTTCATTGTTCTAAAACTCACTATCTTAGTTCAAAATCTAAGAATGATCACTAAACAATTTTATTTTATTTTCCTTAATTTCACATGATTTCAAAATGGGTAATTTATCCTACATGACAAAGGAACAAGTATAAAAAAAGAAACCAAAAGTTTGAAGCTACCACAAAACACTACCTCAATTAGAGGAACAAACCCAAAACCTAGTGAGGCACAAGCGAGAAACTCACAATTTGAAACAAACCAAAATTACAAAACTGATAAGCAAGTAAGAACCTGCTTCTTAAACTTGAAAACACCGAGAAGGAAACAAATAGTAAAATTTGATGAAATAAAAGATTATGTACAAAAAACAAAATGAAACATGAAAACCCAAAAGGTTATTTACAAAAATATACAACATATGTACAAGCAATAAATGAATTATAATTTTTCTGGATCCCACACATAATTTCGATCACAAATGAAAAAAAATGTTTAACGTGATAGGCACACCAAATTGTTTGAGCATAATCCCATAATATGATAAGGCCTACAAGCACAAAAGACTTTAAATTACCTCGTTCACCCCACCATTTTAATCTAGTTTCATTAGTAATCTCACAATGGAGTTTCAATTCATCAAACAGATAAGACAATAATTGATTTTCAATTATTTCTTGTCTATTCCTTAAAATGTAGATTTCAAAATTGAATTCATGATTTAGAATTAGGCTCTCTTTTTCAAATATGAGGTCTTGCAAGTAGGAGCCTATTTCTAAAAAATTTAAAGCCAAGTCATTTTCCATGTTTTTAGGCCAATCAAATCCATGCAAAATATAACAAGAATCTAGGATATTTGACATATGAGGATCATTATAGTTTTGTATCCTAGGCTCACAAAAAAATTGTTTGTAAACTTGATTTATCACTTGAAATATGTTTTCCTCTATTTTATTTGATGTGTCCATCCAAGAAATTACCTCCAATTTATTGTTGAAAGTATATGACATTTCCTTATCAATTGCATTTGAATTTTCAAGAATATCATGTAAATCCTTACCAAAACTTTCATTAGTCAATAAATAAGGTGAGAATTCTACCTTTTCATCATCCCTTACTAATAAATCATGAGTAGCATTTACCATTTCTCTTTCTTCATCTTTAATCAACATGTGATTTTCCAATTTTGTGGGAATTGAAGGCTCCTTTCGTAGGGTAGCATCCTTAATATCCTCCATACCAAACAAAGAAAAAATTTCATTAGAGTGTAGGAGTAACAAATGATTCTACATATTTATTCCAATAATTATAATAATTATCGTCTAAATCCATGGAATGAAATTCTATTGTGTCTTCTTCATAATCTTCAAATTTTTCAAGAAACTCTTTTTGAAATTTACCTTCAACCATTTCTAGTGGTTCAGGAATTTCGACAACGAAATCAATTCTTGTATTCATATTTGTGTGATCACCACAATCCTCATTTATAACCACTTTTACGAATTGTCCTTTTATGGATCACTTATTTCTAAAAGTGAATCACATTTAGTTTTATATGATTATCTCAATCCTCACTTGTAAATAATGATTCGAAGTCTTTCATTTATATTTGCTCATTATTGGGAATATATTGGATTTCTTGATCTTCTATTTTAACAATTTCATCTAATTCTATGAAAGGTCCTGACCTATCATATGTTTCAAAGCTAGTTAGATCTAGGACTCCTCCATTTTTTGAGAGAGTATCACTTTGAAAATCATTGAAATTTGTCTCATGAATATAATTCGTAGAATGATCAATATGTGCATTTTGTTTCACTTGATTCTGGAATTGAATCATGCCTCTATTAAATTGTAGAACTAACCTATACAACTCATCCAATTAAGATTTGGCATCATTAGCTTCAATTGTAGTAGTTTGGTTCATTGCATTATCTCGAGATATTTGGATATTCTAAAATTGATTAATACTTGAGAATGATAATTTATTTTGAATGGTAGATTGAGGTGAATAAATTGTTGGGTGGGTAAGAGAGGTATTAAATGATTGAGGATTATGCCATCCAAAACCCACACCACAACCTTGAAAAAACAATTTTCAAATGCCACTACTTAGGTGTAAGCTTGGGATAAAGATATTATTTAAGGCCTCCCTCATAAATATATGGAATTTAAAGGGTCAAGAGCACTGAAATACACTTGGAACACAACTCCCTCTATAAGAACATAAGGTACCACCAATTGAGTATATGACCCATGAAACCTTTCGGTTAATAACTTCAAAGATTCATTTGGTCCTGTACGGGTAGTGATAAATTGATTGTACATGAAGATTGAGTCAACTAGCTCTTTGTTAAAATGACTGAGGAACATTACCTCTAGTTGAGTGGTGAGCAAAAATTACATCTTGAAAAACAATCATTTCTCTTCCATAAATTATCAGTTCAATAAGTCCATAAACTTATGAGCGTCATGCATAGTATATGCTTGCAATTTTTTGGAATGAATCCATATGTACCTTATTTATTTTGGTGGGGTATGTTCATGCATTTGAATTTTAGCCAAACCAAATAAAACTAAGTGCGAAAAATTAAATAAATAAATTACAACTAAAATTAAAGTGTTGAAAGTAAATGTATGGGAAATTAAATATGCAGAAAAATAAACACACACAACTGAATTAAAATAAAGTGGGAAATAAAGCAATAAATCTAATCTATAGAAACTAAATACAAAAATAAAATAGGGGAGGACTACTATAGGGAGTGGGCCCAAACTCCCGCAGATAGTCTTCCCGACTAGCTACGTAGAGCTTGCTCGAATAAGAGGAGTTGCACTCTTAATCAATTAAACAAAGAATGAAATGAAATAAGTTCTATGTAAAATTAATCATCGATTATCCTCTCCTTTAGGGAAGACCTATGCATTTATACAATGCACAACCTTCCTTTGTTACAATTTTAGGCAAGCCTATTTTGGACTTGCGATTACAATAGATATGTAGTGAATATTACAGCCATTCAATTATAATAGTTATGCACAAAAAATAATAGTCATGCACTAATTTTACTTGTAGGAGAAATCAAGAGTATTATGTTTTATTAAAATAGAATCATGATCAGGCTGGCAAATCCATTTGCGTGGTTGCCCATATCGTTCATTGGAAAAATCGTTGTTCTAATTTGTCCGTGAGCATGAGAAAATAATGCTCACCTTACAAATTTAACCGCCCAATCATAAAATAATAGATGCTTTATTCTATTTTAATAATATAACATAATTAAAATATCTCCTTTGTCTTCACATGCAATAACTTCGTATCTTACTGGTCAACCGATCAAAGCTGGCTTGGTCAAAATAAGGCATCTACTTGGTGCCTACTTGAGTAAGGTGTCTGCTTGGTGCCTACTTGAGTAAGACACCAGAGTAAGGCACTAGAGTAAGGCGTCGCTAGAGTAAGACGTCGCCAGAGTAAGGCACCACTAGAGTAAGGCGTCGCCAGAGGAAGGTGCCACCAGAGTAAGGTGTTGTCAGAGTAAGGTGCCTTCTTATACACTACCAAGTCCAAGTGGGGTGTATACTGGAAAACACCATATTAGTAGTAAACCCTGCACTTATACATAGTTTCCATTAAAAACACCAGTCAAGCATAATATCAGATTTTCTATCAATCATATGCACAATTTGAATAAAAATACATCTCACATGCTAATTAAACGAGTAATGATGCCCCTTAAGAATGTATATAAAATGAGAATTTATGGTGCTCATTATCCCCCCATGCCTAAATATTGTCATATCCTTGTGACAACAACCCCCGAATTTTTTTTATCTATCTTTAACATCTCTGGTTTTTCTTCATTAGGCACTGTAACACTAATGAAAGCCATAAAATACATTATGACTGATCACTACGAAAAACATATATATTTTCTCCATTAAGCTCTTTGACCTCCGCGGTAGTCAACATACATCATGATTGATCACTGTGGGTAAACACCAATACCAGATTACCATTGCATGGATTTGGATACATGTTGCCATGTAATTATTTAAAACCAACGGTTTGCAAATCCATAGAAATCCAAGTGTTGAAGTCAGCCGCTTGAAATATATATTTTTTTTCTTTTTCTCTCTATTTTTTTTCTTTTCAGTCCATTGACATCTGCATATTCTAATCTGCTCATGACTTAATGTTTTGATAACCGATCTCTGTTCTACTTCTTATTTCCATATATTTTCTATCAAATTTTATTCTTCTCTCACTGCTTTGTTTTCGACAATGGATTTCCATTCTGCTTCATATTTGAACCCAAAGTGATGTAAGTAAATAATTTTTCTTGGTCCACTATTTTCTTTGGCACTCCACCTTATGAATTTCTCATAATGAGGCAATGAAACAAGGCCAATTCTATTCACGTGAATGCCATAATTTAATTTAATTTTATTTTTTAATTATTCCGGGGTAATAATTTTTTTCTCATATCCAAGGCATGTCATATGGCTGAACTTTATTGGGATATTTTGACAAAGAATTTATGGGGCATCTACTGGTACTAGCATAAAAACAATTCTTAAAATAATCGTATACATAATTAATGGAAAACTCAGTATATACCTCGATGAATTTTGTAGATTTTGATCTATATAATGTTGATGGTGTGAAAACATCTTCATGTTGCCTATAATCATGGTGCTCCAGAATTGTTGTGACGTTGGTGCTCCTAGAGAATTTTTATTTTATTATTTTTCTCTTTTCTCGGGCTGCCTTCTTCATCCACACCACTAGTCATCGTTGTTCTTCCTCTGAGTGTTGTTGCTCCAGCTGCAAAACCAGTAATTTAAACACATCATGATCAACCGTCAATGACCCTCAACAATCAATGAAGACATCATTTTCACAAGCCCTCAACTTGATCACCTCGACAATTAAAGGGATATTGATTTCGAACTCTATTGTGCTGACTCTAACCACCCCTTCGTGCCACGAAGCATACTATTTTTTAAAGAGGAAAAGTGGCAAATTTAGGAGTTAGAAAAGAGATCAAATAAATAAATTTTGGGTTAAAAAAGTATCTAGAATTATTTTTAGTATAAATTTGTTGTAGATGGTTATAATTAAAAATAATTACACATTAAATATTTTCAAAAGAATGATGCCCAAATTAAAACAATTATGACAAATTAGAAATGAATTTAAAAAATTTAAAATATATCCTACACAAAAATGTGTTTGTGTGCTTTCATTTTTAAAATCAATGTTTTCACTTATCCACCAAATGTATGTCTTCTAAAAACTATAAAATATTCGCTCATGTAGAGGAGTTGGAGAGCAAGTGGGTAGTTAAAACTCTCGAGTTATCGAGAGGCCCAGGTTCAAATCTCTCCGCTCATGTTGTATATAAAAAGGTTCTTCATCAAAAAAAAAAAAAACTACAAAATATTGTACACCTAAAATAAAACATTAATAAATGTTAAATATATTAAAATTTTAAAAAATATATACTTAAAATAATTAATAAAAATTAATATATTAATTTTCTTTTACATTATACTCTTCAACAATAAATGCAACATTTTTTTTTAAGCGAAAAACCCCGCCGCCTTGATCTAAGAGCCCACGAACAAGGGGTTCTATACCGTCAAAGTCATCCGGGAGTTGCACCCAGCCCTGTGGCACCAACATTATCAATTGAATTTTGGGTACCCAATTCAACTTTTTGAGAGAGTAGAGATTCGAACCTGAGACTTTATTCAAAAATAAGTAATCACACATTCATCACATACCAAAAAAAAAAAAAAAATCCTCTGTGCTCGAGATGTTGTTTTTTTTAAATTGATACTGAAATTGAAAATAGTGTTTTTAAACTCGATATTTAAAAATTAAATAAGTATGAAAAAATAAAAATGATTATAGTTTTTTTAAATATTTTAATTATAAATTTATTTATTTGTATATTTTTTTCTTCAAAATGTTTTTTTTAATATTTAAGTTATTAACATATATGTCTTTTTAAAACTATTAAAAAACATTTAAAATATATATATCTTTTAAAAACTATTAAATATATTACCTTTAAAATAAAAAAAATCAATAAAAAAATTATCTTTCTGTGCAATATAACCAATACCACTCCATTTTTTAAATCAATACAAACTGAATTTGATCGTACTCCACCCCCAAATCATTGTTAAACGCGAAGCCTTTCTCATATTCCGTCCGTTTGAGTGCTTGTCTCAATTTTCACCCGCTATTCCGTCCGTAGGAGTGCTTGTCTCAATTTTCACCCGCTTTCCAACTACAGGTTAAAAGAAGACTGCACTCACGTGACAATTTCCTACTCTGTTGCAGAGTAAGGATACCAGTTTATAGATCGAATTTAATCTCACAATGACGGATTGCCTGTCCGATGTAGACTATCTAAACCAGTAACCACTCCTTTATTTACTTAACCCATTGTTTGTTAAACAGGAAGTCTCTGACACGTACCATGATATATGACAAGACACTTACAATGGTAAACAGATTAGAACTGAAATCATTATTGAAGAAACTATATTTAGCTAACTGACACAGCTCATACCCACAAGCTTGAAAGCCCACGTTCAAACCATGAGAGGCGGAAAGTTTGAAATCCAACCTTTCTCTGGAATTTTATTATTATTTTATGTCATATAAAATTATTTGATTCGATTATGTATCTTTAGTTTTCAACACCTCAAACAGTGCAAATATATATGCAATAAACATTTTCAATGCTGTGATTTCATGCTTGCAAACAATTCTCGTATCAAGAAGCTAAAAAAAAAACACAAATATTGTTTTATTTTTTTGTTTTTCAAATTTTTATAAATATGAAAAATATATAAATAATATTTTTAAAATAAATAAGAGAACATTTAATTTTTAAGGTAACGTTTTAATTAATGCTCAAGTTTATAAACAAGTAGAGAGGATATTATAAGTTTTTGAATCATTTTTGTTTATTTCTTTGGGTTGGAATTTACTATTGCATGTTATGGTAATCATGCACACACCATCAATAACTATTAATCAAATGACTCCTCAAAACAATCAAGGAGCAACAAAGGAGATTGCATGTCAACTTGATATCTACAAAACAAACAAGCAACAAGACAATTTCATTGCTTTGGTCTCCTCCAAAATTGAATCCACATGTATCTCTCTAGTAGCTCGCTTGATACCACATATTAGAACTAGTAGGGTTATGGAAAATTATATTATCAAGAAAATTATACATATAGATACAAGATTGAGTTAGTAATACAATGACCAATAACAAACTTTATGTATAATTATAAAACCTCTTAACACTATTCTTAACACCACCTAACACCATTATTAGTGATGTAATAATCCTAAAATAAGCAAAACAATACAAAACATCTTATTATATATATATGTACATATATATCTATATATATATACATATATATATATATATGTATACATATATATATGTATACATATATATATATATGTATACATATATATATCTATATATATATATGTATATATATATAGATATATATGTATACATATATATATATATATATATATACATAGATATGTATAGATATGTATATACATAGATATGTATAGATATGTATATACATATATATGTATAGATATGTATATACATATATATGTATAGATATGTGTGTATACATATATATGTATAGATATGTATATATATATATATATATATATATATATATATTATGAAAATAGGGATTAATGAGTTGATCATGACCAAAAATTGCTACTTATAATATAAGGAATATTAGCAATGGGAGTTTATTGTCTCTATATCTTACATCAGTGATGAAGATAAAAATTACATAGAAAAAGCTAACACAATCTTGATGTAAGGTCGCCATGCAATCATGAGTAACAGCATTCACATCCTCTAAGATCATAGTTATGGAGAACTTAAAGAGTAAAAGGTTTGTGAGAATGCCATCATGCACCTAGAATATAATCATTTTATGAATAGTTAGACCTAGCAAGTGGATCTTTAGAAAGTGAATAGGTCTATAAGATCAAATACATGTTAGAAGGGATAATGGATATCAAAAACTCTATTTTTTACCAAATTATTCCTTTAATAAAAAATTATTTATTGCATTGAAATATTTGCTTTGGATTGAATAAGATGAATATTACCAAATTAATCATCATATCAGATACAATGTATAAATCGAAAATTCATTAGATGGATATCAAAGATACATTTATTGTGGTTATATAAAGGAGTTTAATTTTTATTGGTTATATGGGATTGAAATAGGTCACATCCATATTACATCATGACTACATAGTGGTATTACAATTGGCTATTATGCATGTATTTTTTGGCATAATTCAAATTCAAGTGTTGTCGAAAGTTAAATTTAGTTTATTGAGCTAATAACACTAGATAAATGCTTGATACTAAAAATGATTCTTATTTATTAATAGTATGCTCACATGAAGTGAATTTGATCATAATATTTATTTTAGAAAGAAATAAAATTAAATCCTAATAATTGTCTCATATGCAAATGACTTGATTGTTATCAATAGTACATCAATTAAAAATATATGTATATGACTCTACACTTATTTCTAGGTATTCAAGTACTTCAACATTGCTATACAGATAGTTATTAGTATTATATGTCTTGGAATCATTATAATACTACCTTTTTTTTTTATCAAATTTAGGATTTTAAGAAGATTCATATGAAGGCTACGAAGGAAATAGTTTGCTTATATCGAAGGGACCTTCAACATCGCTACCACATTTTTATTTAGAATGTTTAGATCTAAGGGACTATATTGTTATAACATGCAAATGATCCGAAATATAAAAGTATATACCCAACTGTTTTGATGGCCCTACAATATGGTTGTTCAATAAATAAAATGTAGTGGCTCTATCCACTAGAGAGGCTAAGTACCATTGTATGCTCAATGCCTCTACAAAGATAGTGTGAATTTAAATTTTTCTTTGCAATCTTAAATTTTCACTATAGAAACCAACCTTTAACCTCTATAATAATCATAGCACTATAAATTTAGCATATAGTCTAGTGGCTTACAACATAACAAAACATATTGAAATTCAATATCATTATATTCAAAAAATGATTTAAAAGGGTATTATATCCATGGAGTTCTATAGAAAATAAAATTAGAATATGGATATTTTTCCCAAGGAGCTATTAGAAGCCAAGAACTTATCAAGTTCATATCAATGCTATGGATACATCAAAGTAATATATTTTATTAATGGTGAAAACAAAGGTTTTTGGAAGGGTCCCAACCCTTTTACATAGGGAAAAGAAACTTCTAGCAAGGAAAAAATCCCAAGGTCAAAAAGGTACAACCAAATAAAAATATTAGATCAAATAACAACATGAAAACCAACACAAGAGGTCAACAATAAAATATTGCAAATAGAACAAGAGATCATAATGGCTAACTAAGATTTGAAGAGGTTGACATTGACCTCTTAGTCTTCCTTCTTCTTTTTAATATACACCTGGGCCTTCAACACCTCCTAAAATTCCTTCAACATTTGTCCATTCTATTATTTTAATACAACTAAAATTTAGCCCTGGTCACAAAAGCATCAAAGATTGTTCTATTTCTTTTTCCTATAATTAGAACTAAGAACACTACTCAGGGAAATATAACTAGTCCTCTAAGGTAACATATCCATGATAGAGCATAACCTACAAAATTTACACATTATTGGATTTGGAATGACCATCAAGACCTAAAGAAGAGATCACATGAGGAGGAAATAAGTCCATCCAAATATTTTTTGAGCTGCTACTAACTCCTTGATTGGCCATAAAGTTAGTAACTTTGTTCCCTTATCTTAACATGTGCATGATTTTCACCTCTTGGAAGGATTGTAGCAAGGACTTGCTATCCCTTAAGATTTTTTCCAGCGTCAAGCTTGGTTCTCCCTTCTCAATTAAGTAGTTAATGATGTTTTGAGAGTCACCTTCCACTATAATATTTGGAGAATTAAGCAAGGGCAAGAGGTTTATTCTAGATAGAAGATACCTTATGTTTGCCACATGGCTAGTTTATATACCATAATGCTTTGAGTAGGCACCAATCAAAACCCCTTTTGAATTTCTAACTACACCTCCACCCTAGACTTTCCTGGGTTTCTCTTTGAGGCCCTGCTAAAGTTACGTTTTACTCAGCTTTCCTCAAGAGCCTTCCATTTGGTATTCTTTCTAATATCATCCTTCGATATGGGGTCAACACCAAATTGAGATTATAAGTTCCAACGTTTAGCTATCTCCTTTTCTTCCCCCTTCTTAGTCCTATCACAATGCTCAATAATTGAGATATTCTCACGAGCAATAAGCTTTATTCTAAAAAAACCTTCTTTTCATCTCTACTAACACCTCTAAATATCCTCTAGTTGTGTTCCAACCATATACCCCAGAAGAAATGAGCAAGGGAAAAATTCCATAAACATGTGAGTCTATCACTTTTAAAGGGGGAGTACCATTGTTCCACAAAACCAAGGATCGAATGAGGCACCACCCATGAACAACCAAAGGCTTGAAGCAACAAGTTGAGAACCTTTCTTGAGAAAGGACAAAGAATAAAGAGGTGCAAGATTGATTCCTCATTTACCTTGCATAATGGGCACATATTTGGGATATAAAATCCTTTCTTCCTAAGATTGTCTATCATTAAGATTTTGTCTTGAAGGATAAGCCAAATAAAGATAACAACTTTTGGAGAGATATCTTTTAACCACATTCTACTAATAGGAAACCTAGGAATAGACTCATCCTTAGATACCATATAGCCTGATCTAGTCGAGTAAACTCTAGAAGAAGAAGGGGCTCAAATGAAGGAGTCTTGAGGGGGGATTTATATAATGTAATAAGAGAGCAATAAACATTTCACAAATGATACCTGATGCTGGGCCTCCTCAGTTGAGGCAGTAAGTATCCTTCCATCTTCTTAGGGGTCCTTCACCTTCAAGATAATCACAAACCCTGTTGCCCAATTTGTACTTAAAGGAAACCAAAATCTTACAAAATAGACCAACCCACCATCCAATAGGGATTAAAAGGATAATTTTTGTTTCAAATTTATTTTAGAGGCATGAAATTTCTTGCTCCATGATGAATGAGCTTGCCTTCCTTCGAATTCCAAAGCATCCACAACCCTTCCAAACAAACCTCTGTAATCTATCAAAATCCTCATCATCCATCTTAGTTTCTTGTAAGAAAATAATATCAAGATTAAAACTTTTTCTAAAACCTTATAGCACTCTTTGTTTAATCAAGGTATGCGGATCTCAAATTCTTCATGAGATAATCTTCATTACTTCGAGGATTGTGGAGCCTTCCCTCTACTCAAAGGTAATGTAGGCTAGGATCCATTAGCCACATCTTGAGTCATTTTCTTTAAGAGCACCTCAAACTTTTTTGGTCTTCCCAACCCCCTCCCATTACCTCCTCAAATTTTTTTGGTCTCCCCGACCCCCTCCCTCTACCTAGATATATTGTTTTCCAAGTGTTTCTAATAGGTCGTATAAAGCCAATCTTTCCCTTCTTGCTTGATCCTGTTGATTGAGGAAGGAGATGATATTATTGAGCGATCATCTTCTTTAGTTTCATCTTTCGCATCTTTAGAACTTCTTGAAAGCCTCTCCAAGAAAGACCAAACCTCCTCGATTTCGCATCCCAAAGAGACTTTGTGACAACTTCATCTTTTTCCTTATTAAGAGGGGCAACAACCTTCTCATTATACTGAACAGGGGCAACTTCTCCCGAAAACAAAAGAACATAAGCAATAGATAACTAATCTTTTAAAAATAATAAAAAAAACATTAAAAATATATATCTTTTAAAAACTATAAAAAATTATGCCCTAAAAATAAAAATTTAATGTATTAATAAAAGATTATAAAAATTATATGTAAAATAAATATTTAAAAATAATTAATCACAAAATTATCATACAGAAAAATTTGCTTTACTCTTTAATATATGTTTTTTTAAATTAAAAAATAAATAAATAACTCCACAAAACTTTATAATTTAGTCGCTTGCTTTACTCTTTGGATACATCGAATTTAGTCACTTGTACATGTTACACAGTGAGGATTACCTGTCCAATGTATTCCAATGTATTCGTCGTAGTCTGTCCAACCAGTAACCACGACTTTATTTTTCTGGTCATCTAGCGTAAACCATTGTTAACAGGAAGCCTTTGACACTTACCATGGTAAAAAGATCAGAACTGAAATCATTATTGAAGAAGCTATATTTAGCTATAACTGATGAAGTTCATATCTGAAAGCCCACATTTCAACCAGTATCACTAAAAAAGAGAGGCGAAAATCCAAATCAAGTTTGAAATTCAACCGTTCTATGGAACTTTATTTATGGTTGCTATTACTTTTATAACTTCCATTGGAACTTTATTTATGGCTGCTAGTCTTTTATAACTTCCATTTAGTCTTAGCCAAAGATATATTATTATTATTTTATATTATATAAAATTATTTGATTCTATGATTTACTTTTAGTTTTTAACACCTTAAACACTGCAAATATATATACGCAATAAACATTCTCAATGGAGTGATTTTATGCATAACATAACTTCCATCCTTTCTTTTTGCATCCTTCAACTTAGGGTTTTTATAAATAAGAATAATATGTAAATAATATTTTTAAAATAAATAACAATAAAAGTGGATAATAAATATTTTTTCAAATAAAAAATAAAGTGAACATTTATAATCTTTAACGTAATGTTTTAATTAATATTCAAGTTTATAAACAAGTAGAGAGGACATTACAAGTTCTTGAATCTTTTCATCTATTTTTTGTGTAGGAATCTACTATTGCATATTATGTTCATCACCAAATTGACATATAACATCAACACACATGTGTCTACACTTTCTAGATTTGCAACAAAAACATGCACACAATCAATAACTATTAATCAAATGACTCCTCAAAACAATCAAGAAGCAATAAAGAAGATTGTGTTTTAACTTGATATCTACAAAACAAACAAGCAACAAGACAATTCCATTGCTTTGGTCTCCTCCAAAATTGAATCCACTTGTATCACACTTGTAGCTCCCTTGATACCACATGTTAGGACCACTAGGGTTATGGACAATTATATTATCAATAAAATTATACATATAGATACAAGATTGAGTTAGTTATGGTCAGGTGACACAATGACCAATAACCAACTTCATGTGTACATGTAAACCCCTTACCACTATTCTTAACACCACCTAACAACTTTATTAGTGATGTAATAATCGTAATACAAACAAAATGATACAAAACATCATGTTATATAACATACATACATACATACATACATACATACATACATACATATATATATAAGTAGCAATTTTTGTCATGATTGACTCATTAATCCATATAAGGAATATTAGCAATGAGAGTTTATTATCTCTATATCTTCCATGAGTGGCAAAAATAAGTAGTACATAGAAAAAACTAACACAATCTTGATGTAAGGTCACCATGCAATAATGAGGAACAACCTTCACATCCTTTGAGATCATAGTTATGGAGAAATTAAATATAAAGAGTAAAAGGTTTGTGAGAATGCCATCACGAGCCTTGAATATAATCATTTTATGAATAGTTAGACCTAGGAAGTGGATCCTTAGAAAGTGGTTCCTTATCCCATAGGAAATAATATCATCAAGTGTAAATAGGTCTATAAGATCAAATACATGTTAGAAGGGATAATGGATATTAAAAACTCTATTTTTTACCAAATTATTCCTTTGATAAAAATGTATTTACTGTATTGAAATATTTACTCTAGATTGAATAAGATGAATATTACCAAATTAATCATTATCTCAACTACCATGTATAAATAAAAAATTCATTAGATGGATATCAAAGATACCTTTATTGTTGTTATATAAAGGAGTTTATTTTTAAATGGTTATATGGGATTGAAATAGGCCCCATTCATATTACATCATGACTACATTGTGGTATTACAATTGACTATTATGCATGTATTTATTGGCACAATTCAAATTTAGGTGTCGTCGAAAGTTGAATTTAATTTATTGAGCTAATAACATTAGATAAATGCTTGATACTAAAAATGATTCTTCTTTATTAATAGTTTTCTCACATGAAGTGAATTTGATCATAATATTTATTTTATAAATAAATAAAAAACCCTAATAATTATCTCATATGCAAATGTTTGATTGTTATCAATAGTACATCAATTAAAAAGAGATACACTCGAGATGAATTGCATAGGACTCCACACTTATTTCTAGGTATATAAGTACTTCAAATGAAGTTTAAATATTCATCTCTTGGAATAAATATGATCTTGATATTCTACAAAGGATCAATATGTTAGACTATAATCCATGTAAAAGTCCATATCATTCTAACATCAAACTTGTTGAAGATTTTGATACCCAAGTTGATGTCACTTTATATAGATAGTTGTTAGTATTATATGTCTTGGAATCATTCTAATACTACCTTTTTTATCAAATTAATTTTGAAATTCATGTAGGATTTGAAGAAGATTCACATGAAGGCTACAAATAAAATAGTTTGCTTATACCGAAGGGACCTTCAACCTCGCTACCATATTTTTTATTTGGAATGTTTAGATCTAAGTGACTACAATGTTATAACATGCAAATGATACTAAATATACAAGTATATACACAATTATTTTGATGGTCCTACAATATGGTTGTATGCTCAATTCCTCTACAAAGATAATGTGAATTTAAGTTCTTTAGTGAATTTGAGATATGGTTGTATGCTTAATTTCTCTACAAAGATAGAAGAGCCCTCATGTTTTCCACATGACTAGTTTATATATCATAATTATTTGAGTAGGAACCAATCAAAATTCCTTTTGAAGTTCTAACTACACCTCCATCCCTAGACTTTCTTGGGTTGCTCTTTGAGGCCCTATCAAAGTTAAGTTTCACCCAACCTTCCTCAAGAGCCTTCCATTTGGTGTTCTTTCTAATATCCTCCTTCGATATGGGGTCAACACCAACTTGAGCTTCCAAGTTCCAACATTTAGCTATCTTATTTTCTGCCCCCTTCTCAGCCCCATCCCAGTGCTTGGTAATTGAGATATTCTCACAAGCAACAAAATTTATTCTAAGGAAAACCTCCTTTTCATCTCTACTAACACCTCTAAAGATCCTTTAGTTGTGTTCCAACCATATACCCTAAAATAAATGAGCAAGGGAAAAATTCCATAAACATGTGAGTCTATCACTTTTAAAGGGGGAGTACCATTGTTCCACAAAACCAAGGATTGAATGAGGCACCACCCACAAACAACCAAAGGTTTGAAGCAACAATTTGAGAACCTTTCTTGAGAAAGGAAAAAGAATAAAGAGGTGCAATATTGATTCCTCATCTGCCTTGCACAACCGACACATATTTGGGATACAAAATTTTTTCTTCCTGAGATTGTCTATCGTTAAGATTTTGTCTTGAAGGAAAAGCTAGAGGAAATTAGCAACTTTTGAAGATATGTTTTTTAACCACACTCTACTAATAGAAAACCTGGGGATAAAATCATCCTTAGATACCATATAACCCAATCTAGTCGAGTAAAATCTAGAAGAAGAAGGGGCTCAAATGAGGGAGTCTTGAGAGGGGCTTAAGAAAATGTAATAAGAGAGTAGTAAACTTTCACAAATGATACTTAATGTTAGGTATCCTCGGTTGAGGCAATAAGGGAAATATCCTTCCATCTTCGTAGGGGTCCTTCACCTTCAATATAATTGGGGTTTAAAATCTAACAATATAGACCAACCCACCATCCAAGAGGGCTTAAAAGGAGAATTTTTGTTTCAAATTCATTTTATAGGCACGAAATTTCCTACTTCATTATGAATGAGCTTGCCCTCCTTGGGATTCCAAAACATCCATAACCCTTCCAAACAAACCTTTGTAATATATCAAAATCCTCATCATCCATATTAGTTTCTTGTAAGAAAATAATATCAAGATTAAAGTTTTTCTGAAACCTTATAACACTCTTTGTTTAATTGGGACATGCAAATCTCAAATATTTCATGAGAAAATCTTCATCACTTCGAGGTTGTGGAGCCTTCCCTCTACTCAAATGTAATGTAGGCTAGGAGCCATTAGCCACATCTTGAGTCATTTTATTTAAGAGCACCTCAAACTTTTTTGGTCTTCCCAACCCCCTCCCATTACCTTCTCAGACTTTTTTGGTCTCCCTAACCCCCTCCCACTACCTTGATTCATTGTTTTTTAGGTGTTTTTTATGGGCCTTATAGAGCCAATCATTTCCTTCTTGCTTGATCCTATTGATTGAGGAAGGAGGTGATATTATTGAGCGATCATATTCTTTAGTTTCATATTTTGCCTCTTTAGTACTTCTTGAAAGCCCTCTCAAAGGAAGACCATCCCTCCTTTGATTTCCCTTCTAATGCATTTGCAAAAGTTTCTTCCTCTTCTGTATCCCAAAGAGACTTCGTGACAACTTCATATTTTTCCTTATCAAAAGGGGTGACAAACTTCTCATTATACAGAACAGGTACAATTGTTTCCGAAAATAAAGGAACGTGAGCAATAGACAACTGATCTTTTAAATACTATTAAAAAAAAATTAAAGTACATATCTATAAAAAAACAATTATACCCTTAAGATAAAAAATTAATATATTAATAAAATATTATGATAATTATACTTCTCACTAGATGTTTGTGTAGAATAAATATCCAAAAATAATTAATCACAAATTTATCATACATAAAAATTTGCTTTATTATTTAATATATATTTTTATAAATAATAATAAAAATAAAAAAAATAGACAAAAACTTATAATTTACTACAACTAAAATTTATCTTATTTAAAATAAATGTATTCCTATTTTACACTTCTCAACATTTTATTAATTTATACCTACAAATTATTAATAAAACTATGTTTTTTTTTGTTTTTTAAATTAAACTTATTATGTTTGTTTAAATATGATAATCTCTTGTAAAAAATCTTCTTTCACATAAATACAATTTATTTCGTACACTTCAAAGTTTCAAAAGCGATATTGAAAATAAAAAAAACTATGAAAATTTATGATTTGTAGATACACTACTAACAAAACCTTCAAATGGAGCCCTAAGGGCTAGGTGGATTGGCAAGTGCTAGTTTGGATGGACACTTGTTGAGAAGAGACTGGGGTTCAAACCTTGGTAGTGCCAATTTGCAAAGGTAGTAGTCTACAAACCCCGAGCGACCGACGGTCCCCATATCACACCGGGTCAACAATTAACTAGACGGATAGGTTTGGTTGTTACTAAAAAACCCTATTTTGATAAGAGACTTGGGTTCATTATAATACTATATTTTTTATCAAACCGATTTTGAAATTCATTTAGGATTTGAATAAGATTCACATGAAGGCTACAAAGGAAATAGTTTGCTTATACTAAAGGAGCCTTCAAGCTCACTATCACATTTTTATTTGGAATATTTAGATCTAAGGGACTACATTGTTATAACATGCAAATGATCCTAAATATACAAGTATATAACCAGCTATTTTGATGGCCTTGCAATATGGTTGTATGCTCAATTCCTCTACAAAGATAATATGAATTTAAGTTTTTTGTAATCTTAAATTTTCACTATAGAAACCAACCTTTAACATCTATAATAATCATATTGCTATAAATTTAGCATATAGTCTAGTGGCTTACAACATAACAAAGCATATTGAAATTCAATATCATTATATTAAAAAAATGATTTAAAAGGGTATAATATCCATTGAGTTCTATAGAAGAGAAAATTAGAATATGGATATATTTCCCAAGGAGCTATTGAAAGCCAAGAACTTTTCAAGATCATATCAATGCTATGGATACATAAAAGCTAATATATATATATATATATATATATATATATATATATATATATATATATATTTATTTATTTATGGTGAAAATAAGGGTTTTTGAAAGGGCCCCAACCCTTTTACATAGGGAAAAGAAACTTCCAACAGGGACAAAAGCCCAAGGCCAAAAATGTATAGCCAAATAAAAAGATCAAATCAAAGAACAACATGAAAACCAACACAAGAGGCCAACAATAAAAGACTACAAACAAAACAAGAGAGCATAATGGCTAACTAAGATTTGGAGAGACTGACATCAATCTCTAATTATTCCTTCTTCTTAATATGCACTTGGACCTTCAACACCTCCTAGGAGTCTTTCAACATTTATCCATCCCATTATTCTAATACAGTTGAAAGTTAGCCTTGGTCACAAAAGCATCAAGACTGTTCCATTTCTTTTCCCCATAATTAGTGCTAAGAACACTTCTCAGGAAAATAGAACTAGTCCTCAAAGGAAACATATCCATGACAAAGCACAACCTACAAAATTTTCACATTATTAGAGTTGGAATGACCATCAAGACCTAAAGAGAAGATCATGTGAGGAGGAAACAAGTCCATCCAAATATTTTTTGAGCTAGTACTAACTCCCTGATTGGCCATAAAGTCAACGACTTTGTTCCCCTTTTAATGTGTGTAAATTTTCACCTCTTGGAAGGACTATAGCAAGGAATTGCTATCCCTTAAGATTTATTTGATCATCCAACTTTGTTATCTCTTTCTAATTAAGTAGTTAATTATGTTCTTGGAGTCCCCTTCCATTGTAATTTTTGGAGAATTAAGTAAGAGCAAGAGCTTTATTCCAGATAGAAGAGTTCTTACTTTTGCCACATGAGTAGTTTGTATACCATAATGCTCTGAGTAGACACCAATCAAAATGCCTTTTGAAGTTCTAACTACACCTCCATCCCTAGAATTTCCTGGGTTGTTATTTAAGGCCTTGTCAAAATTAAGTTTCACCCAACCTTCCTTAGGAGCCTTCCATTTGGTGTTATTTCTAATATTCTCCTTCAATATGGGGTCAACACCAACCTAAGCTTCCAAGTTCCAACATTTAGCTATCTCATTTTATGTATCCTTCTCAACCCCATACTAGTGCGTGGTAATTGAGACATTATCATGACAAACAATATTTCTTCTAAGGGAAACCCCCATTTTCATCTCTATTAATACCTCTAAATATCCTTTGGTTGTCATATATCCCAAAATAAATGAGCAAGAAAAAAATTCCATAAACATGTGAGTCTATCACTTTTAAAGGGGGAGTACCATTGTTCCAAAAACCAAGGATTGAATGAGGCACCACCCATGAACAACCAAAGGATTGAAGCAACAAGTTGAGAACTTTTCTTGAGAAAGGACAAAGAATAAAGAGGTGCAATATTGATTCCTCATCTGCCTTGCACAATGGGCACATATTTGGGATATAGAATCCTTTCTTCCTGAGATTTTCTATCATTAAGATTTTTTATTGAAATACAAGCAAAAGAAAGATAACAACTTTCAGAGAGATGTGTTTTGACCACACTCTACTAATAGGAAACCCACAAATAGACTCATTCTTAAATACCATATAGCCTAATCTAGTCGAGTAAAATCCAAAATAAGGGACCCAAATGAGGGAGTATTGAGAGGGGCTTAAGGGAATGTAATAAGAGAGTAGTAAATTTTTCATAAATGATACCTGATGCTAGGCCTCCTTAGTTGAGGCAGTAAAGGAGATATCCTTCCATATTCTTAGGGGTCCTTCACCTTCAAGATAATCACAAACCTTGTTGTTGAATATATCCTTTAGGGGAAGAAAAAATTGATTGCATTCTCTCAAAGCACAAAGGGGCTTATCTGTAATCCAAGTGTCTTTCCAAAATATAATGGATTTACCATCCCTAAGCTTCCATTTTAAACCTTTAATCAATAGAGATATGGAGTTAACAAGCCCATTTCAAAAAGAAAAACTCTTAGGAGGGTTCTCACTTCTAAAAAATGGTATAGAATAATCTAAGTACTTGGCTTTTATGAATTTTACCCAAGGAGTTTGTCCTTCTTTGATTATTCTCCATCCAATATTAGACAATAGAGCTTCATTAAATTGTTGAATTCACTTTATGCTCAACCCTCCTTCTCTCTTAGGTCTACACACTTTATCCCAAGCCACAAGAGGGAGCCTTTGATTGTCCTCAACCCTTGACCACAAAAAACATCTCTAGATTTTCTCCAATAGCAAGGCCACTTTTACAAGGATTTTTAGCATCAAAATAAAATAAACTGGTAAATATTGAAGAGTAGATTGCAAGAGTTGCACTTTACCTACCCTGGGATAGCAGAACTTCCTTCCATCCTACTAACTTAAATTTAAAATATTTCTATCACATAATTCCATAGCACATATTTAACTCTTCCTTTAAACAGGGGTAAGCCCAGATAGGTTGAGAGAAAATTAAAAATATTGCAATCAAGCTAATATTAAGGGGTGATGAAAGATGTCTTTTTAATGTCCTATCTAGTCTAGTTTGAGGGTGAAATTTGAGCTTGCACTTGTTGTTGACCTAGAATTTGGTGTTAGTGATGTTAGTCTTTATTTTTCCTTAGGTACTACAACGTAGTTAAATTTTACCTAAAGATGATGCAAGGCTTCAAGCAGAAATAAGTGGATCACAATCATCACCAAATTCTAGGGATTCCATGTCAAATATCACCAAATAGATATCTCCAAAGGGTAATAACAAGTGTACAAACCCTTACATTGTGTGGTTAAAATGATCACCAAACATTTATAATATGGATCACAGTGATTTTGCCTAGCTCTTTCGATGATATCTAAACAAAAACCCACTCTTTATGCAAGCTAGTAAGCTTTTTTTATGATAAATAAATAAGATCCATTATTAAAGAAGGTTCAACCCAAACAACAATTATGGATGAGTGAACAGAACTAACTCTTGTTCATATTAATGTAGGTATGTGACCCCTTGCACCTCATACATCATCTATTCACCATGCATTGAAGGCTACCTCTAATGGTGAAAAATGGTTGGGAAGGATTCAACAACTAGAAAAATGAGGTAAGTTCTTGAAAGGATCCTACACCAAGAGACTTCATAGGATATTTACTTCCACAAATTTAGCAAAAGAGATCACCAAGGTGAAAGCCTCTCTACACAAACTACTCATCCAGTAGGAAGCGTGAATAAAAATTTCAACAAAGTGGAAAATATGAAAATATCTTGGATAGAAACCACAAGTTCTGTAGACTAAATATCATCATCTATAGTTTGAATTACAAGGTCAGGCTTCAAATGATCTTGCCATGAAAGAAATTTTAATGAGCATATGATCGTAAGGTAAAATTTCATATAAGTAAGGAGGGAAGAAACTCCATCAATATCATCTCAAAAAATAGATTAAATACGAGGACCTAAAGGTGTAAACTAAGAAAGAAGATCAAGAGGTTTGGGGACAAGCCCAAGGTAGAGGAAGAAAGTTTTATGGAATTGCTCATCAGAACTTATAAAAGTTTTAAAAAAGTAGGCACAAATTTTAATGAGTGGATAAATATTCTTAGGAAAAATTTCGCAAAAGTAGGCAATTGCTTGAACAAAAAAAGAGTGCATAAGAAAAAAATGGTATGTATGAGTAATGGAGCACAAATTCCTAAAAAAAAGTAGACGAGTTAGATAATGTGTTGTTACTAAGAAAAGACGATACTATCTACCAAGGATATTTTAGCTCAGCAAACAAAGAAAATGTAGGTGAATCATTGAATATGAAGGAATGAGACTTACAATTATGATAACTACAAACTAATAAAAATAATATCATAATGTATCCTCATTCAATAATCAGAATCCTCATAAAAATGTAGTGAAGGATTTCAAATCATCTTGTAAATTTTGGAGGGAATTTCTCCCTATTGTAATCTATAAATAGCAATATTCTAGGTTGTGCTAAGGATTGACATGTTTACATTTGTATTCTCTTGTCAAATTTCCTTTCATTTCTTTCTGTAGAGCAGACAACTCTTGAGTGACTTATGGGAAATCAAACCCCCAATTCTGGCACAATCGTTGTAAACAATTACTTGCATATATGTAAATTTAGAAGTCTATGTAGACACCAAATCCTAGCCACTTATCCACCATCACCATTTTCCACAATGCAATTGGCCATTCCATGTATTTCCCACCATCTAATGGCCCACTTTAGCCTTTTCCCATTATTTTTTTACCCCTATTTTACTTATTTATATTTATTTTATATTATTTACATTTAAATATAATATTTTATATTATATTTTAATATATTTATTATAAACTGTATATTTATAAGTTAAATTAACCTCGGTCATCGGATCTAATCCAATCTTAGCCATCCATCTTCCTTAATCCGTGTCATACCTAAAGTTTAATATCAGCCTTTGGATCTGCTTTAATATTAGCCACATGACCAAAAGTGTTAAGGTAAAACCCTAAGAAAACCCTAGGCTTGGTAATAAATAGGAGCATTCTCAATGCTAAACCCCTGGAGAATCTGAAATCCTAAATATTGGAGGACTTGAATGCTGGAGCTCTAATTTACTTGTGATATCTAACCCTGTTGATAGCTTCTTATGAGTAGGTTGTGCCTTAGCTTATCCTTCCATGAAACCCTAGCTTTCCCTAATTTTTCCTAATTCTAGCCATTCTTGCATCCCACTTCCACCATCACCACCCATCTGTCGAGCCCTTCGCATTCCTCTGATATGCTTCTGTATATTTTGACCTAATTTGTAGGTGTAGCTGAGCGCATGTATCATCTCGCAAGCACAACCATGCATCTGTCACATTTCGCAAGTGCATCCCAGTGCTTGTTGTTCCTTTTAGCCCTATACTATAATCTACCACATAATATCATCAAGTGTTGTCGGGGCACCCTACCATAAAATCTACAACAGAGCAACAGAACAACAAAGTAAGTATTTTGTACATTTTATTATTGAATGTTATTTAAATTCTGCATGTTTTATTCACTCGGATATAGGGTTTTTAGTTCACATTTCTGATGGTTCACACCATGGAACCCTCATTTTATTTTCTAACTATTTTATATTTGATGTGTGTGTAGTATTAGATAGCATTCATCACAGATTATTGAGTAGCTGTTGAAGCTAGAGTGGCTCAATTATTGATAACCAAAAGCCCACTCACCCTATTGGAAGTAAGATACATCGGAGACACTACTTGTTGTGTAGCTAGTGTTTCAAATAATCCTAACATATGTATTTATTATATTAAAAATAATTCCTTGAACATAATCGATTATAACAAAGGAGTTTCTCAGCTCCCTCCCATTATTGAATAAAATCATATTATGTGCAATCTCTTTTTCATTGGTTTATTTTACTTTTGTATTTATTTTAGCATCATATTTTCACTTCACAAATGGCGATCACGGTGGGACCCCACAAGGGTTCTATTTTTTGATTTAATTTGCTAACTTTCATTCTGTTGTTCCATTTTGCAAGGTTTTCTAGAGTGAAAAACTAGTCGAAATCATTGGTTAGGGTTTCTGGAAGGTCTTGTGATAGTTTGTAGATAGGTGCACAGGTGCTTTGTGGCACCTTCTGATTCCCACAGGTGTCGTGCTACGCCTATACAAGCATCCGAACATACTTATAGAGGTGCTTCATTGTGCTTGATAGTAATTTGGAGTAGAGTTTAGGCTTTCAAAGTAAGATCTGCAATTATTCTGTTCCAATTCCTGTTTTACATATTTCATCATTTCATTGTTTATTTTTAGATTTTAAGATTAAAATGAACACACATTAAGGAATCTAGAAATAAATTCATTTTATACTGCATATAGGGCATCTTTGCATTCATTCATCACACATTTTGGGGTTTTCTATTTTAAAAAGAATTGCAATTTCAAATAACTCTTACATCTTTCTGTTTGCATTTGAAAATGAAAAGAATCAATTAGAATTTGCATATTAGGAGTTAAAGGTTAATTATTTTACTTATCTAAATAGTAAAAATACTTAAATGCAAAAAGTATTCCTACCCTTGGATGGCACCTTTGGCAGAGAGATGGACGAACCCTCCGGTTGCTATCTAGGCAAGGGGTTTTAAGCGGTGTGCTTCATTCACACTCTTTAGAGGAAATTTACATTTATGTGTTGGATTCTAATTTAGATATGTGAAATATTTTACTTTTAACATTGTTTGACCACAATAGAGAACATAAAAACTTAAAATTAATCACACACAACACGTTGCACTTTAAATAGTAGTGGTTGGATTTCATCACCAGCCATTGCTTGAGATTTGGTGACAGTGGAAGTCATTTCCATCCACCAATATCTACCCTTAGAAACCCTAGGACTACCCCTACGCAAAATTGTTGGATTTCATCACCAACAAGAATCTCGTTGCCCCATCCATCCATAGTATTTTACCTTTATTTTTCATTAAACAAGATTAGGATACACCAAAACACACAAAACTGTCATGTCTAAAAGGAATACACAATAAAAGAGATAATCAAGGAATAAGGTAAGCCACACAAGGTGAAACTTAGGATTGATTATTTTATTTGTTTCTAAATCCTTTAGCTCTATTTTTAGTTTTAAAATTTAATTATCCTGATATTGTATTTTGATTTAATTATTTTATGGTTTTACCTAAAAATAAAACAAAAATATTAAATCAGAATAATTTAATGGAAAATATAACTAGCATACCTACTACTTCAGTAGCTAACCTTTCCAATTCCACCCAACCTAGTCCATCTAGGACTATTCACCCATCTCTCTCACAAGAGGGATCCATTCCCCAAAACAATGAATAATCATCCATCCAAATTGACATGGACAAATTAGAGGTCGTTTATAGGTCTTCTAACTATGTTCTCGAGCCCCTTAACCAATATTATGTTGAACAAACATAATTGGCTACATCCTATCCATCCAACCCCACCTGAGGGTTCCCTAATTCTACCTATGAATATGGTATGCCCTCCTCCCCTAGCCCAGCCCAACAAAACTTGAGTGTTTTTAACACTCATCACCCATCTGGCTATACCCAAATTTGCTCTAATCCTTTGTATGAGGAGTATGTCAATGTTGACTCATAGGTACCAACCTCCCAAGTTGCCACATCAAGTGCAACTTGCACCATGCCCATTTCTTCTAATCCATCCATATCCATACCATCATCTTCTAATCCATCCACAATATTATCAATTTCCTCTATGTCTAATTAATATCTCTAGGATATATCAGGCCTCGTGAACAAAGTGCTTCTATAGAATCAAAATGCTAGAAAAAAAGTTCAAGTATATCCTACGCATCCTATAGCTTCAGCCCAACCAACTGTAGCCTATCAAAATTCCACCTGGATACCCCAATCGTCAGTAGTATCCATCCCCAAGCAACCTCAAAATTCAACCCCTCCAATCACTATTTCTTTCGGTCAACCCAACCAATTCCTCCAAAATCTTCTTCTTCATTAGTCTTCTCCTTCTCTCCATCATCAATATCCCTCTCATCAATTTCAAACCAATCCATTTCATCAAAACCATCTAATCACTCCTCAACATATTTCTTCTAGTCCATCTCCAAGTCATCAAGTTATCCAAGGCTTCCACATTCATGGGGAAGATATTCAGATTCAATCCATGCATAAATAGATAGATCAATTGATGCAAAATATTCCTAGCATGTCAAGGCAAAAATCAACTCTTATCCAAATAATCCATCAACCAATCCATCCTTTGGTACCATCACCACCATATTCGGAAGACTTTAAATTACCAAAGTTTGATAAGTTTAGGGGAACCGAGGACCTGAAGGAGCATGTCAGCTCATTTGTTCATGCATTCTTTCAGATTCAAACTGACAATGCTCTCATACTCTAAACATTTCCTCAAACAGTAGGAGGAGATGCCATAGAGTGGTTCAATCAGCTACCAACTCATAGTATCTATACATTTTATAATTGCATAAAGAGCCTATAACTCTTTGGTGTGATAATCAGATCATAATTCATATTGCACATAATCCAATTGAGCATCAGCACACCAAACACATTGAGATCCACATGCACTTCATCAGGTAGTAGCATTATCTTCTAAAGAGGTAGAATACAGAGTATCAATTTTAGCCATTTAGGAAGCTCTTTGTCTTCGTCAAATCCTAAAAGAATTTGGTTTCTTCCATAAAGAGACTATAACTCTTTGGTGTGATAATAAAAGCACAATCTATATTGCACACAATCCAGTTGAGCATCAGCGCACCAAACACATTGATATCCACAATTATCAAATGTGTATGAATTAAGACAATGGGAAGATGAAACTATCTATAACTTTGGAAATCATTGGAAGGTAGTCATTACCAAATTGCCATTATCCCTCCCAATGGATGAAATCATTAAATTATTCACCAAGAGTTGCCTAAAACCCATCTCTTAGATGCTTCATCTTCATATCTATCATTCATTTTAAGAAGCTTTAGCACAGACTAGTGTCATTGAGGAGATCAAAATTCAAGAGAGCGTAATCAAGCCTAAAAAGAAAGAATGGAAAAACAAGAGCCAATTTAAAAGCAATTAGTCCTACCAAAACAAATCATCACAAGCCTCTTTGGCTAATTCATCTAATAAAGTGGTGATGATCCAGCCTATAATGGCTCAACAACTTGTGCAACAATCATAAAAAATTTCCTATCATGCGGTCCCCTCAGTAACTCAAGCACTCACGATACATAACACGGTGCCAACTATAGAAAATTCCTCCTGTCAACAACATGCTCGACCCTAATGCCAATACACTCCTTTAATAGAGTTGTATTCTTCCATATTTCAAATTTTTTATGAAATGAATAAGTTAGGTTTACCAGAAATCAGACCTGATGATCCTACCAAACGTAGCAAAAATTATGGGAAGTATTTATTTTTTTCATATCATAGAAAAAATGGTCATTACATCAACACGTGTAACATTTTTAAGAACATTGTTCAATACCTCATAGACTTGGGTGTCCTTAAGGCAGATAACCCCCTAGCTCCATAAAATCAAAACTTGGGAATTTTTCAGACACCTCTTCCCAACCATGAAGAGGCTCAAACTAATGTAGGAGGTAATAATCATCACACACCTCCTAACCATGTTTTTTTATGTCCAAAAATATTAGAACTTTATGGGAGCAGTCCATGTGGTAAGAAGAGGTCAAAGGCAAAATTAAAAAAATTCCCAACAACCAAACACACAACCTTCAAATCCATCACCTATCCAAACTTCTCCAAACCCATCCCCACCAATTCATATTTCTAATCCATCCAATAAATCCATCCATTACCCTCTAAGTCAAATGGTATCCTTAATCAACTGGTTGACCATAAGTTTAAAAATGGCTTCAACAAAATTCTCCTTATATGAGCTCATACAACAATCCCCTAAGCATAGGGAAGCCCTAATGGAAATTCTAAAATCTATTGAATTAGAATCTCAAGACTCCAATGCCTTCAACAATTTTGTAGGGAGCATTAGAACATGCATGGAGCCATCCATCACTTTCTATGACTTTGAAATAAAGTCTATGACATCAGAATTCGTAGATCCTCCATTGCATATCATGGCCTTAATATACAAGAAGCCATTTAAGAGAGTCCTAATTGATACCAACTCATCCATCAACATCATCACTACCGCTGCCCTTAGCAACCTCAAATTGCCACCTTCCCATATTTCCAAGTCATCCTTCACCCTCAAAGCATTTAATGATGCTTTGTGTACCACAGTTGGCACTATTGTTTTACCCATTGAAGTAGGGGTTAAAATATTGCACACTATGTTCCACATATTGGAAGGGGCCATGGTGTATAATGTACTCCTTGGTAGACCTTGGATGAGAAAAATGAAATGCGTTCCATACATTCATGATGGTCAAGTCCATTGTATATTTGCGGATGTAGAACCTTTCAAGTATTGCAACTTCATTTCCAATCCCTATGAATCCATTTTACCTTCCACCCACCTATTTTTTCCCCATCATTGTCGAATCCATCCACTTCATCTTTGAATCCATCTACATCTTTTTCTAAAGCTCCTATTCTTGAGGAGTTACCCATAACCAAACCCTCCTAGTCATCCATTTCTTCTTGTACATGTAGTCAAGGTCAATCTACTTTTGCCACATCATCCACATCAACCACTCCTTCTGCAACCATTTCTTCTTCATCATCATTTTTTTGGTATAAGGTAGAGGTGGTTATAAGGTCCACAAACCTTTTACAAAGTCAAAATGGGCTGGTTCTAGCATCAAGCCCGTATAATCAAAATACAAAATGGATCTTTCTAAGACTCACATTAAGCCATACTTAGAGTCCACAATCCTATACTTGTCGCTTGACTATTCAGATAAAACAAAAACCAAACAACACCTAGCACTTACTAACACTAGGTTGCCGTACCGTACACTTGTCACCTCCCGTGCCCCAAGCAAATGGGATGCCTTTTCTCGCCTAATTCCATCTCGTCGGATTACTCATCATCAGCCCCTCCGATCTCCCCGATGCTCTAACAGGTTTGATCTTAGCTCTTCTCTAGCAGACAACACCAATAGTTCTTGAGGGAAGTTATCCTTCCAAATTTGCATCTCCCCAACAGAAACTGCAATATTTGCCATTAGATCCGCTGCCTGGTTCCCTTCTCTCAAGGTGTGTTGGATTCGGGCATTAACCAAATGAGATTTATGAATCTTTGCTTCTAGGATAAGCTCCAATATGGTCCAACTGGGGTCTTTATCCTCCTTAATTGCCTTGATTATATTAAGCGAATCCCCTTCAAAGATAACTTCCTTATAACCCTCAAGTCTGGCAATTCTCATTGCCTGCATGCAGTGCTCGGGCTTCGCAAAATGATTTGTTTGAGTTCCCAAAGGCTCGAGAAAGGCAAGGACCACTTTTCCTTCCTCATTTCTCAAAACTCCTCCCCGCTCCCGCAGCTCCCGGATTTCCTTTAGCCGCCCCGTCAAAATTAAACTTAACCCACTTTTGTGTGGGGGGTATCCACTTGACACCATCCCGTGGGTTGGTTGTAATGTCTAGGTCCTGGAAGTTCCTCTCCCCGGCTCCGCAAAATCCTCCTTTCCCTTAGAGACATGGTCTCATTTTTGAAGAAGAAAGTTTTCCAGCTTTTCTTTCAAAGCTCGATTATTTTATTACCACATAACCTCGGATCTTTCTTACGTCCTTTAAATACTCTCTTATTTCTCTCATTCCATATCCCCCATAAAAAATGGGGTAAGCCGAGCTTCCAGAGCCAAGTCAAAAGCTTTGCCCGAAGGGGGAAGCCCACCGTATGCGTAAGTCGACATGCTATTTGGACAGACTCCAATCTATATGAAATTTGGACAGATCATTTGGAAGACTCGTACAAGAAAAATCACAAGTTAGAAATATATGACTTACGTATTCTATTGCTTTCTCACACAAGATACATCGATTGATGAATTGGAAACCTCTCCTTTGCAGATTATCTCGTTGTCGGATCTTATTTTGAACTCGCCAACCAAAAGAAGAAAGCTATTTTTGGGGTTAAATTATTTAACCAAATAACGAAGTCGGAGTCCACCCATTGAATCCCGAGTGGATTAACTTATAGGCGCTTTTACCGAATAGATCCCACTTGTAGTTTTGCCCCAAATCGCCTTGTCTCTTCCTCCCCAGGAATGATCAGGAACACCCTTAAAGCATCATTGAGTTTGGTTAGGGCCACCTTCTCTTGCTCGACGGATTATGAACTCGTGATTTTCTTCCAAGAAGAAGTTTCCCGTGCTACAAAGAATAAAATCCCCTACTTTTCCTCCCATTTCCTTCGAAAGTTTATGTTGGAGGACCCGAAGGTCTAAGTTATCTTTCGTAGGGGCCTCTTCCAACCACGGGTCTTTCCAAAAGTCCACTTGTCTTCCATTACCAATTCTCCATCCGATGCCTTTCCCCGACTACCTCCCGACATTCGAGCAAACAATTCCAAAAATAGGATCCTCTAGGAAGATTATCGCCTTTCAGAAGTCCCGATTATTTCTGATATATTTTGCCTTAAGAAGTTTTACCCATCCCAATTGATCATTATTGATAAATCTCCATACCCGTTTGCCAATCGTAGCTTGATTCAATTCTTTCATTCTCTTTAACCCCAGGCCCCCCTGATCCTTGCTTGCACACACCTGATTCCATGCTACCAACGAAATTCTCTTTCTCTCCTCTGAACCTGACCACAAGAAGTTGCGTTGAATTAGCTCCAATGTAGCTCGGACCTTTGGCAGCATTCTAAATAGAGACATGCAAGAAATTGGAATGCTCAGTAAAGTAGTTTGAACTAATAAGGCTTTTCCCGCGGAGCTGAGAAGGCTGCCCTTCCACCCCGCTAACTTTTTGGAGATCCCGTCAATGACTGAGTTCCACAAAGTAGCCTTCATTCTTCCTTCGAACATAGGCATACCTAGATAAGTTGCTGGTAGAAGCTCCTTTCCACAACCGAAGAGGTTAGCTATTCTTTCCTCCCTCCCACCAGGCGTGTTAAAGAAATAGATGCTACTCTTCTTATAGTTTATGTACCGTCCCGCTTCGTCTCATACTTGGTTAGAATTCTCTTCAACTTCCTAGCTTGAGGCACCGAGGCTTTGGACACAATGATTGTATCATCCACAAACCGTTGGTGAGACACCGGCCCCGCTCGTTGAGGCCGGTTTAAAACCTTCCAATTGACCATCTCGCCACCGCCGCTGAAATGTTCCTACCCAATGCTTCCGCTAAAATAATAAACAAGTATGGAGACAAAGGATCTCCTTGTCGCAACCCCCTTTCACTCTTAAAGTAACCGGAGGGTGACCCATTCACCATGACAGAAAATCTTGTAGTAGAGATACAACTAAAAATCAACTTAATCCACAGGGGACAGAAACCAAACTTACCCAAAATCTTGGTGAGGAACCGCCATGAGACCCGGTCGTAGGCTTTATTCATATCAAGCTTTAGTAACATACCTCGCTTCCTTACTAGTCACCATTGAATGAATAACCTCATGAATTGTGATGATACCATCCAATATTTGTCGCCCTTTCACAAAGCCACCTTGGTTCATATCAATGATGAAAGGAAGGATAACCTTCAACCTATTGGCGATTGTTTTTGTGAGAATCTTCATCGTAGTGTTACATAAACCGATAGGGCGAAACCGGAAAATTCCATTGCTCCCACTAGTTTAGGGATGAGAACTAAAAAAGTAGCATTAACTCCTTCTCGGGATTTCCATGTCCTTTTGAGCCTCAATTATAGCTTCCACTACATCATTGCCTAGGATATCCCAAAACTTCGGAAGAAAGCCGCAGGGAAGCCATCCGGTCCTCGGGGAGCCGTTACCATCCATGTCAAAAACGACCTTCTTGATTTCCTCCTTTGTGAAAGGACTAAGTAAGAATCCATTAAGATTATCGGTTACGAGGGGTGGAATGGCTGCCAACAGAGAGTCCTCTTCTTCAATAGTCGGATTTACATCTTCTAGCAACGATTTAAAGTACTCAACCGCTTCCCTCCTTATGTCTTCCATATCTTTGGTGTTAGACCCATCGGCCATCTTGATCTCCTTAATTTTGTTAGTACTCCCGTGGCGAAGAGTAGAGACATGGAAGAACTTTGTATTTCTCGTCACCCTCCTTTAACCAACGCAACCTGGATTTCTCGCCTCCAAAAGGTTTCTTCAAATCCTAGCATCGTGTGGTATTCGGCCAATGCCTCCCTCTCCCGGTTTCTCGATCCTCTCGTAAGTCGCTCCGACTTCAACTTCTCCCGTAGTTCATTGATCTTGTCTTTTAGTTCTCGCCTTTTTAACAAAAATATTGCCAAAGGAAGTTTTGTTCCACTCTCTAATGTTAGCCTTCACATTCCTTAGTTTACATGCCACTTGGGCCGGTTTCGAACCATTATACTTTTTGTCCCACCATTGGGCAACCGGATCCTTGAGATCCCGATGTTGGAACCACATAAGTTCGAATCGAAAGGGTCTCATGTATCTTTTCTTAGAGTCCTCCCCCGTTTCCCACGTAATTGGGTTGTGATCAGACCCGATTCTTGGGAGTGCCGTTAATGAAGAGTCCCCAAACCTCTCCAGCAATTCTTGAGAAAGAAGAAACCTATCTAATCTTATCTCGAATTTGGTTTTCCTTCAATCTTTTGTTAGACCATGTATAGGAGAATCTACGCAGTTCCACATCCATCAGCTCATGTTGCTCAACAAAATCTCTAAACTCGTAGATATCAGCAGTTATTCTTTGAGAGCCCCCCAATTTATCTACAGGATTAAGGTAGCAATTGAAATCCCCCGCCACAATCCAAGGGTAGTTGGGGACCGTCTCCCTCAATTCAGCTAGCTGACTCCAAAGAACCCTTCTCGATCCCTCGTCTAACCGGAGCATATACATTCGTTAAGATCCACTCTTCCCGTGTGGTTTTATCCACACATAAGAGACAAATAAACCAACTAGACATCGGAATCACTCTACTATCAATCACATTTTTGTTCCACATAACCAAGAACCCTCCCCGCTGTTCCAAATGGCCTCTTGGCCTACTACTTCAGCCTTCTCGCCAAGTCCTATTCTTAAAAGGAATAACTCTACTCTCCTCCATTTTAGTTTCTTGCAATAAAATCATATCCGGTTTGTGTTCTTGTCTAAGAGCATACAAAGCTCTTATTTTTGTAGGATTACTCCCACGAATATTCCATGAAAGGATCTTCATTTATGGGCTTTGGATCCTCGAGCCTTCGCCCCAAAGAGCAACACCGCTTGAGTGCCATCGCCCACTCCTCGCTCTCGCTTCTTTCTCGCCTTAAGGCAGCATTGCTAGGTTTCCCTCTTCCTACCGAACCATATCCCCATACATCCGCTCTAGGTTGAAGTTCCTTGGGATTCACTTGGCTTCTAGTAACCATCTTGGGTAGGTCGGCCTTGGTATTTGGGGTAACAATCTGCTTTCCAGGTTAACCGGTCTTTTTGACAATGGAGATGATTCCGTGCTCTTAGCTTCTTGATTAGTAGATTCTTTTTTCCCCGCTTTGGGGTTACACCGATCTTGGTGGTTCACCTCTTCCTCCCCGAGTATCCTTGCCTCGTATTATTAGTTTCCTCGCTCCTTCCTCCGATTTTTCTCCTCTAAATCCTTCTCTTGAGTCTCCTCTACCTCGAATTCCACTTCTTGGCTGTCCATCCGATCTCCCTTCAAATGATTTAATGCATCAAAACTGTTCTCCACTCGGATGTTGATCTCCTTGGAATTTCTTCCCATAAATTCCTCTCGCAAGACATGGGACCACTTCCACCGAGCCTCCATAGGCCTCCCGTATCACCCAATCAAACTTACTTGCCCTGTGGCGTTGATCTATGGGGTTCTTTCCTTTGTGATTTGGCTCGAGGCTTGCCGTAACATCTTAGGAGCAAAGTTGAGCTTGAGGGTTCCCATCAAAGGGACCAGCCTCCCCGTGAGAGGGTTTTGGGGCATAGGAATTTTTGGGAGGAGGGTTAAAACGTTGCCTCTTGCTTACAATAGGGCGAACAGGGTCTCTCGATATTCGGATTTCGAGCTCCACGTCCTTGAGGCCCAAGGTTGGGTAGGAATGGAGATCCGCGGGGGAGGGATATTATTCTCGGGTTTGAGGATCAGTATTTTGGAGTGGGGGCTGGTTCTTGGAAATGCAATGGATACCCTGGTGCCCTACCTTCCCACAAACACTACACTTAAAAGACATATTTTCATATTCAAATACCTGAGTATGAAGGCCAAACATAGACGACAAAATAATGGATTTAGGGAGCTCTTTACTCAGGTCCGCCAACACACACATGCGAGCAGACAGAAGTCTTGTTTTGCTCAAGGTTGCAGGATCAATAGCTATTAGTTCTCCAATCTCTGTAGCTATCCCAACCAATATTTGTCCGCTCCAAAAAGCAGAGGTAATCCCGGCATCTTAACCCAAATAGGAGCCAAATCCAAAGACTCTGAGTCTGGGGGTTGAAATCGGGGGACCAACGCTTCATATACAAGCCCCTTTTCCCAAAAAACCAAGGACCTCCTTGGAGAGTCCTTTCCATGTCCTGTTCACATTGAAATGTCACCAAAAGAAAACTCTTGGGTAAAGCCTTAATCATCATACCGGCCCTTGGCTGCCATTTTTGGATGGCCCATCTCCTTATGACTTCCATGTCCGGCCTCACCCCCATAAATTTAGCCACCAAAGATGTTCTCGCCCTCCATAGCCACATGCCGAGCTAAGGAATCCGGGATGTGCAACCTACCATTGACATATTTTAGATTAAAACAAGAGTCGGATAATTTTTGCTTACCGCGAAGAGCATTAAGATATGAAGGTCTCCAGTTGCCAGGTTTCTCTTTGTCTCCTTCTTGGGTCTTCCTTTGATCCTGACGCATAGAGTCCCGGGTCCCCCTCGTAGAAATCTTCAACCGCATCCGCCCAACGCCCTTGGACCGGTTCCAATAGAACTTCCTTGTCCACATCCTCCGCCTGGGGGCCTGCTATCTCGCCAGAGCCCCCACCTGCCGCGTCTACTGATCTGCCCTTTGAAGTCCCACACCTAGGGTTTGATGCCCCTAGACCTCTCGCTCCTCCTCCTTGCTGCTCCATCAAATTCGGAATCGCTTTTCTTTTCCTCTCTTCTTCATCATCATTGCCTCATCCACTTTCTTCTAATTCCAAGCCATCACCCAATATTTCTCCATCAACCAATATTTCACAAGTCAAACTTTCAGAGTGTGAAATATTCAACTCTCCGCCACCTTCCATAACCCCTTCCAATCCTAAGCCATCCATGTCCACATCATCCACCACCTCATCCTAAGTCTAGGTCCACATCACTAGTCCCGGTATTGGTGAATACGTGGTCCAAGATGTTACCATTACCCCCTTGCCATTCCTACAACCAAGGATTTCGATCACCCACGTGACCCTCCTTTAACCATATGTGTTGTCTATGATATGAGTTCTGCTCCTAATAATATTAAATTTGTTTATGAAGTTTTGGATTCCTCAATTGAGGCAAATCCACCCGAAGAACCAAAAGAGCCAATATGTGCCAATATACAAAACATGACGAGATTTCCATCTTGTTACTTCCACATAGTCAATTAGCAAGGTCAAGGTCTAGGTTCCCATGAACAAAGGATACATGATATAATTTATTTCCCATATCATGGAGCACATGATCATTCAAGCTTAGGATATACCCTATTTTCCACAACCGCTTCCCTTGAGAAAGCTTTCCAAAGGCTTAGCATCAATGACAAATACAAGCCCCCCTTCCATATTTATCCACAACTTATATTGAACAAGCTCTTCAAGAGCTTAGTTTCAACGAAGAATAATACCCCATAAAATTTTCCTACCCATTCCCAGATTTTGATGATTAAAGTTATGAAGAGTATAAACTTATGCCCAATGTTTTTAACGATTCTGAAGAGGAATTTCCACCCATCATTATCTCAGAATGTTCTCCATACATCAACCCATATTTCGCTTGCTTCTTCCACAAGAACGAGCTGACCCACCTGGTGAACCACCCCCACCTGAGTTCCATTGAGCCATTCAACCAAGCCAAAATTTGTAATATATGTATTTAAACAAAAAAAAAATCAAAATATTCAAAAAAATAAAATAAAAAACAAAAATTTTCTTTGCATGTACATAGAATTTGATTTCATGTTTGTTGCTGCTATCCAGGGTTAACAAGAGTCAACATCGGTTCTAATCCAATCATCCCATTCATCCATTCCTCCAATCCATCTATTTTCCAACTAAGTCAATATGAATCCTATTGACTTATTCACCCATTCCGTAATCCATACAATCCGGCTAAGCCAATTCCAATTGATGAAAGCCTTGTTGACATGGACCATATTTCTACCCCATCCTCCTTTTCAGAGTTCATCCTATTCAAGGAATTTTTAAGGGCTTATACCAACAACATTCCTCCTTCCCCTCCACCTTCACCTCCATTTTCTACCAAGAATATTGAGGTCTTTCAGGAAGAGTTATATAGCAATAAGTGGGAAGAGTTGGATGATATTTTAGATGACATTCATCTAATCCCAACACCACATCAAATTGAAGAAGATTCACATATGTCTATTGAAGATACCATCAAAGTGAACCTTAGTTCATATCCTGACAATCCTCAAATTGTCAAGCTGGGAAAAAGCCAATCATCCGATGAATAAGAGTAATTCATTTCCCACCTCAAGAATAAGTGAGATGCATTTGCATGGTCCTATAAGGATATGCCTAGTATTGACCCTAGCCTTGTGGTCCACAATCTCACCTTACGCCATGAGGCCAAATCATTCAAAAAAAAAATTTAGAAGGATGCATCCTACTGTATCCCTCTTAGTCAAGGAAGAGCTTCAAAAACTTCTAGATGTCAATTTCATTGTTCCTATTGACTATCCTAAGTGGATTTCAAACATGGTATCTGTTTGTAATCCTAATGGATCTATACGTGTTTGAATTGATTTTTGAAATCTTAATAAGGCGTGTCCTAAGGATGATTTTCTTCTTCTAAACATTGATACTTTTATCGATACCTACATTGGCCATGAAATTTTTTCCCTCATGGATGATCTTTAAGGATACAACCAAATTCACATAAATCCTAATGATCAACACAAAGCAAAATTCTATTGTTAATATGATGTTTATATGTATATATATACATGACAAAAAAAAAACAAAAACAAACAAAAACAAATCATTCACCTAGGCATGTTCTCATTGCATACATATTGTATTTACATATAGGCATTTTTACATGAACTTATCACATTGCATTCATACATATTGCACACATACTCCATTTGAATTCATTCCACATGCATTCCACTACATTTTACATCCCACATGCATTCCACCACATTCCTTCATTTTGTAAATTGCATTCATTCCATCCCACGCTCAATGATATTTTTTAGTATTGATGATATGGCTAAATAAAAAGTTAAGTTTCCATAATTGGGGGTACCTATTTCTGGTATTTATTCAATTTTCTCCAATATCATAAGCCAAAAATTCCATTTTTCAAAAGTCATAAACCCTAAAAATTTTCAGTCACTCAACCACTACTAGTGTGTCTAGCAAACCTCCAAAAAGATGTCCAATTTTATTTGGGACCAAAAATAATTTATCACATTAAAAGAATCTTGAGTCCTGTTCATTTATTCCAAAAGCAATGTTGTACCAACCACACTTTTTCACACCTTAAAAACATTTTTATTTAAATAGGGATAACACCATACTTGGGTGGCACCTTGAAGTGAAAAGGGCATTCCTCGCCTATCCTATCATGTAACATAGTCCAAAATAAAAAATAGTGGTTCTCACCACTATCACAATTGATCACCAAATACAAATACAAAATATAGAGTAGTAAGGATAGGGTCATATGCTCATCACACTTTGGTTGAGAATCCGATTTCCCAAAGCTCTATCCAAAGTTAAAAAATTCTATGCACATACCACAGATCCCTAAATATGTAAGGATCATACTACATTTCTCTTAGAAACTTATGTAGTCATCCCCAAGGATTAAATATCAGATAATTTTACTATGGAGTGAGTCCCCACTTGGACTATAGATGCTTAATTGGTAGTGGAGTAAGCTCATGCGAGGTGACATGTCTCTCTTCCAAAATGAGAGACCTCTGATCGCACATACGGACAAGCTAGCTTCTTGGTCCTCTCCATAAAAGGTCATGCCCAATTTACTCATAATGGGTTAATGAACTTCACATGCACATACATTGGTTCTTTATTGCCTAGGGTCATTGTAATGCTCAAGATTTAGTACACAAACTCCACTTGTACACACATTGGTGTTGGACATTTTGATTCCCTAAGCTAAAAGTTGTCATTGATGTCAAAAGGATCTATATAATTAAGCACTATATTTGTGTCTCACAAAGAGCTTCATGAGAAGCAAAGGTTTTTTATCAAAGGTTCAAGAAGGGATGCATGGCATTTGGTTCCAAAATAAGCTTCAAGGGAAGCTTAGCAAAAGGTTTTTATTTAAAAACCATGGATGGCATATTTGAAATGGGCTTTTCTTAAAACCCAAATGGGCTTTTCGTTTCATCGAAAAATGTGCCCCGATGATGGAGAAATTTAATTTTAAAGGTTTTATTTAAAACCATGGATGGTAGATTTGAAATGGGTTTTTCTTAAAACCCAAGTTGGCTTTTAGTTTCATCGAAAAAGGACCTCCGGTGATAAAGTTATTGAAGTTTGAAATTTGGGTTTAAATTTTGATTTTATTAAAATTAAAATTAAAATTTAAAACCTTTTAAAAAGGTTTTCCCTCCTTTCTTATTGGTGTCACCGACGTCATGAGGGAAAATTAAAAAGTGTCGACGTATTCACATCTAAGGATGGCTTATATAAATAAGCCAAAGGTTTCTCATTAATGGTGGTTAAGTCGAATGATTTCCAAAAACCCAAAGTAATTGCTCATCCGAATATTGCGTAGCGAATTATTGAAGAGTGTGAAGTGGATGGTCAAATCGTGGGCAGTCAAATTTTAGTGCCTTGTGAGGAAAGCGCATGTGGTTAAAGACAAGGAGTGCCCAAGGCACTCACCTGGGAAGTATTAGCTCATGTGGCTTAGCTACCGCTTGGCAGCACGGTGGGTAGAGGTTCAAATCACTGAAGTCTTGTGAGGGCTCTTTTGAGGTATGCGCTCTGACTCCAATATTTTAGGGGTTAATATTTTAATTAAAATATTTTTCTTGCTAAGGTTTGATTATAGTTTTTAGGAGATATAAGGTTGAGCAAGCTTTAATATTTTAATAAGGGTTTTTGATTAAATTTGGCAATGGAGTAATAAGGGAGTATATGTTATTTTTGCATTAAATCAATGTTGTGCAAATGTTATTGAAGGATGCCCTAAGTTACCTTGATATTATTTTAAAGTGTTTCTAAATGCTATGGTGGTAATTTCTTCTTGAGAGGTGGTTATTGCTTTCATGTGTTGATGAGCTTCTTTGTTGAGATTGGAGTTGATAAGGTGTATGTGGAACATTCTTTGTATTGTTGAGTGGAAGAATAAAATAAAATATTGTTGAGATATTTCAAGGGAATATTATTGAGAAATTTTGTGCAATATTCTTTGTCTACTAACCCTCTCTAGCTTGGCAAAGAAGTGGTTATGATATTGATAGATTTTTGAGATCTTCTTCATCATCAAAAATGTATGGGCAATATTCTCCATTGATTTTATTTGGGTGGTTGATTTCTAAAAATATCATTGGAGTGAAAAGGATTGATTGTGGTTTCCTTCTTGAAAGTTGTTGGTTAAATGCTTCAAGGTTTTCTTATTTGAGAGTTGTTCTTAAACCTTGTTTTATAAGCATTTTTGTTGAAGATATTTGTCATGCAAAGAACTTGAACTTGAACTTGAGTTCAAAATAACATGAGTATCATTGTTAAGTGAGATTTTTTGTTGAGTATTGTTGAAAACATTTTGAGTTGAGTTGAGAAATAAATTGAGATTGAAAATAGAACATATTGAGTCTCTAACAATTCTCTTTATGCTTCTATAAGATTGAGTTGAGTTGAGATTGATTTGATTTGAGTTGATATTGATTGAGCTGAGTTGATTTTGATTTGAGTTGAGATTTTGTTGAACTAATTTAATGCATGTCTTTGAGGAGGCTTGTGGACTGATTTTAGGTAAGATTTTGTGAAAGATTGCTATGCAGATTTGAGCAAGTCCTAAAGAGGACTTATTGAGAAGATTTGGATAAGTTTTGAGTGGACTTATTTAGAAGATTTGGATATGTTCTGAGTGAGCTTATTGAGAAAATTTGAGTAGGTTCTAAGTGAGCTTATTGAGCAGATTTGGAAAAGTTCTAAGTGAGCTTGTTGAGCAAATTTGAGTAGGTTTTGAGTGAGCCTATTGAGAATATTTGAGCAGGTTTTGAGTGAGCCTATTGAGAAAATTTAAGTAGGTTATGAGTGAGCCTATTGAGAAGATTTAAGGAGGTTTTGAGTGAACCTATTAATAGAGATTTGGAAATAATAGAGTATAGAGTATAGAGTATAGAGTCTCAGTGGATATAGATACAACAACTAGGACAATTGAAGATAGATCTGAGTGAGGAGTCTTCAAGTGGATAAAGATCCACCAGTCAGTGTAGTAGAGAGACAAATTCTTCTAGAAGATCACTAGCTAGAGCAGAAGAGGAATGAGTTCTCCTGTGGAAGAGATCTATGAACTTGAGATTTAGGGGATCAACATCTCCTTTGGACATAGGTCCATAAACATTGTAATTGGGAAGGATTCCCAAGATATTGATTGAGAAAGTTTTAGAAAAATATTTTCTCCATGGAGTAGCCCACATTGGGTGAACCACGTAAATTTTTGTGTCACTTTTATGGATGGTGTTTTGTGCATTGCTTTAATTACTGCTATTTATACTGCTATCTATACACTGCATAATATTGAATTGAAAAGAAAAGTAAAAAGTGGTCTTATATTGTTCACCCCCCTCTCAGTATAAGTTTGTGTTCTTCATTTGGTATCAGAGCGGGTTCCTTCAGAAGATTTTGAAAACTTGAATAAAAAGTTGTCTAAGAACACAATGGACCATAAGGATCAAAAGGATGGGTCCTTCAATAATGTAGTACCAGTCTTTGATGGAAGTGACTTCTTGTATTGGTGTATGCTGATGATATTTTACCTGATGGCACTTGGAAATGAAGTTTGGGATGCAGTGGAACTTGGATATGATTCAACAGTCAATCCTCCTACAGATAAGGAAGGTAAGATTATAATGCATGCAAATTCAAGAGCTATGAATGCAATTATAAGAGGACTAGGTATATCAGAATCTATGAATGTTATGGATTGTAAAATAGAAAAAGATATGTGGGATCTACTGCATAACATATATGAGGGTGATAAAGGTGTCAAGAAAGCTAAGATCAAAAATCTAAAAGGAGAATTTGAGAACTTAAGAATAAGAGATGATGAAAATATTTGTGATTATCTCAATAATATTGATGAACTTGTACATGAGATGAGAGGTCTTGGAATGAAGGTTGATGAATCTAATGCTTGTGATAATATATTGAGAAGTCTTCCAAAAAGTCATAGTGAAAAGGTTTCTTCTATAGAAACATCAATTGATAGTGATTATTTGACAAGGAATTCTTTTCTTGGCATGCTTACTACTTTTGAGATAAGAACAAAAGATCCTATTCCTCCAAAAGAAGTTGCATTCAAAGTGGACAAAAAGAAAAAGGGTAAAAAGATAGAATAAAGTAGTGAGTCATCTAGTGATGAAGAAGCTAACTATGGGAGAAGAGATAAAGGTTCCAAAATATTCATAGATGTAAGATCTATTAAGTGCTTCAATTGTGGAAAGTATGGACACTATGCGACAAAGTGCAAAGAGCCAAAGTACAACAGTGACGAAGAAAAATAGGATCACAAGTACAAAGAATAAAAAAAATACAGGTACAAGAAGAAATACAAGGATGGACAAAACAAACAAGGAAAGAAGTTATTTCAAATGCAAAATAAAATCTACTATACGGATAATGCAAGTAAATACTCAAATTATAGTGATGCTAGTTTTTTAGACAATGATAGAGATGAAGTCCTATTTATGGTTAGAGAGAAAATGACTCTAGTTATTCTCAAGTGTTTTAGATGTGGTAAATTTGGACATCTTGAAGATAATTGCACTAGGGATGGCTATAGTTTTAGTGATGATGGTTTTGAAGATGCACTTGAAAGACCGGATGAGAATATTCTAATGGCATTAGAAGATGAAGTAATTGATCCTATAGAAGACAAGCCAAAAGGAAGTAATGATAGACACAAAGGCAAAAAAATAGAGTATTATTCAGTAGAGAATGGATATGATCTCAAGGGAGAACTTATCTATGCTCTTGACATAGTAAAGAAGGTAAGAAAGCAACACTCTAAGCTTGAAAGTCGGTTTCAAGAATGTGATGAAGAAAGATTATTGCTCATAGAGGACTTAGAAAAGTCAAAGGCTAAGGCAAGTAAGTTCAAGGATAAGTTAGAAGCAAATATTTTGGAGTGTGAAAAGTTAACATAAGAAGTGACACTACTAAAGGAATATTTAGAGGATTCCAAGAAAAATTTGTACAAATATGTGACCAGTGCAAAGAATGTGGATAAAATAGTCAAGATACAAAGAGGAGCAACAAACAAGACAAGTCTTGGTTCCAAACAAGTTCAAAATAAATGGGAAGAAAAGTCTACTTCAAGTCTTGAAGAAGAAGGAACTTTGAAAGAAGATACTTCAAAATATGACAGTGTAAGTAGAAATGAGACATCAGAGGATGAGTTGGACAACAGAGTTCAACAAATATGGTAACAATGCACAAAGAAGATATAGATGGAACAATAATCAGAATAGGAGACCAATGAAGTCTAGGCATGGAAGATTCAATGGGAGGTGCTACTCATGTCACAGGTTTGGGCACATGGCTTCACAGTGTAGGTCATATTAAAAATAGAAATATAGGAAAGTATAGTTTTTCCATGGGTATTGCTACTCATGCAATGAGTATGATCACAAGGCAATGAATTGTAGGGTTCATGATAGAAGAGGATATGGCTTCACCATGAGATATCCTAATATATTTGCACCTCCAAGGAATAATAAAATTAAGTGTTATAAGTGCAATAATGATGGTCACACAATAAGATGGTGTATAGCAAATATTCCAAAAGCAGACATGAACAGGAACTTGGATGAGAACAAGAACATGAATAGAAATAGGAATGAGAACAGAAACATGGATGAGAACAAGAATAGGAATAGGAACATAAGTGATGATAGAAATAGGGACGATTACTTGGTAAGAAACAATGAGAGGATTTAGAAAACTCAAAAAGGAAGAGAGAAAGATAAAGGTAAAGAGTAGTGCTTTCGGGGAGTAGAAATACTCCCACCCTAGAATTAACCACCTCATGTGGAGGTGGGGGAGGGGCTAAGCTAAGAGGCTCATTCTTAGCCCTAAGCCCCAAATGTGACTCTTTGCCATTGATGTCAAAGGGGGAGAGATTTGTGTATTGGGGAGAGATTTTTTATGTGGAGAGATTTGATATTTAAGAGAGAGCATTGAGCCAGGGGGAGAAAATTCCTAGGGAGAGCAGAAAAGAAGGTTAGATTTTAGTAAAAGGATATGGGTTGCCATCAATGACAAAGGGGGAGATTTTTGGAAATTTTGAGTTCCTAGGCTAAAAGTTGTCATTGATTTCAAAAGGATCTATGTAAGTAAGCATTATGTTTGTGTCTCACAAAGAGCTTCATGAGAAGCAAAGGTTTTTGATCAAAGGTTCAAGAAGGGATGCATGGAATTTGGTTCCAAAAGAAGCTTCAAGGGAAGCTTAGAAAAAGGTTTCTATTTAAAAATAATGGATGGCAGATTTGAAATGGGCTTTTCTTAAAACCCAAATTGACTTTTTGTTTCATCGAAAAAGGTGGCCCGGTGATGGAGAAATTTAATTTTAAAGGTTTTATTTAAAACCATGGATGGCAAATTTGAAATAGGTTTTTCTTAAAACCCAAGTTGGATTTTCATTTCATCGAAAAAGGACCTCCGATGATAAAGTTATTGAAGTTTGAAATTTGGGTTTAAATTTTGATTTTATTAAAATTAAAATTAAAATTTAAAACATTTTAAAAAGGTTTTCCCTCCTTTCTTATTGGTGCCACCAACATCATGAGGGAAAATTAAAAAGTGCCTATGTATTCGCATCTAAGTATGGATTATGTAAATAAGCCAAAGGTTTCTCATTAATGGTGGTTAAGTCGAATGATTTTCAAAAACCCAAAGTAATTGCTCATCCGAATATTGCGCAGCAAATTATTGAAGAGTGTGAAGTGGACGGTCAAATCATGGGTAGTCAAATTTTAGCGCCTTGTGAGGAAAGAGCACATGGTTAAAGACAAGGAGTGCCCAAGGCACTCACGTGGGCAGTCTTAGCTCACGCATCTTAGCTGTCGCTTGGCAACATGGTGGGCAGAGGTTCGAATCACCGAAGTCTTGCGAGGGCTCTTTTGAGGTATGCACTCTGACTCCGATATTTTTGGGGTTAATATTTTAATTAAAATATTTTTCTTTCTAAGGTTTGATTATAGTTTTTAGGAGATATAAGGTTGAGCAAGCTTTAATATTTTAATAAGGGTTTTTGATTAGATTTGGCAATGGAGTAATAAGGGAGTAAATATTTTTGTATTAAATCAATGTTGTGCAAATGTTATTGAAGGATGCCCTAAGTTACCTTGATATTATTTTAAAGTGTTTCTAAATGCTATGGTGGTAATTTCTTCTTGAGAGGTGGTTATTGCTTTCATGTGTTGATGAGCTTCTTTGTTGAGATTGGAGTTGATAAGGTGTATGTGGAACATTCTTTGTATTGTTGAGTGGGAGAATAAAATAAAATATTGTTGAGAGATTTCAAGGGAATATTATTGAGAAAGTTTGTGCAATATTCTTTGTCTACTAACCCTCTCTAGCTTGGCAAAGAAGTGGTTATGATCTTGACATATTTGTGAGATCTTCTTCGTCATCAAAAAGGTATGGGCAATATTCTCCATTGATTTTATTTGGGTGGTTGATTTCTAAAAATATCATTGGAGTGAAAAGGATTGATTGTGGTTTCCTTCTCAAAAGTTGTTGGTTAAATGCTTCAAGGTTTTCTGGTTTGAGAGTTGTGATTAAACCTTGTTTTATAAGCATTGTTGTTGAAGAGAGTTGTCATGCAAAGAACTTGAACTTGAACTTGAGTTGAAAAGAACATGAGTATCATTGTTATGTGAGAGTTGTTGTTGAGTATTGTTGGAAATATTTTGAGTTGAGTTGAGAAAGAAATTGAGATTGAAAATAGAACATATTGAATCTCTAACAATTCTCTTTATGCTTCTATAAGATTGAGCTAAGTTGATATTGGGATTTGAGTATAGAACATATTGAGTCTCTAACATTTCTCTTTATGCTTATATGAGATTGAGTTGAGATTTTATTGGACTGACTTAAGGCAAGTCTTTGAGGAGGCTTGTGGACTGATTTTGAGTAAGCTTTTGTGAAATCTTGCTATGCAAATTGAGTAAGTCCTAGAGAGGACTTATTGAGAAGATTTGGATAAGTTCTGAGTGGACTTATTGAGCATATTTGGATAATTTTTGAGTGAGCTTATTGAGTATATTTGAGTAGAATTTGAGTGAGCCTATTGAGCATATTTGGACAAGTTTTGAGTGATCTTGTTGAGAAAATTTGAGTAGGTTTTGAGTGAGCCTATTGAGAATATTTGAGTAGGTTTTGAGTGAGCCTATTGAGAAAATTTGAGCAAGTTCTGAGTGAGCCTATTGAGAATATTTGAGGAGGTTTTGAGTGAACCTATTGACAAAGCTTTGGAAGTGATAGAGTATAGAGGACAAAATCTCAATGGATAGAGATCCAATAGCCAAGACAATTGAAGATAGATTTGAGTGAGGAATCTTCAAGTGGAGAGAGATCCACCAATCAATGCAGTAGAGAGACATAGTCTTCTAGAATATCACTAGCAAAAGCAAAAGGGGAAAGAGTTCTCCTATGGAAGAGATCCATGAACTTGAGATTTAGGGGATCAACATATCCTTTGGATAGATGTCCATAAACATTGTAATTGGGAAGTATTCCCAAGAGATTGATTGAGAAAGTTTTAGAAAAATATTTTCTTCATGGAGTAGCCCACATTGGGTGAACCACGTAAATTATTGTGTCACTTTTGTGGATGGTGTTTTGTGCATTGCTTTGATTACTACTATTGATACTACTATCTATAAAATGCATAATATTGAATTGAAAAGAAAAGTAAAAAGTGGTCTTATATTGTTCACCCCCTCTCATTATAAGCTTGTGTTCTTCAATTGGTCCTAAAGAAATTTAGACAACCTTTAGTGAGTTTGGTTGATAGCACTAGTATGTTTGAGTCTCTGAAAATCTTGTAGTATTCCATATCAACATCTATATCTTCTTTCATATCAACATCCATAGCTTCTTCCAAATTGAAATCCATAAATTCTTCCATATCAACATCCATATCTTCTTCCATGTCAGCATCCATGTCTTCATCATGGATCAACCCACATAAAACCACCAAGTTGGGTACCCCCGATTGCAAAACAATGAACAACAATGGCCAACAATATTTTGAACTAAAAAGGATCATTAGAATATCATGAATTCATATCATATAGTTAAGCATTCATATACATGCCATTTATCTTGCATTAATAATCCATATAAACACTATGCACATACATCATGATTAGCTTGCAATAATCATCCATAAGACACATAAAAATATTTTTTGCATACACATAAAAGCATTCACACAAAATATAACACAAATATAAAAATCCATGTATATATGTATCAAAAATATCACATGTACAATGAATTCCATAAATGCTACAATGGAGCACAAAGGCTCATATACAAAAGTGCATCTAAGCACTAAACTAATGTCTAAGAGAGGACCCATGAGACCTAGTAGGCGCCATAGACCTAGAACTAGATGTCGTATATCTTAATGCCTCAGTCCTAAAGTATGAAGGTGGATATAGATAAGGAATGTGATTAGCCATGCATAAATCCTCCAAGGAGTGCACATATGTCTCGCTAGCATGTAGTCATCGTAAGTCAATCTGATGTTGATGCTCCCTCACCAAAATCTCTACCTAAAGCCTTGTGACCGTCTCCTAATCACCAACCCAATCTATCAGCCACTCTACCTCCATATGGGCTATAGTAGCACGCAACCCAGCTATGACCTCATCTCGCCTTGCCAGAGCCTCCCTATGAGACTCTAGTGTAGTCTCTCGCTCCTTGCAGAGCTACTCCACCTCAACCCATAACCTAGCCACCTTAAATATCTTCTCCATATCCTAATTATCCTTCCCCTCATCATTTTCTACCTCCACATTAGGATTCTACTGGGTTGCTCCCCTCGATCACCTCTGACTCATTTATCATTGAGACCTCATCCTCTTTGGAGCTATCCTCGACCTTGCAGCTATTGCATCCCCACCCATCACCACCTTTAGTACCCATACTAGTTGGGCACAAAACCATACTACATACTTTTAAGTCACCCTAGAACCATCTACATTCAGGACCTACAATCAATCATCATCCTCCATATGAACCCACCATGGCTCTGCACATGGAAGCCCCACCTCATATCGATGATGCGAGTACATCATTAGCTCATCTGACACATCCTGAGGCAAGTTGAACTTCCTGAACACCCATGAGTACTAGAAGTACTCCACATCCTCATCCCTCCTCCAAACCAACCAATGTGCCTACCTCACCCAATGTAACTACTCCTCATCCCCCTCCCACATGGCTCCTCGCCATGATATCTATATCACATCAGCCTGATTCAAACTTGACTACATATCCCTATACCACTAATCGGTATGTACCTCATGATTCGATTGCACTTCCTCCACCACTACCCATATCCTTGCATAGGGGTCACCCATCTATCACACCTGACAAGGTAACTCCTATAATCAAGCCACACTAAAGTGCTCCCAAGCCCAACACTGTAGGAGGAAGTTACATCCAATCCCCTCCCTCTCTCTTTGTGTAACCTCATATAACTCATGGTATAGTTATTCCAATAACACAAGAGCCCATGCATACACCCTCATATCAGTGAGGAGGTCACTCACCAATCCCAATAGGTTCCAAGGGAACCTACACCCCATGTTATTGGGGAGCACTATGTTTGCTAGCACAAACATGATCAAGACCGAGAGTGCATCCAACTCCTTAGCCTTGTACATGCTTAGATAGCATATCATCACATATCCCATCCTCTCCTTCCACCATCGTTTGTCGAATATCTTCTCTATATCCACCTTCTTATCATGTCCAACCATCATCTTCTCCCCCTCTATTGGCACCTTAAGGATGCGGTATACATCCTCAAGGGTGAAAATAACCTCCCTAGTCAACAATTGGAATGTCCCCCTAGCATATTTCCATATCTCTATCAATGATGAGAGATACCTCTCATATGCCCTCACCACATCCAACCTAGCCACTCCCTCTGGCCAACCTTCCCCAAAAGCTCCCAATCACCCTCCATGAGTTTCTTCCTCATCCCAAGAATGAGAGGAGAGAAGCGATGTCGAGGCTCTATCTCCTTCAACTGTAGCAAAAAACATTTTCATTAATATTATTTCAAAAAAACTACAAAAAAGTTTTCACAAAAATAAATAGTGTTTTTAAACATTACCAGGGCAAATTGAGCCTTCGCTCCACCAACAACATGAACTTCCTCCGCTTCCATAGATTCCACATAAATTCTCACCAACCCCACCTTCCTAACCAATGCACTCCACTCCTTAGGTGTAGCTTCACAAACTATCAAATGTAGGAATGAGCCTTGAAATTTGCCCTGCAAGATATTTATAACTGTAGCTGGTGCACTCAGGCACAATTCGGTACCTGTAGTCTGCAGGAACACATGGGCACTTACAAGTGCATGCAAGCACAGTTGGGTGCTTGTAGAATATTGCAGGCACAACCGTGCACCTGGTGCTAAAATGCCATAAAGATAAAAGGTACTAAAATAGTAGCTTTCCCCCTCAAAATATCACCAAATTTCACCCATGCATCATGCACATCATCAAATCATGATTTGTGAAAACAAGAATCATTTTGTGCACATATTTTTTGAATACGATGCAAATTTGAAAAATACACAAATCAACTTAAAAAAACACATCAAACAATTCCAAATATTTACAAAACCAACACTCATCTCCACTATTCTATCTTCTTCATCATTCCACAAATGTTCACAAAAATTGGAGTTGATTTGACTATCAAATCAATTGTTTTCATCCAAAAAGTGTAAAATTAACCACTACAAGTTCTAACATTTGCAAATTGACTCCAACTTCGATGACATCACCACATTATTCCATCAACATTCTTTCCACTTTCATAATCTACCATCATTTCATCCATCATGTGTCAAAATTACAAGTTAATCTTGTATATAGTGGTTTATTCTATATACTTGGTGATTGCAGTGATTTGCATCCTTGCAATTTGGTAAGATGAATGAATTACCATAAGAACACTTGGTCATAATTATCATCACTTATCTCCTTATTCAAAAATACAATCACATTTGGTACTTCACATTTTGAGTGAAACCTTGCCAAGAATAATTTGCACAAAAGAAACCATTGATGGCCTAGTTCGTGGGGCTTCAAACATGGACACAACTCAAATTTCATCATTCACAATCTCCTTAACACCTTCGAGATATGCACTAGCTAGGTTGACGGATCACTAGCAGTACGTCCAAGGTCAATTACTTTTTCTTCTTTTTGCATATCAATGACACCGAAAAGACATAATTTTTCAAGAACATTGACTCATCCCAAATTTGGGGCAACCACAATTTAATTATGATTTTCCCATGAAAGGATACACCTTACATGATCACGACATCTATATTTGACACACCCCCCTTCCCACCATTGGTACAAAAATGATGTCATATTTTACATCATTCATATCGTCCACATCATATCAAAATTTACATCATTCATATCATCCACATCACATCACATTTTCACAAAACCCTTCATCATAGGGTAAACACACACATATCATATCACATTTTACACCAACTCCCTTCACACCGTTGGGGCAAAAATGGTACCACATCATTCATAATTTGCATAAATGTTTCAACTGGCTCATGCGATTCATCTGTAATATAATTCACCAATTGAGGGGCTAAGCTACGTAAATTCCAAAATTCTTTATTCTTTTGTCTTCAACGTTATTGCTCAAAAATTGAAGAGAGAGAAGTTGCTTCTGCACCCAAATCCTAGCCAGGTGTCTCATATTTTTGTGCCATATTGTGTTTCACGCAACATGGTACAAAAAGGGACATATGTAGACACCAAATCCTAGCCACTTATCTACCATTACCCTTTTCTACCATGCAATTGGCCATTCCATGCGTTTCTCACCATCTAATGGCCCACTTTAGCCTTTTCCCATCATTTTCCAACCTTTATTTAACTTATTATATTTATTTTATATTATTTATATTTATAAATAATATTTTATATTATATTTTAATATATTTATTATAAACTGTATATTTATAAGCCAAATTAACCTCAGTCGTCCGATCTAATCTAATCTCAGCCATCCATCTTCCTTAATCTGTATCACACCTAAAGTTTAATATCAACCTTTGGATCTACTTTAATATTAGACACACGATCAAAAGTGTTAAGATAAAACTCTAAGTAAACCCTAGGCTTGGTAATAAATAGGAGCATTCTCAATGTTCAACCCTTGGAGAATATGAAATCCTAAATCCTAGAGGACTTGAATGCTGGAGCTCTAATTTGCTTATGAGATCTAACCCTACTGATAGCTAGCTCTTGTGAGTAGGTTGTGCCCTAGCTTATCCTTCCATGAAACCCTAGCTTGCCCTAGGATTTCCTTATTCTAGCCATCCTCACATCCCACTTTCATTACCACCATCATCGTCCATCTGTCGAGCCCTTCACATTCCCCCGATCTACTTCTATAGATTTTTCCCTAATCCGTAGGCATAGTCGAGTGCTTGTATCATCCCGTAGGCGTAGCCGCATGCCTACCACATTTTGCTGGTGCAACCTAGTTCCTATTGTCCCTTCACCAAATTTTTTTGCATAAGATCATCAAGTGCCATCGGAGCACCCTACCATCAAATCTGCAATGGAGCAACATAACAACAAAGTAGGTATTTTGTACATTTCATTATTGAATGTTATTTAAATTTTTCACATTTTATTCACTTAGATCTAGGGTTTTTAGTCACATTTATGAGGGTTCACACCGTGGAATCCTCATTTTGTTTGCTAACTATTTTATGTTTGATGTGTGTGCAGGATCAGGTAGCATTCATCATAGATTGCTGAGTAGTTGTTGAAGCTAGAGTGGCCCAATTACTGATAACCAGAAGCCCACTCACCCTATTGGAAGCAAGATACATTGGAGATACTACTTGTTGTGTAGCTAGGGTTTCAAAGAACCCTAGCATCTATATTTATTGTATCAAAAATAATTCCTTGAATAGGATCAATTGTAACAAAGGAGTTTCTCAACTCTCCCCATTATTGAATAAAATCATATTTTGTGCAATATCTTGTTCGCTGGTTTATTCTACTTTTGTATTTGTTTTAGTGTTTTATTTTTTCCTCATAGTCTACATCATTTTTGAAACTATCCATTTGTGGTTCTCTTATGACACCATTTATTTGTTTATATATTTGTATTTTTACCTTTTTGTGGGTTTTGCTTATATATGTGGAAGGCCTACATCAATTTTTGGACAAGCCATCTATGGCTCTCCTATGGAATCATTTTATTATGCACATGTATATTAGTAAGATTCCTATATGCTTAATTGTATTGAGGAGAGGAAGTGTTCACCATTGACATAAAGCATTCAGGCCTATTGTGCAAGGAGATCTTAGCAGATATTTTGATGCATTGCCAACATTTTATTTTTTTGAGTTATTTTAATTTTTTTACATCATTTTTTCCCTTGAGTTTTCAAGTGTGTCTAACGATCACATCATAACAAGGAGCTAATTTTATCAAAAACTCTTTGAGACCCTTGATTGAGCCAAGACCTGGACTCTCAACTATGACCCTACTATGTTGCTCCTCATGAGGCACAATTATTTCAATTGGAAAAATTGAAGCTAAAAATAGTTTAATGGCATGCCTAGTGGGACACCGGTGGCATATCATTGGTACCATAATCACAACAAGTTCAACCTAGACTTGGTGACGGTATTTGCCTATTTTTTCTTGTAGAAGCACCTCGCATTCACTTGGTGACTCAGCTCCAAAAGTAATACTAGAAGAATCCATTTTTGAAGACATTAGATTGAGGTTCTTGTAAATTCCCTTGTCTATTTGCTTTCAAATTATAAGCTACATTCACTTGATGACTCAATTCCAAGTATAGAAACAAAAAATAACCAAACAAAAACCTAGGTTGAGTTTTTTGTTTTTAGTGTTTAACAAGAATTATTAGAACCATCTACAACCATTATGTGAAGAATAAGATTTGTATTCCATAATATGGCTACTCCACCACTACCACCCAAAACATTCCTTGCTTGTAATGATAGAGGATTTTTGGTGCCTCTAGCATCAAATGAAGTATGGGAGGAGATACCTCAGTCTACACTAAAGTCCCTCATATATGTCACTGGGGAATATCTCACTTCCCCCATTGATAATATAAACCATGTTGTAATTTTATGCACAATTCATAATATATTAGATTAAAACATAGCTCAAATATTTTTGGCAACCTCTTTTAAGGGTAAAACCTTAGACTAGTACCTTATGCTCCAATATAGCTTGATAACCAGTTGGTACTAGCTTGGAAATGTATTTGTTGAAAGGTTTATAGAAAAGGAAGATGAGGTATCACTCTTGCCATAATAATCAACCACAAAGAGAGATCCCATGGAGGTAATAGAGGATTTCAACATTAGTTTTCACAAATATTGGTACAAAATACCTAAAGAGATTTGTCCTCCCCTAGGTATGACATTTATATATTACTTGAAGGCCTTAGATTCTAAAATATCATTACTGACAAAGACTTAAGGGAAAATACTCTATCAAAATATTATGATTCAATTAGATCATCTAACACAATCTAAGAAGCAATAAATAAAGGAAAGGGACAAATGCAACCTAGTAACCCCTAATAATCAACATAGGCTAGCCCAATGAAAGTGACATTCTCTAGTTGTAACACCTCAATGGTCAAGGGAACCTATACCTTTTACTATCTATCAGTTAAGTGACCAAAATAATCCATGTAGCCAGGATAAAATAGACTAATAATAGCTCAATATATCTAGCCTCTACAGTGGAAAAATTCTTGACAATCACCAAGCAAGGCATCCTATAGGTCCCAGGACAATAGGCACTACCATCGACATCAACTAGAAATACTCAATTCATCAAACAAAGGCCATAATTTACCTTGACATACCCTATCTAAAGAGCTACATATCTTGAATAATTCAACATTGTTGACCATCTAAAGAAATCTACAATACCAGTATTAATATGGGATATCTTGGCCATCTTAGGACAAAAGGAGAAATTATAGAAGGCTCTAGAGGAAAAATAAAGGAAAATGGGGAACAATATGATGCCACAGTATTGCAAATTTCATATCCTAAACTAAGTAGGCAAAACCTCCTCATTTTATTTATCACTCATCTACAAAAAATATTATAATTACAAAGTATTTTCAAGAGCAAGTACAACTATCATGGCTTAAAGGTATTGCAAACGCAATGGAAATGAAGTATCAGTCTACTAGCAAAGAAATGGTGCAATTAGATGGTAGTTTAGTCAAAGTCCTAGGTGAGGTAAAAGAAATCTTATGGGTCATAAATGCAGGTCAAAGTGTGACCATGCCATAGGATATTTTCATAATTGACCTTCTAGTCTCATTCAACCTCTTGTTATTAAGGGATTTTACTACTAAAATGGGAGGTTATATATGCTCAGATTGGTCCACCATGATAATCAAAACTCGATATGGGACCAAGTTTATACTTTAAATAGAGCCACTATTTTACCACCACATAGAACATCTACCAACATCAAGACTAGATTTTGACCAAATTTTGATGATGGAAGAAGAGTAATCTGAATCCTTAGTTGACAAAATGTATTTATTCATCTTTGATGAATAAATGGACCAATATATAATAGATATTTAGGATCCTGATACCCAAAAGTGTATAGGCAAAAAAACATAGAATAAAAAAACTAAAAATAAGATCCAACCCTTGGGGGGTCATGTAAACATGTATATAGAAATTATATATACACATATATAAGATATTTTTGCCTAACCAATTTTGAAGTGCAAGATTTGTTTTAAAGGAGGGAGTAGCTTCTAAGCGATCAATAACTTACTCTTGGAATCAATGTCAAATTAGATAAATGATAAAATCAAGCAAGTCAATAGGTTCATATTGGCCAAAGATTAATCAAAATTGAAAATAAGATAAATAAGATATTTCATTGCATCATCCTCAAGCAAAACAATAAGGACAATGAAATAAAGGAATGTACGAATCCAAGTGGAATGAAATTAATATGAAAATTTGCCTTACTCCCAAGATAAAATGTTATAAAAGGAAGCTTGACACTCTCCAAAAGCTAAATTTCAATAACTCTATACCCAATGGATAAAGGTATTATCCTCTAAGTTCATATCCTTCTTTTAAAAAAGAGGACCATTGAGAGCTACCAAAGTTGTAGTGAAAAATCACTACAACCTAGTTAGATTTCACCTTAAATGATGTAAGGCCTAAACTACAAACAAAAGGATTGATATCATCATCAAATTCTAAGAAACTTTATGCCAAAGATCACCAAATAATATCTTAAAAAGGTAAGGATGGGTTTAAAAACTTGTTTGCAGTTTTACAAACATTGCCACATTACAATTTTGTTTTGATGATTGATTGTAAAATTTTGATGAATTTTCCAATGAATGCGTTGCAGTTTTGATGCATCCAGTTTTAATGTAGTTTTAATTTTATTTTGTATTTTTGTAATATTGCATTACTGTAAATAACATCAAAATCATGTAAGAAATGAAGAAATTATGTTTAAAACTGCTAAGGAACACGAATGGTGACAAGAAGTTGGTTTTCAAAGGAAAAGTATCTGAGAGAGAAAGAGCAATGACATTGGGCACCTTCACCCCAAGAAGTTTCACCTCGGAGAATGTTAAGATCGTGTTTGAATTTTAATAAGGGAGTGGAGAAGCATTTTCACCCCAATTGAGGGGCGAATATCTTTGTCACCCCTCTTAGTGGTGAAACAAACCTTAAAGAAACAAATTTGCCTAATGAAAAGGATCAAAGAATTCAAAAGCAAAATAGAGGAATAAGGCACTTTCACCCCAAGTGAGGGGCAAAGCATCTTTAGGGTAAAAGTCATTTTACGTACTATATATGTAAAAGATCAATTAAAAGGCACTATGTAAAAAGGTTGAAGGTGATTTTTCCCCAACAGAGGGGTGAAACTCCATGGCGACCCTCGTTGGAGTGATACGTAATGCAAAGGCAACACCACAAGGTTCAAACACCCATGAACCAAAGCAGAGTTTCAAAAGGTGATTTTTCCCCAAGTGATGGGTGAAAGTATTTGTCACCTCTCTTTGGGGTGAAAACATAACATTAAAGAAAATTCATGAGCTAGGCGCTAACTAGAAAACAAGAGGCACTTTCACCCCAAGTGAGGTGTGAAACTCTCTGTTGCCCCTCCTTGGAGCAAAACATATCTGAAGAATTTTTTAAAACTTGGTGGGCCCGACATGAGTATAGAAGGTACCACTTTCACCCTAAGTGATGGGTAAAGTTCATTGTCATGCCTCCTTGGGGTAAAAGAGTATTTCCAAGGTGTTGATCCAAAAAGGAGGTTAAAGTTTTAAAGGCCTATGTTAATGAAATTGATAATTTCATCCATGACTGGGGAAAAGTAAAAGATAGTGCCTAGTGTAAATTTGAAGTGCAGTAAATTGAAGTCACCACCATGGAAGTGTGCCAAGTAGTGTCGCATTTCCAAGGGGTGAATGGAGTTCAAAAGATCTATTTCAGATAAAATTCATTACAAGGTGCTCCACAACAAAGTAATAAATGATGTCGCCTCTCTAGAATGGCAAAAGTCCCTGTCGCAATATTTTGAGGCGACAACAAAAAAGATAATTATAAGGAGGAAATTAAAATATGAAATTGCTTGAATATTAGGCCCGGCTATGTTGTTGCCCATTACTGCTTCGACAAGGCTATTTCACCCCATATTTAGGTGAAACCATTCTCTTACAAAGATATACCTTTTGGATATCAGGTTAACGCTCTCAAAATATTTGCTTCAATGTTGAGATATCAGAGACAGTGCTTGTTTTCCAATGCAGTGACTATCAACCTTATCGATTTTTCAAAGTTGAGTTAATGTTTGATGGACTTTCTTGGTAAAATTTAACTTCCAAGACATGAGATGAAGCAAAATCAATGACCAAATGCCCAATTTTTAGATGATTTTACTACATCTTGATGTGCCAACATCCAATATTACTTCAAGAATTCACTCTTGTTGACTTCTTTGTGCCAACATTCCAATATTCCTTGGAGCTTTTGGGTTGACCAAGCGATTGTGGTAATCCTTGGAGCTTTTGGGTTGACCAAGCGATTGTGGTAATCCTTGGAGCTTTTGGGTTGACCAAGCGATTGTGGTAATCCTTGGAGCTTTTGGGTTGACCAAGCGATTGTGGTAATCCTTGGAGCTTTTTGTTGGGCTATGGCTCTCTAGCTGTGGAATGGCCTCAAATGAATTATGTTCAAGGGTTTTGTTTCCTTGATTCCTTCAAGAGAGGCAAGCCGATATGTTCCAGGTCCTATTCTACTGTCAATGATGTAAGGACCTAACCAGTTTGCCGCAAACTTGTCCTGTAGATGGGATGGCAAATTTGAATTCTGTTGGTTCTCTTTTAAGACCAAGTCACCAACCTAAAATTCCCTGAAGTGGACTTTTATGTTGTATGCTTTCTTAAGTCGCTCTTGATAGATACGCAAATGCTCGAGAGCATTAACACATCGTTCGTCAAGAAACGTTAGTTGATCTAACCGGGCCTATCACGCAGTGTCATCATCGATGAACTCTTGCATTGAAATGCGTAGGGAAGGAATTTCCAACTCAAAAGGCATGACTGCCTCGGAGCCATACACCAATGAAAATGGAGTTGCCCCATGGGCGTCCGAATGCTTGGTGCGATAAGCCCATAGGGCAAGTGGGATCTGAATGTGCCGTATTTATGATTGTCTCGCAACTCGTCTTTTTAAGAATGGTGACTAGCATTTTGTTTGACGCCTCTTGCTTGCCCATTTGCTTGCGGATAATAGGGTGTTGAAAAGCTATGCTGAATCTTGTACTTTGTGGTCAAAGCACGCACGTCTTTGTTCTTGAATGGTGTCCCATTATCCGAGACTATTTTGGATGGAATACCAAAACGACATATGATGTTATGCAAAATAAACTCCGCAATGCGGGCTCCAGTCGTAGTGGTCAGTGAAATTGCTTCCACCCATTTGGTAAAGTACTCTGTGGCCATTAAAATAAACATGTGACGACCCGCACGATGCGGGGAGATCTTTCCAATTAGATCAAAGCCCCACTACAAAAAAGGCCAAACCGATTGAATCGGTTGCAGGGCCTGAGAAGGTACGTGTGTCAAATTAGCATGATGCTGACACTTCACGCACTTCTTCACATATGCGCAACAATATCGCTCTAAAAATGGCCAATAATAACCCATGCGAAGAATGCGCTTTGCGATGGCCATACCGCTGAAGTGGCCACCACATGTACCATCGTGATCTTGGGTGATCGCCCAAGCGGACTCTTGCTGGTCCAAACAACGAAGGAGGATTCCTTCATAGTTCTGACGATACAAAATGTCTCCTAACAAGACATGCTTTGTCGCTTTCTATTTGAATGATATTTTCGTGGCTTGTGTCAATCCAAGGGGGAGATTACCTAGCTTGAGGTAATCCCGAATGGGTGTGTACCAATATTGTTGATTAGAAATCTCGATAGTATGAACGTCCAATCCCTCTTGAAGTTTATCCCGAACAAAAGCTGAGCAGGAAAGAACTTGTAAAAACAACGTGGTGTTGCTAGTAAGAGGGGTCGGGGAGAACAAGGACCCCCAGTTGGCTTTAGTCAAACAATCTCGAATTCGAGAGAACTTATCCGGAGATGGTTCAATCTGGATCATGTGGATTCTTGGCGTCAGATCAAAGCTTGCACGCTCCATCGTAGATTGCGATAATGTTTTAACCTGAATGGTTGTCATTTCACCGGAAGAGTCTTGCGGGATGAGTGACCCCAAGGAGGCCATAGTATCTACAAAATGATTTGATGATCGAGGGAGTGCCTCGATGTCATACCATTCAAGTTGTGCCAAGAATTTATCCACAAGGGCTTTATAAGACTTCAAAAGTGGACATTTACATTGGTATATCCCTTTTACTTGATTGACAATTAGTCAGCCGAATCACCAAAGATATTCAATCGTTTAATGTTCATGGTGATTGCTGTCTGAAGACCTATGAGCAAGGATTCGTATTCTGCGTTATTGTTGGTGCACGGGAAGTCTAATTTAAATGACAAGGGCATTGTAGCACCTTGTGGAGTGAAGAATACAATTCCCGCACCACCCCCTTGCTCACATTTAGAACCATCAAAGAATAGGGTTATGTCAGCTCGTGACTCGTGCTCATCGTAATCTGCGACTCCGAAACATGGAAGACCCCATCATCGAGTAGTTCAAAAGTCAGAGGCTGATCATCTTCAAGAGGAGCCTCAGCTAGTTGATCGGTGATGACTTGACCTTTTATAGATTTCTGTCCAATGAAATCTATGTCAAACTCCATCAACAACATGATCCATTTCGTCGTGCGGCTACTATGATAAGTATGACTCATCATGTATCGCAATGGATTCTCCTTAGACACAACATACGTCTTATTACTAAGCATGTAGTGGCATAACTTTTTGGTAGCAAACACCACTGCCAGCAGATTTTTTCAACATATGCATAGTTAAGTTCATAATCGAACAGGTGTGGCTAAGATAGTATGTAGCCTATTCTCTCGTGAAGTTCATTTTTCTCGGGACAACGATGGCGCCCGAGTGCCACCTCAGTGGCTGAGATGTATAAATAGAACGACACTCCTGGTCTGGGTGGTTCCGATATTGGCGGTGAAGCCGAGTACTATTTAATGTCGTCCAAGGCTGACTGGCACTCGTTATCCCAATGAAATGTGACCCCCTTATGCAATAATTTATTCATGGGTCGGCATTTTTTAGATAATTACGCTATGAAGTGCTTGATTGACGTAACCTTTCCTTGCAGACTCCTGAGCTGCTTGATGGTAGTTGGGGGACGCATTTCAAGGATTGCCTTGACTTTGTTTGGATCAACCTCAATTCCTCATTTGGAGACTATGAAACCCAAGAGCTTTCCAGAGGTGACACCAAAGACGCACTTCTTGGGGTTTAGTCTGACTTTATGCTCAATGAGGTGATCAAGGACCTTACTCAAGTCACCGATGTGATCTGGGCACAAAAGAGATTTGGCCAACAAATCATCCATGTAATCTTCTAAAGTTTTGTGCATGTAATCATGAAAGATGTATGTCATGGCACGTTGGTAGGTGGATCTGACATTTTTAAGGCCAAAAGGCATGACCTTATAGAAAAATGTTCCCCAAGGTGTTGTGAATGCCGTTTTTAGTTGGTCCTCGGGATTAATACGAATCTGATTGTATCTTGAGAAACCATCCATAAGGGAAAGCATTTTGTGGCCCGCTGTAGCGTCTACCAACACATCAATGCTCAGCAAAGGAAAATCATCCTTAGGACTCGCTTTGTTAAGATCTCAAAAATCAGTGCATATGCGAATCCTCCCATCGGGTTTCTTGACAGGAACCATGTTAGACAACCATGGTGGATAATCCACACAGATGACAAACCGGTCATCCAACAACTTTTGTAACTCATATTTTACCATTAAGGCCACTCGTTGGATGCATCTTGCATAGTTTTTTCTTGACTGGCTTGATTTTTGGATCAAGCGTTAAATTGTGCGTGACTAGCTGTGGGTCTAGTCCCGGCATATCCTTGTATGACCATGCAAAAACCTCCTTTTCTTTAAGAAGGGCAACATAATCAGCTCGCTCTTCAGGGGAAAGACTTACCCTCAGCTTGAGAATCTGTGGATTCATTGGATCTGTGTCGATGTCTACATCAGTCGTTTCTTCAACCGACATATGGGATCTGTCTTCCAACTGGTGTGGAATTGGGATCAGATGGATATCATTTGCTGAATTAAGATCATCATTTGGAACGTCAAGTTCCTCTTCAGCATGAAAGACATCCTGAGTTTGTCCTGGAGTGAAATGAAACATCCCACCGCAAGGCCAATACTCTGATGGAGATGGTGGTGTGTTAGTGCGATCCCAATCAATAGCTTCTATGTCTAGATGCAATAATCATGTGGGATTGGCTGGATCATGGATGGGGGCGATCAAGTCAATGGAGACCATGTTGATGAAATGATTGTAATCTCCATTATCGCAAATGTGACAACTCTGACATTCCGGATGTTCTTGGTGCTTTGGATCTGGCTCTGTAGGCATTGGCACAAAGGGATCAGCCCTATGCGCGGACCTGCAAACAGGGGTCTACCCTAGGTACTGATAGTTTGATAGGGTCTCTAGGCGAAAGATGCTCACTGTATGCCTGGAGTGGCGGGTGCAGTAATTGCTATAACTGCGCCAGGTTGAAATGCCTCATAGGTCTTGGATCTATGTGTAAGTGTTCAAACATGTCATCTAAAGGATTTTGTTGTTGTTGAGGTAGCCTATGCTCACTAGGATCATTCAATGGGAACATCATCAGGAAGTCCTCATGATCGTTATTCATTGGATATTCATGTGAATGATCGTACTCTGACTCATCTTCAAAAGACCCTTCGTGGTCTTGTCCATCTTCCCCTTGTGGGTGAGTCCATGAGGTTTCTCCTTGTTCGGCCGTAGGGAAAAGGTTTTTGAGGTCAACAAGGTTATTTGTTTGTAAGGGGAAATAATCCCCCAATGTATAAGTTGTGTTTGGATTGGCATATGGATCTGATGCCAACCCATCCTTGTTACCTATCCCTATGCCTTGCATGTTTTCGACCAAGATGTCGAGGGGAAAAGGGTGATTAAACCCTACTCCTGACTTGTCATAAGGCATTTGGTATCTTGGTTGACACAAAACATGCATTCCTTGTTCATACCGGCCTAACCCATATCCATGCCAATTGCATTGGCTAAGATATCGTAATGCGAAGTCTAGGTTAGCCAGATAGTTGACATCTTCCACAAAGGGATCTTCATCTTCCTCTTCTTTTCGAGAAGGTTCAACACCATGATCCAGGCCCCCAAAAATAAAGTTTTTCTGATTAGGTGGGTAGCCTAAAGGAACCACGGAGCCTATGGGGAGGCGAGGTCTTCCCATGTCTTGCATAGACTGAAGTGTGGGCGTTGCAACAACATTGCGCACTATATACTCCCCCATGCCTGTGTTAGACATCTCAACAGTAATTGTTGGTGATTGAGGGGAAGCGAATGGGAGTTCTCCTTGAGTCCACTCCATGTGGAGTGAACTAGGCATCTCAACTTCCATTCTATTAGGCGTCTCTTCTGTAGAGATGTTGGAGACTAAAGGTGGTTTCGCTTCCAGGGGCTTATTTCCTTTGTCCGTTGGAGTGGCCACCGTAGGTGGCATCATTGTGGGAGGACTGGATGAAGAAGATGATCCCACCTAAGAATTTTATTGATTTGGTGATGAATATTCTTGCTTAGTCGGACCCCATTTAGATGGATTTAACTGGAAATCCACGTGCGTTGAAGGAAGGGTCGACTGCGGCATGATTTGCACTGAGTTGTAATATTTAAAAGGTTCCAAATCTACGGGAACCACGTGCACTTGTCCTTCAAATGTATATTTCAAACATTGATGAGCAATTGAAGGGACACACTTCATATCTCGGATCCAAGGCCGCCCAAGCAAGATATTGTAAGCCATCTCACCTTCTAAAATGTGGCACAACGTATGAATGGTCTTTTGTCCCACTTGTATGGGCAAGACAATTGTGCCAACTGTCGAGCATATCGTATCATTAAATGCTCGAAGGGTATAAGTGGAAGGTGCAATGTGAGAGGCTGGTAGTTTCAAATGTTTCAGTGCAATGGTTGTAATAAGGTTACTGGACGAACTAGTGTCTATCAACACCCGTTTGTATGGAGTCCCGTTGACCCATGCAATAACATGCAGGGGTGGATCCGTTACATCTCCAGTCATAGTTTTTAGGTCATCTTCCCTGAAGGTAATGACTGGTTCAAGACATCGTTTGACATGCCCCACAAAATTGTTGAATGAATTCGCTTCATGGGGTTGCAATTCAATTGCCTTTAATATCTCCATAAGAGCTTCCCGATGGGGCGCCGATTGTTGAATAAGCTCATAAATGGAGAGCCTAGCCGATGTGGTCCGTAGACTTTGAGTAAGTCTAGTTTGAATCGTGGCCACTGGTCTAGGTGGGGGCAACTGTGTAGGATTTGGTTGATGTTGTGACGTGGATGAAGCTTCCCTAGGGGCTGTTGCGGGGACAACTCCTGGGTGTCTCTTGTTTCTTGTCATAATGCTAATCATTCCAACATACCCTTCCATGGGGTAACTTTGTTGCACTTCATTGACATGCAGAGGTTTTGTTTGTGCATCATGTGTAGGTAAAGGATCTTTGAAAACACCCATTTGTTGGTTGTTGGGTGCGATGGGGTTATCCACTACCAATGTGTGATTATCAATGAGATCTTGCACTAAACCTTTAAATGTCCAACAGACATTAAGGTCATGCCCTTTCCTTCTGTGGAATCTACAAAAAATATCCTCTCTATACCCTTTAGGCTTTGGCACATTAGGATCAATTGTTGGAATATCTGGCAGATTAATCAAGTTTGCCGCTGACAAACGATCAAACAAGGAATCCCTAGACTCAGTGTATGGTGTAAATTGTCACTTGGGGCGATGCTGTTGATTTTGATCCTACTTCTTGTTATCTTTCTCATAATTATTGTGAGGCATCGCCTGATAGTTAGCCTTTGAATGCTGTGTTGCTTGGGCAGGCGTAGGGGCATTAATAGAAACTTGATTGACCGCGACGGGTTTCTGTTGCATATTCCCTATTTTGGTGCTCTTGTTCTACTCTTTTTTCTTAGGCTTGGCAATTTCACCATCCTGTATCTTGATCTCCTCGATACGTCTAGCTTGCGCTGCAGCTTCTTCCAAAGTGGTGTATTGCTTGCAACTGCAATAGCACAGAGATCGATCGCAAAAACTCTTTGCGAACATTTGAGTTAAGTCGGACATAGGAGGGAGGTAGGAAAACTTTGAAAGCACTGTCCTCCATCGATTCCCATATGCTACCATAGACTCTTCCTCATACTATTTGAGGCTAGCTAGATCACTGAGTGACGCCTTTTTCTTTGTGTTGAAAGCAAAACGTTCTAGGAACGCATCCACTAGTTGATCCAAATTGTAGATGCTATGCTTCGGTATATGGGTAAACCAATCCGAGGCAAATCCTGCAAATGTTGTTATGAATGTTCTTAATAGTAATGCATCATTGTCTTGTATGCCAAAGCACTGGCTCAAAAATTGAGTCACATGTTCTTGAGCATCCTCATCCCCTTTAAAGAGTGCTAATTGAGGCAACTTGAAATGTTCGGGGTATGGAGGTGCTGGCACTGATGGATGTATCGGATGACTACGAAGTTGGCATAAGGTATGCTTTTGAGGCCCACCAGTCTTAAGTTCCATATTCTCTAAGCGTTCTAACAACACTTTGTAGGCATCGGAGGATATAATTTCTTCCTCCTTAGTTTTTTCCCGCTGTGGGTTGCGGGGAACTTGAGGCCTTTGAATGGATAAATGGGTAGCATCCCTTTTGCCTTGATAGGGCGTTTCAGCCCGCTCTTCTTCTTGGTAATAATCCTCATAATCTTCTTGAGGAGTGTTTGGCCTAGGCCTGTAAACATGGACGGGTGCCCGCGGAGGATGCCCATCATGGTCACGATGAATGGCCTCCCGCTCAGGTCTAAGAGGTCTTGGAGGCAGTGCTTGTTGTGGTCGCGGAGACCTGTCTCACACTAAGGGGTTGTGCCTCACATACATCTCATATTGTTGTGCACGAGGAACTGGGGCCCTCTCAGGTGCATGGTTGTGAAGCAATTCAGCTTGTCTGACATTGAATGCGCTCTTGATCAAGGCGACACCAATGTTCTAATTCCTGTTGTTCTTGCTTAAGCCACGTGATGTGCGCTTGGCGGGCAGCTAGTTGTGCAAATTCCAAGTTAATTTGTTCTATTGTCTCTTTTTTAATAGGCCTAGATGTCTCTCCTACATATCTGTTTTGATCATAATGCTCTGAGACTCCTATATGTTGCTTCCCTCTGTCGAGGTTGGTCGCATTGACTTGAAACTCTGGTCTCAATAAGCGATCTGGATATAATGCAGGTGCAGACGTGCATCATTTTGGCACTAGATACTGGCCTGGAGGAATGTAGTGATCCTCCTCTCTTCTCTCGTGATATGCATAAAAAGTGCGGGCGGAACTGTCTTGCCCTGTCGGGAGAACTTGTTGTTCTGGATATGGTCTACTATGTCCGACATTGATCAAGGGTAAATTAGGAACCACAAAATCATATGGTCCTTCCTTTTGGACCCTTTGTTGTTCCATAGCAGTACACATTGCTTCATCACTAGGCCACCCAAAATGAACTTCTAAAGGAGGCCTCGTGCTTAGACCAGGTGGTATATATACGTTATTTTCTTGAAAAGATTCTTGTTGCTCATGAGTTCCCCTTAGAGAGGGGGTTCTAAAGTCTCGTCTATTGAAGGCCTGACTTGGAGAGCCACTCCTTGAGGCACCTCTAGAACCATGTTCTATGACTGTATGGGTTGGAGTGCCCCTCACGAAGGGGCCTCTAGAGCCATGTTCTGCATGGTGTGAACTAACTAGTGTACCTCGCAGGTGAGGCAGGATGACTAAGTCTTCAAGGCTATATCGGAGACGATTTGTCTCTCTTGGTGTATGTTCTGCAGCTTCCGCCCGTGATTGGGCTTGGCTATGAGTATTCACCATGGTAATGCTAACCTAAAAATGCAAAAGTTCTTTTTGTGATTTTCTTTTTATGATTTTTTTGTCTAAACAGAAAATAACATACACACTCACAAGCAATGATTATCTCTTTTAAAGATTAATAGTGTGCCCTAAATCTAGTTTAGTGTGTTTTTGTTGTTTGTTTTGTTTTTGAAAATTTTTGTGAAACGTTTAAATGCAAGTATGAAGGCTCTTATGACTCCCAAAATGGTCGCCCCTTCAATATACCATTGCCGGACCGATATACCAACCTCTCTATATACCCGCCCTTACGTGAGGGAGACTATAGGTATGTGAGAGCAGATGATACGTGGAACATAGGCGATACGAAAGGGGAATCGCTCTATTTATGACACCTACCATAGAAGACTTATCCTCGCATGTTGGGAATCACCCCAAGCTACACTCGGTCAGCTTTCGTCAGGATTTATGTCTAGCAACAGTCACGATCGAGGTAATGGATGCAATATCTCAAGCCAAAGTGATAATGGAATCCACCTTTGGTCTTGCTCAAGGGTTGGGGTTTTATGACCAACGCCTTGGTTTAAAATACCACGTGATGTGTGGGGTTCGTTTTAATTTTGCAAAATTGAAACAAGCAAACGAAAAGAAATCTTTCCCTAAGCCATACAAACTGAAAACCAGAAAATAGAAAAACAAAAATTTGACAGAACCTGTAAAAACCCCTACCTCTTCTCTACCTAATCGAAAGTTTATGATTTTCTCTGAAAATTTGCACAGATCTATAATCATCCCTGGGTGAGGCGAATAACAGAACTGTAATCATCACAGAGTGGAACGAATAGTTTATTCATCCCGGGGTGGAACGAATACCAATTCTATAATCGTCACTTGCAGAGACGAATAACAGTTTGATGTTGAAAAACAGATACCTGTAAAAAAACAAGCAATTTTAGATCAGTAATTTAACCTAAAAAAAATAGAGGACAAATGTCCCACCGTGATCGCCATTGAAAACATGAGATTCCTAAAACAAAAAGGAAATACTAAACAAAATTGTATTAAAAGGAAAGAACACAAATGAATGAACACAAGATATAAAAGCAATATAAACTATGGCCCTTTTTATTGATATTCTTTTCAATTCGTGTTACAATGTGTCTCCTTCCTTTTTAGGGGATAGAAGCGTTAGATATTTATCTCTACAAATTGTTTCAGAATTCCTTATTTCGCGTGCCCACATATAAAATGGGCGAACCAAAACGTTTTTGTCGCTTGCGTTGATAAAGGTCGATTCCTTGCTGCTCCTCCAATGCTGCAAATCTGCATTCAAAGAAACAAACAACGAATTAGTAGCACCTGTGTATGAAAAATAAAATATAAATCTAACTATTATTGAAATGAATCTAAATGAAATGAAGACTTGACAAAAGCATAAACATGAAACTAACTAAATACTATAAAAGAAATAAAGCGGGGGGTGCCCGAAGGCAAACCACCCGCAGGTGAAACTTTGCTTCGACACCAATCCGCTTAGGATGGATCCGAAACCTGATGTGATGTGTTGTCGGCAAATTGGTAGAATATTGTGGTCAAAAAATTGGTGTTGGTTCTTGATTTGTGCTTTCAAAAGTCACCCAATAACCTCTATTTCGATTAAGAGATTATGGATGTTGAAAACACAAATCGCAAGTAAATGAATTAGCAGCACTTCGTCGCTCAAAATGCTCCTGCTCGGTATCTCTTTTGGGTGAGGAAACTCACCATTTTATAGACCCAAGGGGTCTCTTTGAATTAACATGCAAAAGTGTTTCTTTGCATGAATACTTTTTGTGTGAAAAGAAGACTTTTTATTGATTAAGGGATTCTTAACTGTCTCTGTGCATGTCTTTGTGTGTTTTAGAAAAGCTCACTTGCACTCCCATGCAATGAAGGGATAGCTAAGTGGAAAATCTGAGTTGTCTTAAAAAGCTTACTCTTATTCCCATGTAGTGAAGGGAGAGTCAATTGGCAGATATGAGTTGTCAAAAGAACTCACTCGCACTCCTATGTCATGCAAGAAAAGCTAAGTGGCAGTTCTGAGTTGTTATATGCCGAGATTTGACTTTTTGTCGGTCAAACCTGACATTCGTCTCACCCCGAAGCGAGCGCTGGTAATCATCCCTGGGTGAGACGAGTATAAGTCAGCACTCGTCCCTGGGTAGGACGAGTAAAACTATCACTCGTCCCTGGGTGGGACGAATAAGCAATAAAGTGTCTAAAAGGTGCCAAATTGGTTTTTGACTTGCAAAACTGTTGTGTGAGTGGTTAGAACCACTATTTAACCTCTAAGGGCTGCCCTGGGGGCTGTGTGTGTTAGTGCGATCAGTGCTTGTTATCACATAATCGGATTGGTGCTGTTTTGGTGTCTACACGACCTTATCGATTTTTCAAAGTAGAGTTAATGTTCGATGGACTTTCTTGGTAAAATTTAACTTCCAAGACATGAGATGAAGCAAAATCAATGACCAAATGCCCAATTTTTAGATGATTTTACTACATCTTGATGTGCCAACATCCAATATTACTTCAAGCATTCACTCTTGTTGACTTCTTTGTATGATTTCCCCCCTTCAAAGCCAGATCATGGTTTCTTTGCAAATTTTTTTGACTAGAATGCCACTGATGCCAAGGAGGAAAATATGCATGCTGGTTTTTGATCTACTAATATTTTTTTGTATACGTATTAATTTGTAGAGGTAAAATTCCTCTATAAATACTAATCATTTTCATTGTAAAGGATGGAAATTTGGACACTTTATAGAAAAATACTCCAAATTTTTTGCATGAATAGAAAAAACTCGGATTCTGGTTTTTTGAACGATTTGCATTTGATAGTTTTCTATGTGTGATTTCTAAAATATTTTATTCTCATTATTTTCTATGAGTGAGTTCTACTTCAGAATTTAGTCTTTGCTAGTGTGGGGGTAAACACTGGAATGCACTTTGATGGTTATTATCTTGTATGACTATTAGAAGTTTCTATGTTCGTATTTATGTTATATGTTGCTAATTGATTTGTGGACATTCAATTTTTAGTCTATCCCCATTTCTTAGAGCCATATTTCCCATTTATTTCTATCATTTCCCATTTCTTTCCTATTTATCTAAACTTATACCCAATGTAGAATTAGTAAGGAAGCTAGCTCTCTCTGGATATTGACCCGAAGGATATTTATTTCCCATGGCCTTTCAATGTTTAATGGGTCTAGGGTGTGCAAGGTATAGATCTTATAACTAGGCAAATTTGTGACCAACAATTTTTGGCACACCCGATGAGACTTTCAAAAGGTTCCCTTGTCAATAGTATTATTTTTTAATGTTTTCCTAGAACTATATGATTAGAACATTTGGTGACTCAACTCTACCGAAAAGCCTCTAAACATGAAGTGAGCAGAAGATTTCTTCATAATTACAATATCGAAGGCCAATTTTTTTTAAGACTCAATTAAGTTTTATGAACTTGACATCCAAGATCTATTAGAATACCCTAGGTTAGTTCCTCCAGTTTTCCCATTTACTACAATATCCTCTCAGTTAGCTGGTGTGTTTTCAATTCTTGAAAATCCTGTTAGTAGAACTACTAGTTTTCCACCTCCCCAACCACACACACCAGTCCATATGGATCAAACTTTGCCACCATAGAAGCCACCACCAAGGCATTTTCCAATATGGAATAGCTTTGGAGCTTTAAATCTAGCTCAAAACCCAGTCCCTTAAGCAGCATTAAAGGCTTTGTCTACTTATGATGGTACGAGTAAGATTACTTACGAACACATCCAAGATATAGCTTCTTTGGCAACAATACATGATATTACATACAAAGACATTATGGTAAGGTTTCTCATTTCATCCCTTAGAGGAACATTGTTGTATTGTGTTATGAAACTAAATAGTGCGGAAGGAAGGATCATTTTTATATTGAATCGCTTTTTGATTGTAAGGTAGAAAACCCACAATAGACTTAATTAATATATTTGTTCGATGATGCCTTATTATCATATGTGGATTGCATTTAAATACCTAGTCTAATAGTTGTAAGAATGAAGGGTTGTGACCCTAGAATATAATGAATAAATAATATAAGTAATTAGGATATGTTAGGAGGGTCCTAACATGCCACCCCCCTTAAAGGAGCTTTGTCCTCAAAGTTGGAAATTTGGAAATTGTTGCTGGATATCTTGAAAATTTTCCCATGTTACGTCTTCTAAAGGTAGACCTTTCCAATGGATTAAAACTTCCATGATATCACGAGTATGAAGGTGACGAGAGCAGCGATCCGAGATAGCTTCTAGCTCGACTAGAAGTGCTCCATCATCGAATAATTCAGGGAGAGTGGGTTGTGTCGTGATATGGGCTCCCACCCGAGCTTAGCAGTCAGAAATATGGGGTGAAGTTTGGAAGAGGGAGGAAGCTCAAGGGAACAACCCCAATACATTGGAGAACTTTTAGACGTAAAATTTGGGTGCTAACTTTTGAGCCCTTTTGTTTAGAGAGGATTGACGATAAGGTTGGGAAGAAAACCATATACCGGGTGGCAAGGGGCAAAGTGTAGGTTGATGAGGCCTGGAAATGCCTCAATCATAACATGTTTTGTACACTAAAAATGCCTATAAACTCTTATGTTTTATCCGATATGTTAGTTAAGTTGATTTAATATGCTGTATATTAACCATTTTGCATGATCAATGTATTTGAAATATTATATGCTTGATTTTACGGCTTTTTGCATAGTTTTGTGTTCTTTTTGCTATGATTTGCTACAATGGGATATGCTTAGAATAATAGCAGCATTTCACTAATCATATTTTGATTTGTTTCAAGCATTTACTTCACCTAAATCGGCAGCGAGTGCAAGCAAGCTATTCTTTGTGCGATAAAAGCTGGTCTTTCCCATGTAAATTCCAGCCAGTTGTCCATAAATAGCAAGGCATGGAATTCACATGAGAAAAGGGATGAAGACCATTAGAATTTGATCTTAGGAGATAACCCACCTGAGAGATGCAGAAGAAATCAATGGAAAAGCATACATTTGTTCATTCTGAAGTATCTTCGGAATGAACAGATATCTTCGGAATGAAGAAACACAGTATCTTCGGAATGAACAGGATCTTCGGAATGAAGAATGCAGCGTCTTCGAAATGAGCGGATCTTCGGAATGAAGCATGCAGTATCTTCGGAATGAGCGATCTTCGGAATGAGAATGCAGTATCTTCGGAATGAGCGATCTTCGGAATGAAAACTGCATTGTCTTCGGAATGAAGCCACTTATCTTCGGAATGAAGAACAGAATGTGTTTTTGACCTTTTTGACCGATTTTTGAAGGCGAGAAAAGGGAAATAAAGGTTGGAAAAAGTAAAGAGAAATATCTTCCATCTGTCTTTGCCGTCATTGCAGACCAAATCCATCATTAAGGGAAAGATCAGGTTTTAGTCCTCTTCTAGGATAAAACCAGAATTTGTTGCAGCATTGTAGGATTAGATCTTTTGAGATATTCTTTGTTTGTAATCAGATCATAGGATAGCTATAAATATTGCTCCCATTCAGGTTGAGCCTAGGTAGTAATAGCAGATAGATAGAAAATAGAGTAAGGAAGCTAGAAAATACAGAGTATAACTAGAAATTGACTGTTACAATCCTGTAACAATTTTTTAGCAAAATTTTTGTAATCATGTCTTTTGATCAATAAAGTGCACCAGTTCTATTTCAAATTACTTGTAAATGAGTGTGATTAAGATTTAGAAGAAGAGAGAGACTTACACCTTCTTACGGACAAAGAGGTGGCCACTTCGGGACCTAGGAGGAGGACTAACAAAGCGAGTTTTTATTACGATTTTCTGCTACGTGAGAATGAGTTCTAGAACTTGTTATGTCAAATTGCTTGTAAATAGTTGACAATAATTGCAGTATTAGTTTATTTATGCTAAGTTTAATCTTGTGCTTAAAGCTTTTAGTTGCAATCTTACTTTCAGAAAAGTTTCCACTTTATTTTTAGGTTGTTATTTCTAGAATTTACTGTTTTTCAGCAATTTCCTGCATTTTTATGTTTTGCTGTCAAAATATGAACAGAAGATTGACAACCTTCTGTTACAAAATTTTGATAGTTTTTATTTCCACATTAGATCTAGACTTTCATTACTGCAAAAGTAATTAGATTTCCTTTACGCAATTAGGATCAGACTTTCAATTATGCAACTGTTAATTCTGCAATATAATTAGGTCTCATTACGCAATTGTAATTAGGACTTCATTTCTGCAGTTAGTGATTAGTTTCCAATTCTGCAACTTAGATTAAGATTTAATTCATGCAATTTAGAGATAGGAATGTTCCAAAACCCCCACAAAACTGGTTCCACCAATAAGACTTGTTGCCCTAGATTGACCTAAGTTATAGTTGTTTCACTTCTTCTCCCATAGATAGCCTTGTACACTGCCCTGGATTGATAGATTCATTGAGAATTAATGATGGTATAACGACTACGCATCATTTTGGCATCGTTTCCGGGGATATAGTGTTGTCAGAAGAAAACAAATAGTCCAATAGCTGTAATCAGACTAAACTGTGAACATTCAGGTTAAAATCTGAATATAACAGCAGAGTAAGATAACAACTATTGACTTAATTTATGTCATTTAGGAGTAAACATGAATGAGTAAGTCTAGGGAGACCCCAAAGGATCCCTGGCTTGTCCCATTAAGGAGATCTTCACGCCTAAGGGGTGAATCACCTGTGTTTGAACTACCTAAAAGATTGATAGAAAAATCACCAGTCTCACCATTAGTAGAACATTTTGAGAAAGGAAAATCACCAATTGTATCAACAGAATATCTTAAGGAAGATAATTCATCAGACTCATCAACAGAAAAGCTTGGACCTCTTGAGAGAACAATTTGGGAAGCTTTAACTTCTCCTAGGAAACAAGAAACTATGGCAGAAGGAGGCAATGTAGATGGCCAGCATGGCTATGTTCATAATGAAGGGGATGATCAGGATATACTCCAACCATCCAGAACATTTGAATATCCTATTCATCTGAATCCAACACAAAACTCTCCCATGAAGACCATTTCACCTTCGGTACTTCCAACCTTTCGAGGTGTTGTATACGAAGATCTCGACCAGTTTTTGTTTGAATTCAAGGTAGTGTGTCAGATCTATGATTATATAAATGACAATAAAAAACTTAAGGTTTTTCCCTCAACTCTCAAGGATTCAGCATTACGCTGGTTCATGAGCTTAGAGCCAAATTCCATAAGAACATGGGATCAAATGGAGACTGTCTTTTTAGACAAATATCAGGAATACTGCCGTGTAAGGAATAGAAAGGATGAGTTATTTAGAATCAAGCAGGAAGATGATGAGACCTTGGAAGATTACCTTGATAGGTTCTCCTTTGTTCAAAGGAGATGTGGACTAGTAGAACCAGAATTATGTAAAACCATCTTTTTGAGAGGATTGCAAGATGAATCCAGAGAAGTTCTGGATTTAATGGGAAAAGGGGATGTAACCACTCTCAGTAATGAGGAAATTATGGATCTCTGCAGGAATTACTCTCGCACTAAGCAGAGAAGAAGAAAAAGCCGCACAAATGGTACTGATGTAAAGGACCTGATAGAGGAACTTGCAAATTTCAAAACTGATATCCTAGTGCATCTAAACACTACTTTAGGGGAAATCTCTGCAAAAGCTAAAAACATAGAACCTTTGGCAATTTATTGCCCAAGATGTAGAAGTAAACATGCTTTGCAGGAATGTCCTTTGAATAAAACAACCATCTCGGCCATTTGTAGTATCTGTTCAAAAAGGCATTCAACTGATCAATGCCACCTGCTACCACAACTCAAAGCTGTGTTAGAAAACCAGACTGAGGAACTCAACTATATTGGACCAAAACAAGGGGGAAATTTCTCTCAATATCAAAATCCCCCTCGTTTTCCTACAAATTGGGGGCATAATCCTGGTACTATGCCTTGGGGACAATCAGAACCACCCCAACGTCCTTGGAATTATCCTCAATGGACAAATTCCCAAGAATGGCCACAATCAAATTGGAGTAACCCTGACCTGGAATCGAGAATCAAAACAACCCCTCATGGAATCAAAACAATCCGACTTGGAATCAAAATCAGACTAATCCACATTGGGTGCAAAACCAACCACAGTGGAATCAGCAATACCAGTCCTATCCAAGGCAGCAAAGGAATCAAAGTCAAACTCAGCATTTGTTGCTTGCACCTAATCAAAATTTTCAAGATAAACAACAACAAACACAGCAACTGAAGCAACCTCAATTGCCAGCTCAGCCAGTCACTAATCCAAACAGTGTAAGACAGACACCTCCTATCTATGTGGCTGAAGCTGAAGAAAATATTGAAATTAATGTTCTTGATTGTAGTGATATTCAACTCCGTTCAGGAAAAGTTGTACCTGAACCAGTTTTAATGGAAACCAAAGATAATGAAGAGCAAGAATCATCAGAATCAGAGAGAGAATTCAACCAACAAAAGAAACAGAAAAATTGGATCCAACAATAGAAAAAGAGACACAAGCGGAACAATTACCAAGGATAGTTCCATATCCTGAAAGACTTAATGTAATACCAAAAATTTCGAGTCAAAATTGGTCAAAGAACTCAAAAATCTGACTATCTCATTACCCGTATTGCAAGCCATTAAGGAAATACCAGAAATTAACGATCTTATCCAAAATTTGTGCATTAAAAGAGCGAGAAGAAAGAAGAAAGCATTCCCCAAGGCTATGCGGGTTGAAGGGAAGATAGGTGATCTCTTATACGGAAAACTACTACCTCCAAAGTATAGTGATCCGGGAAGCCCGATTATCACAGTTACCATAGGTTCAGTACCAATATCAAATGTTTTAGTGGATCTAGGAGCTGCAATAAATGTCATGACTAAAGATACAATGGAACAATTACAGCTCAAACATCTCAGCCCCACATTTACAGTTTTAGAAATGGCTGATAGGTCAGTTGCAAAACCTGAAGGAATCATTGAAGATGTCCCTATAGAAGTTTCTTCTTGGGAATTCCCTATAGATTTTCTGGTTTTACAACCAAGAAATTCAGCACATGGATATCCCATTATTTTGGGAAGACCTTGGCTTGCAACCTGCGACGACCTTCATAGGCTGAGATCTGGAAATATGACTATTTCAAATGGTATTGAGCTGAAACAAATTTCTTTATATCCTCCTGCCAAAACCATCTAGCAAATTTTTAGGTCGGTTATGGTTTTCGACTCGGATGAGGAACCGAGAAGAGGTCATTTCTACACTAGCTACCTTAGTAGTAAGAGAACACACAGAAGACCTCGGTGACACGAGAAAACTTAGAAAATGAAACAATCCTGATGAATGTTCTGCATGAACAAGGTTTAGAAGGGGAAGCAACAAATATCCAACGGTTGATAAGTAATGAGGAGAATCAAAAATCTGAAGATGAATCATCAGTGCTATCACAAGGAAACTCTATTTCACTATCACATGGATGGCACCATCATCTGATTTTTCCTTCTCACTATTCCATACAAGAAATGCTTCCCTCAAGTAGCAATGAAACAGAAACTGCTTCGTTTCTCCCATCTCGGCAATGTCCTCTTAATCCCTTAATCACCAAGTATGAAGGAGTGAATTCAGTCCTTCTAAATACAAAACAAATAGAAGTCCAGCCAGGCAAATTTTTGAACATCTACGACCGACTTACTAGGGAAGAGGAAGAAAAATTGATAGTTGTTTTGCGGAAGCATGTTCATGCTTTTGCTTGGAACTACAAAGATATGTCGGGGAGTTCATCATGATATATGTACCCATAAGAATCTATCTTTGAAGAAGTCAAGCCAGTCAAGACAATTTCAAAGAAGATTGAATCCTGCCTTAAGAGATATTGTGAAAGAAGAAATTGAAAAACTCCTGGAAGTAGGATTCATTTACCCAATTTACGATAGTCAATGGGTTTCTCCATTGGTAATAGTTCCTAAGAAAAATGGAAAAATGAGAGTATGTGTAGACTACAGAGAATTGAATAAGGTGACATACAAAGACCATTTTCCATTACCTTTCATAGATCAAGTGTTAGATACTCTTCTTTGGAAAAAGATACTTTTGTTTTCTTGATGGATTTAGTGGATATAATCAAATTCAGATTGCACCTGAAGATCAAGAAAAGACAACTTTTACATGTCCATGGGGAACATTTGCCTATAGGGTTTTACCTTTTGGTTTGTGTAATGCCCTAGCAACTTTTCAGTGAGCAGTCCTAGCAATTTTTGCTGATCGACCACCAAAAGTGTTGAAATTTACATGGATGATTTCACAGTATGTGGACAAACTTTTGATTTTACATTGGAAAATCTTGATAAAGTCTTAACACGTTGTGAAACATACCACTTATCCTTAAATCCAGATAAATGCTTCATGATGATGAAGGAAGGGATAGTTCTTGGTCATCACATCTCTCCTGAAGGGATCCAAGTTGATCCAAAGAAAGTTGAAATTATCAAGAATCTCCTTCCTCCTAAAACTCGGACTAATGTCGAGGAAGTTTCCTAGGACACATTGGTTTTTACCGCGGGTTTATTCCCAACTTTAGTACAATAGCCGAGTCCTATGTTTGCCTTATTGACTAAAGATTCTGAATTCTCCTGGACTACGAAGTGTCGGGGAAGCATTTGAAGCTACGAAAGAGAAATTGATAACTCCACTGTGCTCGAGAGGACCTAATTGGACATTACCATTTCACATTCAGATGATGCCTCCAATACGGCAATTGGAGCAGCATTAGGACAAATTGATAATGGTGAACATTATACCATCTACAACATTAGCAAAAACTTGACGGGAGCGAGAGAAAAATTATACAACAAGCGAGAAAGAATTCCTAGCGAGTAATTTATGCCATCAACAAATTCGAGGCATTATATCACGAGGTTATCAAATATTTATTCACACGAGATCATACAACCATTAAGTATTTGATGAATAAACCTATGGTAAGTGCAAGAATTATTCGTTGGTTGCTATTGCTTTGCAAGAATTTGATATCACCATAATCAACAAACCGGGGAAAAGCTAATGTTGTGGCAGATTTCTTGTCCGAGGTTACGAGAACACGAGATGAAGGGAATTAGTTGATGACACTTTTCCTGATGAAAAACTATTTGCTATATCTGTTCAATCACCTTGGTTTGCAGATATAGCCAATTATTTGGTCACAGGGAAAGTTCCTCCACATTTTACTTCAAAACAGAAAAAACAATTGATCAAACAGAGTTCTTCTTTTGAATGGATTAAGGGTATGCTTTTTAAGTGCGATCCCGACCATGTGTTACGTAGGTGCATCCGAAAGGATGAAGTGTATGATATCCTTAGAGCTTGTCATGATGAACCCTCAGGTGGACACTATTCTGTAAAAAGCACGGTTAGAAAAATCTTGGGGATAGGATATTATTGGCCATCTCTTCACAAGGATGTGAAAAAGTACATCAGGCATTGTGATGCATGCCAAAGAATGGGGAAACCCACTCATACAAATGAGATGCCACTGCAGCCTCAAATGGTTTTAGAACCATTTGAGAGGTGGGAGCTTGATTTTGTAGGACCTATTGATCCACCTTCTCAAGGAAAGGTGCATATTCTAGTATGCAGTGATTACACGACAAAGTGGGTAGTGGTGCGTGCTTTCAAACATGCTCGTGAAGAGAAGGTCGCTGATTTCTTGTATACTCGGATTTTTTAGAGATTTGGAGCTCCACGGTCTATCACCACAGACCAAGGACCCCAATTTGCATCCAAAGTCATAAAAGTATTTACAGAATTGTATGAAATCAAACATAGGAAATCATCACCTTACCACCCACAAGCAAATGGCCGGGTTGAAGTAACAAACAGGGAACTAGAACGCATCTTGACAAAAATAGTAGCTTTTCATAGGAAAAATTGGCTAGACAAATTACCTGAAGCAGTTTGGGCCTACAATACTACTTGGAAGTCCACTATTGGATTCACACCTTATGAACTAGTCTTTGGTAAAAAGCCTCTCTTACCTATTGAATTTGAGCTACTAACATTACGCACAGCACTGGAAATTGGAATTGACTTGTCGCAGGCACAGACAGACGGGATTCTACAGGTGAATGCATTGGATGAACTTAGATTGGATGCTCTACACCAAAGCGAGGTAATTCGGGAGCGAGAGGAAGCTGTGGCATGACGGTCACATTCAGCGAGAGGAAACTTCAACAAGGAGATTGGGCTTTCTTGTTCGATTCTCAATATGAAGACTTCCCTGGAAAACTGAGAACTAGATGGTTGGGACCTTCTTTGGATTGAAGAGGTATTTAACAATGGAGCAGCTCGTTTATCCCCCATTGATGGGTCACGAAGAAAGTTGGTAGTGAATGGACATCGCCTCAGGGTATACCATACACCTCTGACTAAAGAAGAATTCTTGCAGCAACTTGATAGTTTGGATACACAGCAGGTGGAAGAGAATCCTTCTTCCACTTCAAAACAATCAACATGATCAGTGGATTTCAAGAAAAAATAGAAAATACAAAAAAATCGAGAAAAATAGAAAACAAAAAGATGAATAAATTCGGAGTATGAATTCCTTCATGGGCATGGTTTCGGGGGAAATCATGAAATTCCTTCATGGGCATAGTCAGGATCAAGAAAAAAAAAGAAAAAGAGAAAAGGAGAGGTAAAAAAAAAAAAAGGGAAAATCAAGAAAAAAAAAAAAGAGAGAAAAATGAATAACTCAGCAGTGAAAACCTTTTCTTAAGGCACTACTGAGTTGGTGTGCATGAAAACCAGTTTTACGGCATGCATAACCTTGAGAAATTTTTGAACCATCATTGTACAAATTCACCTAGTGCACTTGTTTTGAAATGTTGCAGAAAATCTCAGTGAGAATATCAACAAAAGCGAGTCATTCTTCAAAGTGGCATTAACTATTTTTATCAGGTATATATTTCTTACATTTCTTCATTGTAAAATGATTGGTATATAGTATGTGACAATTAACCATTAGCATAAAAGGTATTCATAAGAGTTGGCATACTTAAAAACATGTTTTAAGAATGACAATATTGATTCTGCCTAATCTTCGGAACAAGAATGCCAAAAACAATACTGTTGTATTATCTTCGAAATGAAATTGTCTTAGGAATGACAACAAAATGGATGTTGCACTTTGTCTTCAGAAAGAAACTTTATCTTCGGAATGACAATTTGTCTTCAGAATGAAACTTGGTCTTCAGAATGACGATTTGTTGCATCATCTTCGGAATGAAGATCTATCTTCGAAATGAAGATCTATCTTCGAAATAAGGGTCTGTCTTCGGAATGACGATTTACTTTCACAATACAGCTTGATCTTCGGAATGAGGATTAATCTTCGGAATGAGGATTGATCTTCGGAATGAAGATCTATCTTTGGAATGAAAATTTTGCAAAGAGGATTTGTCTTCGGAATGAAGACTTGTCTTCGGAATGAGGTCATAATCTTCGGAATGAGGATTTGTCTTCGGAATGAAGACTTGTCTTCGGAATGAGGTCATAATCTTCGGAATGAAATTTTGTTTGCATTTTCGGAAAGAGCATTTCCACGTGGCATCAAAAAAATAAGGTCTGACAAAATCAAGATTTTTTCTTAATTGCATGCGAAGAAGGGACACGTGTCAATCAGCACATGGTCTATTTTTGCACTCATTGGAAATACGGAGAATCTGCAACCATATGCCACCAGTTTTTAATGTCAATTAACATGCACGTGAGAATCTGCAAAACTAATGAGGTGGATCTGATGGCAAGGACATCCATGCAATTATCAACGAACAGGTGTACAGTGCAGAAGTAGATATGTGTGCCATCCTTCTTTTCGAAGACGTGTTGCGAGGTACAGTGCACAGAATACGGCTCATTCAAGAAGAAGAAGACGAGAAACAGGGCAACGAGGGTTCTAACTTAAAACTCTGCAAATTTGCAACAGAAAATAGCCAAAAATCCTACAGTAGAACAACAGCCGCAGTGTACGATTTTTAAACAGAGAAAAATGGGGCGAAAGATCGAACGAGCCTAGGACACCAATTACCTCGAGAAAATCTGCGGTTGTGTAGATTTTTGAAGATGGAGGATTTATGACATTTTGGATAAATTCAATGGGTCTTCTGAAGATTTAGCTGGCATGTTTGCCCATACGTTCAGAAACAACCGAGCACATGTCAACGGCATGTCTATTGAGGTAAGCCCTAAAATTTTAAGTCAGATTACAGAGCTGCCATTAGAGGGAATTTCAATTACTAGATCTGGCAAGAACACATTGGCAAATGTAGTTAATCAGTTTGTAGAAGAAAATGATAGAGAACCTGAATACTTAACCCATAACAACACATGCAAAGGGTTAAAAAGGCCGACCTACGGGAACCCTGGGATGAAGTAGCCACCTAGGTGATTAAGTTTTTGACCTGTGAAGGGCAGTATGTGCTTTTGTCAGGGCATCATCTACGAATTTTGAACCATCTCAGACATGGTAGACAACAACCAGAAGTTAGGGTAAATCTTCCCCTGTATTTGTATCAAGAATTAAAGAACATGGCAAAAAGATATCAGGAGGGTAAAGGAAGCCTTCGCCATCATGGCCTTATTAAATTAATTTGCCAACATCATTTTAGAGGAAACCCTAGGAGTTTTGACAGGTTTTACTCTAACCTAAATGATGTCATTTTTGGAGATGAAAGTGAGGAAGAAGAAGAGCCAAATACTGTTGATGTTGCTTCAGAAGAGGAAACAACTGCTACAAAAAGTATTGCAGAAGTTGCTGCAAAAAATGTTGTAGAGGATCTTTGCAGAAGAAGCTGCAGAAGGTGCCCCTAAAGCATTACGAGAAACTTGCTCCTGAACCATCAACTTCACAGGCTAAGAGACAAAAGAGAAGAGGATACTGGAACTAGCGAGAGCAGAAAAACAAAAGAAAGTTCGGTTTCTTGAAGCAGACTTATCGAGAGAGAAGTGAAACAAGGGAAACAGAGGCATCAAAAGCGACCCCATGACCCTTGTCACCAAAAAATAGAGAAAAAGAAGAAATTTGCATATGGAACTAGGAGGTCTACAAGAATCCATTTGAAAGAAACTGCAGAACAGGTCATGGAGGAAGAAGATAGACCAAGTAGCCTAGATGTCACAGAAATACAACCAGCATCTGATAACTTTTCAGAATTCCCTGAACAGATAGCTGAGGAAAAAACTGAGCAAGTTGGTTTGGAAGAGGCTACAGTTCAACAGGCTACAGATATGGTAGATACCCTTATAGACAGTCTCAAGAGCCTCTGAACAAGAACAAACTATTGCACGAAGAAGAAAATTTGGTTGAACAACCAACCAGGATTTGTTTGCATCGAACTAAGGAAAAGAAGTGGAAGACATCATGAGCGGTGAGGGCAGTAAGAAGTGTTGTCAAAACACAGACCAAATGGATCACAGAGAAAGAAAGCATCATTGAGATGCAAGCAAGAAAAATTGAAGAACTTCGGCGGGAAGTGGCAGAACTAAAAATTGTGTTGTCACAATCGAAAACGACCGACTATATCCCATGATGAAGATAATTTGGCTCAATTGCTTAAGGTTTATCAAGAGAGATGACTCTATTGAGCGAGACATAGAAGTTCATCCTGAAACAGCACTCCTTCATTACGAAGAAGTGCTGTTCATTACGAAGCAGTGCCTTCTTGTTACGAAGATGCTTCAGAAATGGTGAGAAATATTGCGAGAAGATGTTGAAAATGAGCCACCAACACGAGAGCAGTCCCAACGGCAAGAAAATGCTCAAGTAAGTACTCCTACGAGGTCCCTGCATTTCAACTTGTTACACTTCCAGTAGAAACAACGAGATAAGGGGGTACAAGTAGAAATACTATCGATGACAACCCCATAGAAATAGCAAATAAGGGGTGCAAGTAGAGATATTGAGAGATGAACGACCAGTGGAAGTGGCAGAAAAAGGAGTTCGGATAAATCTGTTGCCTAGGATCCCCCTGTAGTAAGACCACCTAATCTGTGTCCCTAGAACAGTACAATGCGGACATAGCTAGCTGGATGATTAGATATGAACAGCTTGCCAATAAAACTAAAAAATTCAAACTGGAAGCAAAACAGCTAGAAGCCAAGGACACAGAAATTCAGGCATTGAAAGAAAAGGTATCTGACTTGTGCCAAATTGCTGAGTTTTTAGTCCAATTTAGACGGCCGACCAGATTTTACTGACCTTATTTTGAAGGAAAAATACCTTAGATGGCAGGTCATGAGGATTACTTCAAACCTTCCATACAAATTGGACACTATTGAAGATTTTCTAGAGGCATATTTTGACAGTCCTTTTGAGCAGAAAAATCTTTTGTGTGAACTATTTTTGCATAGTTTCTTCATTCCAGAGGAAGTTGACTCTCATCCTCAAATCTACATTGGAGATGTTCAGTTGAGAGCATTTATGTCTACTTTGCAAAATCAGCTTTATTGGGATCATGAGAAAAGGCGAAATAAAGTGATTGAAACAAGGGCTGAGTTGTTAGTCAGAGCAATCCAGCCAAATCACCTAAATATCACTCAGCAGCACTTCTCAATGATGAACAGGGGTGATATTAAGAGAATGTACTTGAACAATTTGAGGGATTGTGTGACCAGATTTAACAATTTCTGTGATCACAATTTCTTCCCAGCATTGTCAGTATGCAGAGACAGATGGAATGAACTTTCCATGTCTTTGAGGAAAAGAGAACCTATCTCCCCCATCAATCTAGAGTGGTCCGAGAAGAAGAGCAGAAGGTGTAGTCCAACTGATCCAGATCATGCAACATAACTGGATAGGTCTCAGGTTCAGGCCTCCAACCATCATTACTCCAGTTCCATTTTACTTTGAAGAAGATGAACAGCCTGATGAACAATTTGAAGATTGGCTCAGAAACATTCAGGAAAACAGGGGGTATTACATAGGCAAGAAGTTATTCTACAGGTCATGGAATCTAAACATGGACATATGTGATTCCATAGCCCAACAGAATGCATGAGGGCATGCATTAATATAAGTTGGGGGAAAATGATGAGGCACTGGAAATGCCTCAATCATAACATGTTTTGTACACTAAAAATGCCTATAAACTCTTATGTTTTATACGATATGTTAGTTAAGTTGATTTAATATCGTTGTATATTAACCATTTTGCATGATCAATGTATTTGAAATATTATATGCTGATTTCTACGACTTTTTGCATAGTTTTGTGTTCTTTTTGCTATGATTTGCTACAATGGGATATGCTTAGAATAATAGCAGCATTTCACTAATCATATTTTGATTTGTTTCAAGCATTTACTTCACCTAAATCGGCAACGAGTGCAAGCAAGCTGTTCGCTGTGCAGCAAAAACTGGTCTTTCCCATGTAAATTCCAGCCAGTTGTCCATAAATAGCAAGGCATGGAATTCACATGAGAAAAGGGATGAAGACCATTAGAATTTGATCTTAGGAGATAACCCACCTGAGAGATGCAGAAGAAATCAATGGAAAAGCATACATTTGTTCATTTCGAAGTATCTTCGGAATGAACAGATATCTTCGGAATGAAGAAACACAGTATCTTCGAAATGAGCGGATCTTCGGAATGAAGAATGCAGCGTCTTCGAAATGAGTGGATCTTCGGAATGAAGCATGCAGTATCTTCAGAATGAGCGATCTTCAGAATGAGAATGCAGTATCTTCGGAATGAGCGATCTTCGGAATGAAAACTACTTGTCTTCGGAATGAAGCCACTTATCTTCGGAATGAAGAACAGAATGTGTTTTTGACCTTTTTGACCGATTTTTGAAGCCGAGAAAAGGGAAATAAAGGTTGGAAAAAGTAAAGAGAAATATCTTCCATCTGTCTTTGCCGTCATTGCAGACCAAATCCATCATTAAGGGAAAGATCAGGTTTTAGTCCTCTTCTAGGATAAAACCAGAATTTGTTGCAGCATTGTAGGATTAGATCTTTTGAGATATTCTTTGTTTGTAATCAGATCATAGGATAGCTATAAATATTGCTCCCGTTCAGGTTGAGCCTAGGTAGTAATAGCAGATAGATAGAAAATAGAGTAAGGAAGCTAGCAGAAAATACGAGTATAACTAGAAATTGAGCTATTACGATCCTGTAGTGATTTTTAAGTAGAATTCTTGTAATCATGTCTTTTGATCAATAAAGTGCACCAGTTCTATTTCAAATTACTTGTAAATGAGTGTGATTAAGATTTAGAAAAGAGAGAGACTTACACCTTCTTACGGACAAAGAGGTGGCCACTTCCAGGACCTAGGAGGAGGACTAACAAAGCAGGTTTTTATTCGATTTTCTTTGCAGCGAGAATGAGTTGTAGAACTTGTTATGTCAAATTGCTTGTAAATAGTTGACAATATTTGCAATATTAGTTTATTTATGCTAAGTTTAATCTTGTGCTTAAAGCTTTTAGTTGCAATCTTACTTTCAGAAAAGTTTCCACTTTATTTTCAGGTTGTTATTTTCAGAATTTACTATTTTTCAGCAATTTCCTGCATTTTTATGTTTTGCTGTCAAAATCTGAACAGAAGATTGACAACCTTCTATTACAGAATTTTGATAGTTTTTATTTCCACATTAGATCTAGACTTTCATTACTGCAAAAGTAATTAGATTTCCTTTCTGCAATTAGGATCAGACTTTCAATTCTACAACTATTAATTCTGCAATATAATTAGGTCTCATTCTGCAATTGTAATTAGGACTTCATTTCTACAGTTAGTGATTAGTTTCCAATTCTGCAACTTAGATTAAGATTTAATTCATGCAATTTAGAGATAGGAATGTTCCAAAACCCCCACAAAACCGGTTCCACCAATAAAGACTTGTTGCCCTAGATTGACCTAAGTTATAGTTGTTTCACTTCTTCTCCCATAGATAGCCTTGTACACTGCCCTGGATTGATAGATTCATTGAGAATTAATGATGGTATAACGACTACGCATCATAGGTTCTCTTTCAGGATCCGTAGTATGTCATCTCTATTAGCAAGTTTCGTTTCCACCGCATGGAATTTTGTAGTCCCTAGAATATAGGAAGTGAGGGATGGTGGTGTTTGACCATATAGTGCTTCATAAGGAGTCATTTTGATGGACGTATGGTATGAAGTGTTATACCACCATTCCGCTAGTGAAATCCACTTTACCCAATGGAGTGGTTGAGTAGAAACAAAACATCGAAGGTATGTTTCTAAGCATTTATTTACAACTTATGTTTGGCCATCGGTTTGAGGATGGTAAGTGGAGCTCATACGAAGTTGAGTGCCTTGTAATTTGAACAATTCCTTCCAAAAGGTGCTAGTGAAAGTTGGGTTGCGGTCACTAATAATTGTGGAGGGTATACCATGTATACCATGTAATTTAAATATGTTATCTAGGAAGAGGTGGGCTATAGTGCTAGCGGTATAAGGATGAGCCACGAGACAAAAATGGGCATATTTAGATAAACGATCAACGACTACAAAAATGGTTGTTTTTCCTCCTGATTTTGGTAATCCTTCAATAAAGTCCATAGAAATATCTGCCCATGTTTTGGTGGGTATAGGAAGAGGTTGAAGTAATCCTGGAATAGTGAGGGTCTCCCCCTTTTGTCTTTGGCAAACTTCACATTCTTTTACAAAGTTTTTGATGTAATTTTTCATTCCTACCCAATAGAAGGAGGTAGTGGCTCTTTTATAGGTTTTTAAGAACCCTGAGTGGCCTGCAAGTGGGTGAGGTATGTAACTCATGAAGAATTTTTTCACGATAAGTTGAATTGGGGGTGAGGACCATCCTCCCTTTGTATCTTAATATATTGTCCTTCCAAGTGTATGGAGGTTTGCTACTAGGATTATGTTGAAGTTGTTGAATTAAGGCATGGATAGTAGGATCATTTATCCATTCTTCATGCACCTCATCTACCCATTTAGGAATAAGGGAGGAAAGAGCATGGACTTGAGGCATATCTTCAAATTTTCTAGAAAGTGCATCGGCTGCCATGTTGTCCTTTCCCTTTTTATATGTAATTTCATAATCATAGCCAAGAAGTTTAGTAACCCATTTTTGTTGTTTCGGGGTATTAGTCCTTTGTTCCAAAAAATACTTCAAGCTATGATGGTCAATGCGTATAATGAAATGTTGGCCAATAAGGTAAGGCCTCTAATGTTGAATAGCATGGACAATCACCAACATATCTTTTTCATACGTAGAGCGAGCTGAATTCTTAGGAGAAAATGCTTTGCTTATAAAAGCTAGAGGCCTTTCATCTTGCATGAGTACGGCTCCCATTCCTATTCCTGAAGCATCACTTTCAATGACGAACGGTTTAGAAAATTTGGGCATGGCTAGAATAGGGGTGGTACACATTGCAGTTTTCAAGGTGATAAAGGCCTCATCCACTTTAGACGACCATTTGAAAGCATTTTTCTTAAGTAATGTTGTTAGAGGAGCAGCGATTTTACCATAATTTTGGACAAATTTTCTATAATATCCCGTTAGTCCAAGAAACCCACGTAGAGCTTTTAAGGTTTTTGGAATAGGCCAATTTTTCACCTCCTCGATTTTGGAAGGATCTACCATAACTCCTTCCTTTGAGACAATATGCCCTAAGTATTCAATTTCTTGTTTTCCAAAGGAACACTTTGATCTTTTTGCATAAAGTTGATTTTCCTTCAAGATTTGGAACACTTGTCTAACATGGTCCAAATGTTCTTCCCATGTTTTGCTATAAATCAAAATGTCATCAAAGAAAACTAATATAAATTTACGAAGGAAAGGGTGAAATACCTTATTCATTAGACTTTGAAAGGTAGAAGGAGCGTTGGTCAGGCCAAATGGCATCACCAAGAATTCATAGTGCCCTTCGTGAGTGCGAAAGGCCGTCTTAGGAATATCCTTTTCGTTGACTCGTATTTGGTGGTAGCCTGACCGTAAGTCTAACTTGGAAAAATAAGCTGCCCCATGGAGTTCATCTAATAGTTCGTCTATGACCGGAATGGGAAATTTATCTTTGATGGTCATTTTATTAAGCGCTCGAAAATCGACACATAAACGCCACGAGCCATCCTTTTTTCTAACTAAAATAATTGGAGAGGAGTAAGGGCTTTTGCTAGGTCTAATGACTCCTGCCTTAAGAAGCTCTTGTACTAATTTCTCTATTTCGGTCTTTTGGAGGTATGGATAATGATAAGGTCTAATATTAGGAGGTTGATGCCCTGGAAATAGTGGAATAGTGTGATCGTGACTTCGTTGTGGAGGTAGTCCTTTTGGTTCATTGAATACCGCCTTATGGTGGTCTAAAATATTTTGTAACTCTGGTGTCTCGTCTTCTTTGTGACTAGGTTGAATTGAAAATAATTGGGCGACCATTCCTTTGTTTCCTTTTCGGATAATTTTCTCCATTCTATGCGAGCTGACGATTTGGGAAGGTCCTGATTTCAGGCCTTGGATAATATAGGTTTGGTTCTTTGCTGTGAATTTCATCCATAGTTCATCAAATTCCCATTGGACTACGCCCAAGGTTCGTAACCATTGTACGCCTAGTACAATGTCGCACCCACCTAGGGGTAGGACGTACATGTCGCTTTTCATGTTATAAACCCCCATAGTTTTATATTTCTGCATTTTCCTTTGCATGCAATTTTTCCATCGTTTCCAATCATCACTTCAAAGTTATTGCAAGGGTATATAAAACAATTTGCTTGTTTAGCCACCTTTGGATCGATAAAATTGTGCGTGCTACCAGAATCTAGGAGCACGGTAAGGTTTTGTTTCTTAAAATACCCTTTAACTCGCATTGTTTGAGGGGCAAAAAATCCGGCAAGGGCGTTGAAGGAAACCTTTGGTGCATTTTCTTCGTCACTTTCAAGTGTGTTGGATAATACCTCTACTTCAAGTTCAGGTTCCTCTTCAGTAGAATTCCCTTCCTCTATGGCATCTAGAATATATAATTTTCGTGAGGCACATTTATGATTTCTGTCAAATTTCTCATCGCAATGGTAGCAAAGACCCTTAGCTTGTCTTTCCTTCATTTCCTCAAAACTCAGACGCTTAATTGGTAGAGCGGGGTTAATTTTGGGGGTTGTGTAGGAGTTTTGGGTTCGTCCATTTTGCATTGGTTTGGGGTTGGTATAAGTGTTTGATGGTTTCCCCCAAGTTGGTTTTGTGAACCGATTCCATGCCTTGATTTTGTCTTCCGCTAATTTCGCCAAGCCGATGGTCTCTAACATGTTTGTAGGGTTATACATTTGCACCTCAATTCAAATTTCTTCTTTTAATCCATTGACAAAAAATTCTTGAAAGAAGGCAGCATCTAATCCGGATGTTCGATTAGCTAGCCTTTCAAATTCTGCTTGGTATTCGCTTACCGAAGTGGTTTGGCATAATTTAGTGAGGGCCCCTGTAAAGCTTTGAAACTTGCTAGGGCCGAATCACACTAATAGATTCTATGTAAAGGTTGACCACGTCGGAGTGCCATTAGTTTTCTCGAACCATTGGTACCATTGGATGGCATCGTTTTCCAAGTGGAAGGAGGCGATATGCACTTTTTGCATTTTCAGAATTTGATTTAGTGAGAAATATTGCTCTGCTCGGTAGATCCAGTTTGTAGGGTCTCCTCCTTCAAATTTTGGGAAGTCTAATTTGGTCGTCCATGGTAGAATGGAAGTTTGTGGACCTCCTAACATTGCTCGGTTTGATGACCCGTTGTTGGTTGAATTTGCATGTGTTGTTGCCTGATTTTGACTGATGGCATCAAGTTTAACATCCATTGCAAATATTTTCTCGAAGAGTTCTCTTGTGTTACGGGCATTCTCCTCTCTTTCCTGTTTAACTTCTTCAATGAGCCTTTCGTGTTTCTCATGGATGGAATCCAGTGATCGTCGTCCTTCAGCCATTGCGGTTGGTGTAGGTAATGATCAATATGACTTGGTACCAGGTGAGCAAGAAAAAAAAATTGTTTTAACAACTTTATAAGTTGTTTTAGCAATTTTTGTCAAAAATTTGGTGGGCAATGCCCTATCAACTTTTTATTTTGGTCCCCGAGAGCGCACGGTGGTTGGTAGGCGGGTGTTTAGGCGGGAAACATGACACGACAACCGGGAATGATAGAGCATGAAACATGATAGTAGGCGAGTCTGGCAGAGCACAAAACATGACAATCGAGACTGACAGAGCACTAACATGACAAGCGAGACTGATAGAGTACGAAACACGACAGTCAATACTGATAGAGGATGATAGTAGGTGAGTCAACATGACAACACAACAATAGACTAGACTAATAGAGGACGACAGTAGGCGATACTGACAGAGCATGACATTAGGCGAGTGAGGTGTAGGGGTGGCAACTAAAAACATGAGGAGTCGACGGATGGTACAAATTTTGAGGAAGGCTGGTAGCAGTTGGTTCGTGCGAGGTACGGGGGAGGCATGACCGAAGTCACATTCTTCCTTGTGCATTTTGGTGCCTATAAAGTGCTACAAATTCGTAGCACCATGAATGTGGGACTTTAGTCCTTAAAAAAAAAATTAATTTTTCCTTTGCATTTCGGACGTCGCAACCACTGATGCTGCGTTGAAAATTTTAGCTTCTCCAAAATAGCCATCGGTCACCACGTGAAAGGTCAGGTGATTTGAGTGTAAGACAACTTAATTCGTACCTTAGGAGAAGGTTTAATTTTTTACGAAGATTGTGACACGAATCAGTGAAGCCTGAATGTTGTTTGCGTCCTCGCGAATGTGGACTAGGCTGAAATGTGCGATGGAAAAAAAAATTGATGGTGAATTTGCTCCTTGATCTAGCTCTGATCCAGATGTTATAAAACTAAATAGTGTGGAAGGAAGAATCATTTTTTATATTGAATCACTTTTGATTGTAAGGTAGAAAACCCACAATAGACTTAATTAATATATTTGTTCGATGATGCCTTATTACCCTATTTGGATTGCATTTAAATACCTAGTCTAATAGTTGTAAGAGTGAAGGGTTGTGACCCTTGAATATAATTAATAAATAATATAAGTATTAGGACATGTTAGGAGGGTCCTAACATCATCGGTACTAATCCTTACCATCTGCTACTATCACCACATGGGACCAATTAGCAAAATTGCCGATTAAGAATTTCCATGAGCAAGTTGATCTTTTTTACTTACTGCATCTATTCACAAACATCCAAAGACATCCGTAGGAGGAAATAATGGATTTCAATATCAAATTCACTCAAATTTGGCAAAGAGTCCTTGATGGTCTTTGACAAACCCATGAACAAATCATGTTTTACTATCTTTGAGCTTTCAATTCTGACATTGGTATGGCGGTCCAACAAGCCAATATCCACACATTTCTAGATTTGTATACACAAGCTCAAAAGGCTGAAGTAGGTCTGATCGCCATAGGTAAACTACCTCCAAAGGTATCAATTCATATTATTCCTGATATTCCACATCTATATTTTAGTGCATTTTCACAACCCATACCTTTTATGTATCTCGTTCCTTCATGGAGCTTGAGTCCACCTAAAATTGCATCAGTTCCAATCCCACAATTACCTGCTCTAACTATTTCATAATTACCTGCTCTTATTATTCTGCAATTACCTACTCCCTCTTCTATCCTAGTATTGCCTTCTCTACTAGTACCCTTACCTTTACCAGCACCTCTAGTGCCCAAAAATATCAATCTCCACATAAAATTATTACAAGAGATGTAGTCACTTAATTCAAATATGAGGATGATGTCAAATGAAATCACATCTATAAAAAAGAAGCTAAAGCTGAGTTCCAATCAAGAATATTTCAAACACCACCAATTACTAGAGAGCAAGCAAATTCAAATAGTAGGGGTGCTGAGAGGAACATAACTGTGTTGGTTAATGAAGAAGTAGGTACATTAGACCTGATGTATTAGTGTTCTACCTGCAATGACCCTTATGGCAAAGATACTTACATGATTCATTTGAACTATATGCAGACACTGGTAAAAAGCACTATCAGTGGTCAAGTCAATATGATCTTAGATATTGATCACAACTTCATGGTCCCATCTGTTGAACAAGTATCAATTCTCATAATATCAAGGAAGAAACCTATCATTGTAGATTCGGTTGAAATGGAGCTATTGAAGGTACCTACCAAATAGAAGACATAAAATAAAAAGTGGTAGCCTCAAGTGAAAGTGCCTATGCCATCATCCAAATCAGATGAGTATGTTTTATTAAAAGACCTTTTTCCTACGCCAATGAAGGATAGAATGCAATTAAAAGCATCAACTTTACAATATGTCACTGCACAAGTGTAGACTAAAACAAAGGAACAGACAAAGGAGAGACTTAAATACCCATCTTTGACCAAGCGTTAGAGAGTGGAGGCTACCCAGAAGTACCAAAGTAGATATGAAGTTGCTGGTGAATCAAAGGAGCCCAATGTGTAGTCATATAATATTATTGAGGAATTGAAGAGGATTCCTACCAAGGTAAGTCTCTATGATGCATTGCAGCTACCTGGACAACTAGATCCGTTGCAAAAATCATTGAAATTCATGAAGGATAAGAAGAAAAATCCTACTCAGATAGTGTTGGCCTAAACTTATGCCACTTCAAACACTAGGAAAAATATACCTCCTCCATTATATATATCTCTCAAGATAGAGGTATGGATCATACATAATTGTAGGATTGACTTTGGTGTAGCAATAACCATCATGCCAAAGGCAGTGTGCGAAGTCAAGGGAATGGAGTATACAATAAGTAGCCTAGGAATATTGCAATTGGATGGTAATCCTATCAAGATATTAGGAGTAATTAAGGATATCCCAATTGTTCTATACAACATGCCACATATTACTGTCATATAAGAGGTTATTATGGTATAATTGGAACCATACTTCAGTATGTGTTTATCTAGATAATTTATAGCCAAGTTGGGAGGTTACCTATCATTGGACTATTCTCAATTACAAATTATATTCAAAGGGAAGAGAATACAAATTTTTAATGAGAAAACCTCTACATATCATATCGAAAATATTTAAAATGAAGAAAAATATGTAGAATCAGTGAACATGATAAGTGAAGAGCTGGAAGAGATGGACCTAATGGAGGAAATTTGGATAAACTTTATTTAGAGGATAATTTTTCTATGCTTGATTTCAATGCGATTATGGAAACCGAGATTGGTTGCTATACCATCACTAAACCTAATGAGAGTGAGGTAAAAGTAGCTGATAATATAGGTTATGCCTCTAACCAATTGTGGAAAATGTACTTTGATGATGGCTGATGCAAGAATAGTGTCAAAGCTAGAGTAGTATTAATTTCTTCTTCAAAAATCCAAAAAACATATTCATACTGGATGACTTAGGGTTGTACAAATAATGATGTCGAGTATGAAGCATTATGTTTGGGTTTGAAGAAAGAAAAAAAGCTTAAGATTAAACAATTGTAATTTTTTTATGATTTTGAGTTGATTGTCAACCAGGTGACCAACAAGTGTGTTTCAAAGCAGCACTACCTGAATACATATTAAAATAAGGTATAGAACCTTTTTGAATCATTTTGCATTAAATATTCAAGCAATTTTGTGAGAACGAATTGTGGAAAATGTACTTTGATGATGCCCGATGCAAGAATAGTGTCAAAGCTGGAGTAGTATTCATATCTTCTTCAAAAATCTAAAAAAAATATTCATACTGGATGACTTGGGGTTGTACAAATAATGATGTCGAGTATGAAGCACTATGTTTGGGTCTAAAGAAAGAAAAAAAGCTTAGGATTAAACAATTGTAATTTTTTGATGATTTTGAGTTGATTGTCAACCAGGTTACCAAAAAGTGTGTTTCAAAGCAGCACTACCTGAATGCATATTAAAATAAGGTATAGAACCTTTTTGAATCATTTTGCATTAAATATTCAAGCAATTTTGCAAGAAAAAAATAAGCATGCAGATCTCCTAACATCCCTTGGTGCAAATTTATCTCCTATCGAGAGTGTGGTACGAAAGCCCAAGACTATAAGGCTAATTTATAGGCCTTCAGTCCTTGATAAGAACATATACTGGCAAGTTTTCAATAATGATGAACAAATTATAAATTTTTTGATTAAATAAGTCGGTAGTATTGAGGGGAGAATGCTAGACAAACATGAAATTGAATACTTGATTCAGCTAAGAAATAATCATATCCCGAAAGGATTGATTATGTTAGAAAGTCTCTTTGATTAAAATGATAGAGTAGAAAAGCATCAAATCAAGGTAGACAAAAAGGAATACACTAAGTTGAAGTTGGATCCGGATGAAGTCATAAAAGTTGGGAAATATTGCTCTCCAGGGGAGCTTGAAGAAATTTGAGAACTATGTTGTGAGTTCCTTGACATTGTTGCATGGAGCTATCACGATTTGAAAGGATATGACAAAGATGTAATCCAACACACCATCAAGTTGCAAGAATAGGCGAATCATTTTGAATAGAAGAAGAGGCATGTTAATCTAAAAATTAAGGTGCTTATGAAAGTAGAGATGCTAAAAATACTAGAGGTAAAAATCATTTACCCTATCAAGCACTCAACCTGGGTGGTGAACTTGGTTCTATTTTGGAATAAGAATGGAGATATTTGTCTGTGCATGGATTTTTGCAATCTAAATCAAGCATATTTGAGATATCACTACCCTATACCATAGATTGATCAAATTCTTCATGTTGTCACTGGGGCATAGATATTTTCACTACTTTATGGTTTCTCCAACTACAAATAGATTTGGGTAAAGGATGAGGACCAACACAAGATAATGTTTACTACCAAGTGGGACACATTTTTCTATTAAATAAACCTTTCGGTCTTTCAAATGCAGGTGCCACCTTTCAAAGAGCCATGGATTTTGCCTTTGGTGAGTTTTTGAATTGAATTATTATAATTTATCTTGATGATATGATTGTTTTCTTACATTGCAAGGAAGAGCATGTCTCTCATCTTAGACATGTGTTCAAAAAGTGTTGGGAATTTGGTATTTCCATTAACCCAAAGAAATACATTTTTGCTATCAAGGAAGGAAAGCTCTTGGGACATGTGATCTCAAATGAGGGACTATCCATTGATCCTATGAGAGTTTAAGCTCTTTTAGAACTACCACTTCCAACTAACAAAAAATATATGTAGTCATTTTTTGACCAAATCGACTTTATCCAAAAATTCATCATCGAATTCACCTAGGTGGTGAAACTAATGATGGATCTCCTGAAGAAAAATTTGGATTTCAAAAGGATAGAAAAAAGGAGGTAGGCATTCCAAGAAATTAAAGAAAGGACAGGTCAAGCACCTGTATTAATCAATCCATACTACTCTAAGTATTTTATTCTTTTTGCATTTTGTGAGCAGGAGAGTTATGTCGATGTACTTACATAAAATCAATATGATGAAAATGAATAATCTATCACTTTACTAAGCTAAGTTATTCAGCTGCACCAGGAAAAGTATAACTTCATTGAAAAATAGGTGTATGCAGTCATGAAGTCTCTTAAAAAACTCTAGCATTTTGTATCTCAAATAAAAATGATTGTCTATGTCATTCATCCAAACATCAGGATTTTTATTATACAAGGAGAGCTTGGCGATAAAAGAGCAGGTTGGGTTTCAAATATCTAAGAGTATGATGTGGAGATTCGGACAACCAAATTGGTTCACAATCAGGCACTCTATCAAGAGTTGGCCAAGAGTGCAACTTCTTAGTCGCTAGTACCACTACATGATGAAGTTATCGATGAGAGTAATCTTGCCAACCAAGCTTTAGGTGATCGTGACTGGACATAAGACCTTATCGAGTTCTTCACATCTAGAAGATGTCCCTCTCACCTAAAATCCTCATAGAGGAGAATATTTAGATTACAGGCGCTTAGATACGTCCTATTACCAAGTGGGTTATTCCATAAAAATATAGAAGAAACACTCCTCAAATGTGTGAAAGAGTTAGAGAAGCAAAAAAAATTGGAGTTCCATTCTAGCTTGTCCGATGGGCATTATGTGGAAAGACCCATGGCCTTGAAGATCATATGGGTTGGATATTTTTGGCCCATCCTTTTTGCATATGCACATAAGGTGAGTCAAAGCTGTGATAATTGTCAAAGGTATGTTGGTAGGAGTAAGAAGGTATACTTATCTCTACATCCGATCCAAGTAGAAGCTTTGTTTCAATTGTGGGGCTTAGAATTTATTGGGGTTATCAATCCTAACTCTTCTGCTAAGTATAAATGCATTTTAACAATGATAGACTACTTTACTCGATGAGCAGAGGCCATCCCAATAAAGAAAGTAGACCAAGTGATAGTCATTTATTTCATTGAGGGGATGATTACCCATTTCAGTGTGCCAGATACCATTGTGACTAATAACAAGACTACTTTCACTAGAGAAAATATTACCGAGTTTGTAAGTAGATATTGAATTTATTTGAAAGCATCTTCCAATTATTACTCGTAGGGAAATGGCTTAGCTGAGTCTACAAACAATAATATGCTTTAGATACTGAAAAGAATACTTGGGAGTAATAAGATAAGTTGGCACCTGCTACTAGATTAAGCTCTTTGGGTAGATCGCATATCACTGAAGAAGTCTATTAAAACATGTCCTTATTCTCTGGTGTATGGCAAGGAAGCAGTTTTACCTACACATATTGAACTTTTGATCCTTCAAACTTTGCAGTTGCTTAGAAGTGAGGATGATAAAATTGATCCCATGAGTGCGAGGTTAGTTCAACTCTTGCATATTGAAGAAGAAAGAGAAAAAACATATAACACCTTCATGTAGCACGCCAATTCAACACAAAAGTGGTTCAGGAAAAAAATGTTTCAAAGGGCATTTAAAGTTGATAATTTGGTGTTGAAGTGGAATTCAGATAAAGAAAAACCTAGCAAGCACCATAAATTTGAGGTGATATGGGAGGAAACGTTCCAAATATTAGGGGTAAATCTTGTTAATGCTTATTATCTTTGGGACATGGATGGCCGAGAGCTTTCGATCCTAGTAAACGGTCTTCATCTAAAGATTTACCACCACTAAAGCTATCGAGGCTCAAGTATGTATATATGTACAATTTTTTCCTTTTATTTTTCTTTAATATGTTGTGTCAAGTTATAAAAAAGAAAAATGATATGAAAAGAAGAAATAAAAAAAAGGAGAGAGATAAATGGTTTTTATATTGTCTCCCCTCAAAAATATGTCTTTAGGGTAAAATCTAATTTTGCCTTAAGAAAGATTTTTATGTTTTGGTTCAGTAACATAGTTGGGGAGATATATATACAAAAAGAGAAAAATATATATATGTATATTAAAAAACATGTTTTATTTAAAATATATGTATATTAAAAAAAATAGAAAATAGAAATGCGCGCTTTTGCCCCGGATGGTGGTGAAAGTCAAAAGTGCTTCATTTGGGCGAATTTTATAGATATATGTAAAAGGAAAAAAAAATAAAAAAGGAAAAAAAAAATGAAAAACCCTTTCACCCTAAGTTTGGGGTGAAAGTAATATTCACTTCCTTCTAAGGCAAAAATAGAAAATATATAAAAAAATAAGAAGGAAAAAAAAGCAACAATAAGAATTTTGCCCTAAGTTTCCTACCATACAACTTTTCTAAAAATGGAGCAAAAGTTTTATTTTAAAGTACAACTATTGGAGGTGAAAATAGAGAAAGAAAATTAAAAGTGCCAGTTAAAAGTTTAAAATGGGGTAAAATTGATTTTATTGGCTTTTCCTTAAAAATAAAAGCAAAAAGCTCATTTTTTCTAAAGAAGGCACTTTTCAAAGACAAATAAGGGAGAAATAATTCTTTAAAAGGGCACTTTGGATCTTATTTTTGCCAAGCAATAGGAAAGAAGACTTCAAGAGTGCAACGAAGGAAAGTGTAGTTTGATTTCACCCAAAGATATTTTTGTAAAGTGAAGCGCGCACGTTGGAGATCCTTTTCACCAGGAAATGATTTTAGAAGCATTTTGACGTCATTTCAAAATTAATAGCGCTTGAAGAATTTTAAATTTTTTCTATTTCACCTCATAATGGAATTTCAAATATTGAAAGCGAAGAATGTGGTTTGTTTAAATCCCGAGGCTCATTATGAGTAGACAACTAGCATTTTCATTCTCGAGGTTACCTATTTAGGTCCATAAAAGCACATTTCAAGACTTAATGCATATAAAGCACAACAATGAAGGAAGATTTTGGGCAGAAGAAGTTTGAAGGTAGTTAAAAAATCATTAAAGATCATGTCCGATGCAAATATCGAAATTATGAGGCCTGGAAATGCCTCAATCATAACATGTTTTGAACACTAAAATTGCCTATAAACTCTTTTGTTTAATATAATATGCTAGTTAACTTAATTCAATATGCTATGTATTAACTATTTGCATGATGAATGTATCTGAAATACTATATTTTGATTTTTACAACTTTTTGTATAAGTTTTATGTTGTTTTGTTATGACTTGCTAAAAGGAGATATACTTAGATTAATAGCAGCATTTCACTAATCATGTTTTGATATGTCTCAAGTATTCATTTTACCTAAATCTGGCAAAAGTTCAAGAAAATTGTTACTGTGTAGCAAAAACTGGGTTTTTCCATGTAAATTCCAGCCAGCTGCCAATGAATGGCAAGGCATGGAATTCACATGTGAAAAGAGATGAAGACCATTGGAATCTGATCCTGAGAAGTAACCCACATGAGAAATGAAGAGGAAATCATTGAAGGAGCCCACATTTGTTCATTTCAAAGTCTCTTCAGAATGAACAGATATATTTGAAATGAGAAAACATAGCGTCTTTAGAATGAGTGGATCTTTGGAATGAGAACTGTAGTGTCTTCGGAATGAGTGGATCTTCAGAATGAGAACTGTAGTATCTTTAGAATGAGCGGATATTTGGAATGATAACTATAGTATCTTTGGAATGAGCGGATCTTCGGAATGAGAATTGCAGTATCTTCGAAATGAGCCACTTATCTTCGAAATGAAAACAAAATGTGCTTTTTGAATTGTTGACCTAATTTTGATGCTGGAAAAAGGGAAATAAATATTGAAAAGGGTAAAGAGAAATATCTCAGATCTGAATTTTCCGTCCTTGCCGACCAAAGCCACCATTTATGGAAATATCAAAGTGTGATCTTCTTCTAGGATAAAACTAGGAATTGTTGCAGCATAATAGGATTAGATCTTTTTGAGATATTCTCAGCTTGTTAGTAAATCTTAGGACATCTATAAATATGGCTCTTGTCTAGGTTGAGATAGTAAGAAATTAAGGGGAGTAGAAGATAGAGAAATCAGAGAATAATAGGTGATAATCAGAAAGTGACTGTTACAGTCTTGTAATAGTTTTCAAAGAGATTATTGTAATCATGTTCTTGAATCAATAAAAGTATATTGTTTATATTTCATATTTCTTGTAAATAAGTGTGATTAATATCTAAAGAGAGAGGCTCATACCTTCTTCTAGACAAAGAGGTTGGCCACTTCCAGACCTAGGAGGACTAACAACAGGTTTTTATTCTGATTTTATTGCAGCAAAATGAGTTGTAGAACTTATCATTTCATTCCTTTGTAAACAACTAATGATATTTGCAATCTTATCTTATTTTATATTTTGTGATTAATTATTTGGTTGTAATCTCCACTTTCAGCAAAGCTTTCAATTTATTGCAGACTGTCATTTCCAAAATTTACTGTTTTCTGTAATTTCCTGCATTTTATGTTTTGTTTTTGTTAGGATCTCATCCTAACCCTTAATGTAATAACTCCCCTTTTGTAATAATTCCTAGTGAACGTGGGTAGTACCCATGATTAATATTTTGTAATGTTCTAAGTTTTAGCTTAGGTAGTGCCTATGACAAATGGCACCCTTTTTATGTAACACATGGTAGATAGGTGGCATTGTGCATGTAATTCGTGTGGCATTGTGCATGTAATTCGAGTGGCATTGTGCATGTAATTCAAAGTGGCACTATGCATGTAATTCGGGTGGCATTATGCATGTAATCCAGGTGGCATTTTGCATGTAAGCCAACCTTGGAAGGAAACTCCTTAAATACCCGAAAAGGCACCAATGTAACCATATTTTGCAAAATTAATGAAGTATTGAAGGAGGTTGCCCCCTCGAAGAGGCCTGCGATTCTGTCTTATTGTGAGATTGTTCTTTATGCAAATTTTTGTTATATTAATGTGATGTTTATGTGAGTTTATTTCCAAGCAATTGTGTGAGAGTGTGTTATTTGAGTTTATTTTATAGCAGGATCTTAACAAGTGGTATCGTAGCGCTTTCCAGGGCCAAGTTCTGCTGCAACTGCAACGATTCTTGCCATCCAATCCGCCTGTTAGGTATAAATTCTGTGTGTTTTTTCCATTCTGTTTTTCCTTATTAAAAAAAATCCAAAAAAAATACAGTGTTTTTTTTTCCAGACCAAAAACAAAAAAATATATTGTTAGTTGAGTAGGTAGAAACCCTGTACCGGGGGTTTTAAAATATCGCGAAGGATCTGTCGTTATTGGCTAAGCTAGATAGCCCATAAAGCGTCTAGTGAAGTGAGGGGCGATCAGGCTCCAATACCTGTGCCTCGTACGTAACTCGCGCACGGACTTGAGCTCCCACGTATCTTCGGGTATATCGGGAGACCATCTAGGATTAAACAAACTTTTAGCCATTAGGAAGCTCTTCGGCCTTGTATTACTCATAGTCTACGGGACACAGCATCCTGGACGATTACCCTCCCGTATTGTCGGAGAGGCAGGTAGTGTGCTCAAGGGTATGTGTGGAATCCTCCTTGAGTAGTGGCCTGAAATATTGGTCCGAGCACTATTGTTCATCACTGTCGGTATATTAGAGGGCCTATGGGTGGTACATACTCCTATACTTAGCATTCCCTGGTTCTGTTAAAACTTCAACCTGTAAAAAATGCCAAAAAAAAAAAAATAACAATAAAAATCCAAACCTCCCTGTTCGTAAACCTGCATTTCAAAAGTGAGCATATGAGAAAGGAGTCCTCTACTAAAAAAATAATAGAAGGGACATGCATTCGGGATAAGCCATGAGGGTGACACTTAAGCTGACAGTCTGGAGAATAACAGTAAAATTTACAAGTGGCAATCATAGTCAGTCAGCCAAGTCGAGAGGTCAAGACAGTCAGTGGCAGAATTCACAGCCTTTCGTGGTCGTAACAGAACCGTCATATCGCCACCGCAAAATACAGAGAATCTTGAGTGTGAAACACGACCGCTATAGATAGTGCTCCAAGGACCCAACTTTTGCTCAGTAGCTCGTAATTAAAAACTCGTAAACACCGTTAGACTCAAGAAAAAAGAGATAAAAAAAAAAGTCCGGGGTGCCAAAAAGTAGTGTTGAGAGATATAGCTCATTGTGACCACCTCCTTCAGCTGATCATTTTGATATATAGCACCCAAGCACTTTTTTGGGCACTTACTAAAAATAGTAAGTCCAAAAAAATTCAATTCTATTTTTAGTAACTCGGTCACAAAGGTCTAAAAAATGGCCCAGGGTACCCGTGGACACCATAAAGAACTAGAACACTTGGAATCCCTAACAAAAGCCATTGAGAACTTGCACTCGGCTTTTCACTCCATAAGGGAAGAAGTCCAAGGTCTTCGCCTAGAGCATGAGGCCACTAGCAACCGCCTAGAAGAAGCACTGACAGAAGTGGACAACAAACTGAGAAGAGAACCACCCAAATCAGAATACCAAGCTGAGAGTTCTACAAGGAATCGTGACCATGATCCACCCTTTAGAATGCCCAAATTGGACTTTCCCAAATTTAGTGGGAAGGATGTTGATGGGTGGCTATGTCGGGTTGACCAATTCTTTCGACTTCATAATGTACCCATATTTCATCGAGTCCAGATGGCTTCCTTTAACTTGGAATCTGAGGCTCTACACTGGTTTCAATGGTTGCGTCTTGCCTACCCAAATCTCTCTTGGGAGGATTTTGAATCCCAACTACTCACTCGATTTGGTCCTAGTGAGTTTGAGGACTTTACAGGAGCCTTAACCAAACTACAACAAACAGGGTCAGTCCGAGAGTACCAAGCTCAATTTGAAAAATTGGCCAATCGGACAAGAGGATTGAGTGAAGGGTTCTTCCAGAGTTGTTATATCAGTGGGTTGAAGATGGAACTCCAAGCATAAGTCAAAATGTTGAAACCACGAACTATGATGGAAGCTATCAGTTTGGCCCGTTTGGCCGAATCTAAACTCTCCGCCCAAAGACGCCCATCAAAGTTTCTGCAAAATAGACCTTCATTTCCTCCTAGAGCCCAACACCCAATTGATACTAAACCTGCCGCACCCAAGCGCCTCACCACCGAAGAGATGGATGCACGTCGTGCCCAAGGATTATGCTACAATTGTGATGAAAAGTTTTTCAAAGGGCATAAGTGTGCACACAAAAAATTGTTCCCGATAGATGTTAAAGAACCTGATACCTCTGATGAGAGTGATAAGGATGAGGACCCTCCGTAAACACCTCCTCCACAAGAAGAAGTGAAACAGAACCTCGAGACAAGAATTACACCCATGCCCTTGCAGGCATTACTACTCCTCAAACCATGAAGGTTACAGGATTTTTCAAGGGCCAACGTCTTTCCATCCTTCTGGATTCGGGAAGCACGCACAACTTCATTGACCCTAGAGTTGCTCAATGGGCAAATTGCTATATCCACACTTGTAATTCCTTTGAGGTCATGGTAGCCAATGGGGGAACCTTACCTTGTAAGGGAAAGTGTCGCAATGTTAAAATCCAGATAGGGGACTATGCACTCAAGCAGGACATGTTTGCCCTCCAGTTGGGTGGATGTGATATTGTTTTGGGATCTCAATGGTTGAGTACGTTGGGCACTATCAGTTGGAACTTTGCTGAACTTTGGATGCAGTTCTCCCAGAACGGCCAAACACACATCATCAAGGGCTCCCCAACAAGAACACCTCAAATTATCAATTCAAACGGCATGGAGAAATTGCTAAAGAAATCATCACGTGGGGTCATTGCACAACTATTCTCCATCCAACCATCCACATCCCCAATGGGTGAAATTCCACCAGACATGCAACAAGTTCTCCACAAACATGAGGCCATCTTTTCAGAACCAACCACACTACCACCGCATCGCTCTCATGACCATGCCATTCCATTATTGCCGGATAGTACACCTCCCAATATCCGACCGTACAGATACCCCCATGCCATGAAGTCAGAGATTGAGAAGATGATACAGGAATTACTCAAGGCGGGTGTCATTCGGCCTAGTACTAGTCCCTACTCGGCACTAGTCTTACTGGTCCTCAAGAAGGATGGCTCTTGGCGATTGTGTATTGACTACCGAGAACTCAACAAGATAACGGTCAAGGATAAATTTCCTATCCCTGTGGTTGATGAATTACTAGATGAATTACATGGGACCATGTACTTCACCAAGCTAGACCTCCGCTCTGGGTACCATCAGATCCGGCTTAGGGATGAAGATATTCCTAAAACCGCTTTTCGCACTCATGAAGGTCATTATGAATTCTTGGTAATGCCATTTGGTCTCACAAATGCTCCTTCCACATTCCAAAGCCTGATGAACAACATCTTTCGCCCTTTCTTGCGGAAGTTCATCCTTGTGTTCTTCGATGACATCTTGATTTACAATCACACATGGGAAGAGCATCTCAATCATGTAGATCAAACTCTCCAACTATTGGCCGACCATAAACCGTTTGCAAAAAGGTCCAAGTGCTCCTTTGGTTTGATCGAAGTAGAATATCCTGGGACACATTGTCTCAAAGGATGGTGTCAAGGTTGACCCTAAGAAGATCCAAGCAAGTCCAAGAATGGCCAAAACCTCGCACACTCAAGGGGCTTCGAGGATTTTTAGGGCTTACAGGATATTACCGTAAATTTGTCTGCAACTATGGAAAGATAGCCGCCCCCTCACCTCCATGTTGAAGAAGGATTCTTTTACTTGGACAGGGCCGGCCGAGCAAGCATTCCCGGACCTCAAGCATGCCATGACCACCACTCCAGCTTTAGCCATGCCGTACTTCTCTAAAAAAATTGTCATTGAAAGTGACGCTTCTAGTCGTGGTATTGGGGTGGTATTGATGCAAGGACGCCCTTTGGCTTTTACCAATAAAGCCCTATCTGATCGCAATTTGGGAAAATCCACATATGCCAAGGAAATGTTGGCAATATTGCATGCAAATCCTACATTGGCGGCCTTACCTCATTGGGCGCCATTTCTCCATCAAAACTGACCACCAGAGCTTGAAATACTTTCTAGAACAACGAGTTGCCACCCCCGAGCAACAAAAGTGGGTATCAAAACTCATGGGCTATGATTATGACATCACGTACAAAAAAGGGAAGGAAAATCTTGTGGCAGATGCTCTCTCTCGCCAATTTGAGACCCTTAGTATGTTGTGTGCCATCTCTCGCACCATTGCCCCAATGGATTGAGCCCTTACGTCAAGAAATACTTTAGGATGCAGATTTGAAAGACCCGGTTGCTTCACTTAGGGATGATCCATAGTCTACACCAGGATATAGTTGGGATGGCTAGGATCTGCGTTACCATCAACGCCTGGTTCTTCCTCCTAAGTCCCCACTTCGAGAACTCCTCATGAAGGAATCACATGCTACTCCATCTGCTGGCCATTCAGGGTTCCTAAAAACTTATGAGCGACTCAAGCGCACCTTCTTTTGGAAAGGCATGAAACAGGACATTCGCTCTTTTGTAGCGGATTGCGACACTTGTCAACGGATGAAAGGAGAAACAGTGCGCTCCCCAGGCACTCTTCAACCATTGCCGATACCGTATCAGGTGTGGACTGACATCTCCATGGACTTCATAGAAGGGCTACCTAAATCTGGAGGCAAGTCTATTATTTTCGTGGTAGTGGACCGCCTTTCAAAGTATGCTCACTTTTGTGCCCTAACCCATCCTTACACAAAATCCACTATTGCCCAAATTTTTCTTGACTCCATATTTCGCCTTCATGGCATGCCCGCCTCCATTGTATCTGATCGTGATCCCACCTTTACTAGCAATTTTTGGCAAGAGTTGTTTAAGTTGCAGGGGACTCACTCAAAATGAGTTCAGCCTACCATCCGCAAACGGATGGTCAAACAGAGGTTGTTAATAAATGCTTGGAAACCTACCTTCGCTGCTTTGCCTCTGATCATCCTACTCATTGGGCAAAATGGCTTTCTTTGGCTGAATGGTGGTACAACACTTCCTATCATACCGCCACCAAACTCACACCGTTTGAGGCAGCTTACAGGCGCCCTCCACTCACGCCTTCCTCCTACATTCCGGGCAGCTCCAAGGTCCAGGCCGTCGACAATGCTCTGAGTCAACACACCGAGGTCCTCCGCCAACTCAAGCAAAATTTGAACATGGCCCATAATCGGATGCGCCAACAAGCTGATCAAGCATCGTTCGAGCGCAGTTTTGATGTGGGTGATATGGTCTTCCTTCGCTTGCAGCCATACAAACAATCATCCCTACAACTCCGCAGGTGTCGGAAGCTCGCTCCAAAATTCTATGGTCCTTATCAGTGTTCCACAACGGATTGGTCCAACAAGCTTACAAATTGGCTCTTCCCCCCACTTCCAAGATCCACCCTATTTTTCATGTTTCCCTTCTCAAGAAAGTTGTGGGCACAAAGGTACAAGTTCAATCAACACTCCCCGAATTGGATGAAGAAGGCTCCATCTTACTTGCACCGAAACAACTGCTGGATCGTCGAACTCGCACTCTGCGCAACCGTACCATCACAGAGGTCCTGGTTCAGTGGCGTGGACTTCAACCTGAGGATGCTACATGGGAGTCTCTCCATCAACTCCAAAAATAGTTTCCTCATTTTCAGCTTTGAGGACAAAGCTCCTTTAAGGAGAAGGGCATGTTAGGATCTCATCCTAACCCTTAATGTAATAACTCCCCTTTTGTAATAATTCCTAGTGAACGTGGGTAGTACCCATGATTAATATTTTGTAATGTTCTAAGTTTTAGCTTAGGTAGTGCCTATGACAAATGGCACCCTTTTTATGTAACACATGGTAGATAGGTGGCATTGTGCATGTAATTCGTGTGGCATTGTGCATGTAATTCGAGTGGCATTGTGCATGTAATTCGAGTGGCATTGTGCATGTAATTCAAAGTGGCACTATGCATGTAATTCGGGTGGCATTATGCATGTAATCCAGGTGGCATTTTGCATGTAAGCCAACCTTGGAAGGAAACTCCTTAAATACCCGAAAAGGCACCAATGTAACCATCTTTTGCAAAATTAATGAAGTATTGAAGGAGGTTGCCCCCTCGAAGAGGCCCGCGATTCTGTCTTATTGTGAGATTGTTCTTTATGCAAATTTTTGTTATATTAATGTGATGTTTATGTGAGTTTATTTCCAAGCAATTGTGTGAGAGTGTGTTATTTGAGTTTATTTTATAGCAGGATCTTAACAGTTGTCAACCCCTACACAGAATATTGACAACCTTCTATTACAGAGCCTTGACAGTTTCATTTCCATGTTAGAAGTAGATTTTCATTGCTGCAAAAGTAAATAGATTTCCTTTCTGCAATTAGAATCAGACTTTCAATTCTGCAACTGTTATTTCTGCAACATAATTAGGTCTCATTCTGCAATTGTAATTAGGACTTCATTTCTATAGTTAATGATTAGTTTCCAATTCTGCAACTTAGATTAAGGTTTAATTCATGCAATTTAGATATAGGAATGTCCTAAAACCCCCACATAATCAGTTTCACCAATAAGACCTGTTGCTCTAGATTGACCTAAGTTATAACCTTGTTTACCCCTTCTTCCATAGATAGCCTTGTACACAGCCCTGGATTGACAAATTCATTGAGAATTAATGATGTGTATAATGACAACGCATCATTTTGGCATCGTTTCTAGGGAATTGTGTTGCTAGAAGGTAACAACAGTCCAATAGCTGTTAATTAGACTAAACTATGAAGATTCAGGATAAAATATGAATAGAACAGCTGGTTAAAATAACAACTATTGACCTATAATTTATGTCATTTTAGAGTAAACATGAATGAGTAAGTCTAGGGATGAAAAAGGTAGAATTACCCAAAAGGATCCCTGGCTTGTTCCATTAAGGAGATCTTCATGCCTAAGGGGTGAATCACCTGTGTTTGAATTACCAGAAATATTGAAAGAAAAATCACCAGTCTCACCATCATTAGAACATTCTGAGAAAGGAAAATCACCAGTTTCACCATCATTAGAACATCCTAAGAAAGAAGAATCATCAGACTCATCATCAACAGAGGGTCTTGGACCTCTTGAGAGTGAAATTTGGATAGGGTTAACTATTCCCAAAGAACAGGAAACTATGGCAGAAAATCTGGATAGAGATGGCCAACATGGCTATGTCCATAATGAAGGAGATGATCAGGATATGCCCCAACCTTCCAGAACATTTGAATATCCTATCCGTTTGAACCCAGCACAAAACTCTCCCATGAAAACCATTTCACCTTCAGTACTTCCAACCTTTCGAGGTGTTGTATCTGAAGATCCTGATCAGTTTTTGTTTGAATTCAAGGTAGTGTGTCAAACCTATGACTATGTAAATGACAATCAAAAACTTAAGGTCTTTCCCTCAACACTCAAGGACTCAGCATTACGTTGGTTCATGAGTTTAGAGCCAAATTCCATCCGAACTTGGGATCAAATGGAAACTATGTTTTTAGACAAATATCAGGAGTATTGTCGTGTAAGGAACAGGAAAGATGAGTTATTTAGGATTAAACAAGAAGATGATGAAACATTAGAAGACTATCTTGATAGGTTCTCCTTTGTTCAAAGGAGATGTGGACTTGTAGAACCAGAGTTATGCAAAACCATATTTTTGAGAGGATTGCAAGATGAATCCAGAGACGTATTGGATTTGATGGGAAGAGGAGATGTAAATACTCTCAGTAATGAGGAAATTATGGATCTCTGTAGGAATTACTCTCGCAATAAGCAAGGAAGAAGAAAAAAAATACAAATGGCACTGATGTGAAGGAACTAATAGAGGAACTTGCAAATTTTAAAACTGATATTCTAGTGCAATTAAACACAACTTTGGGGGAAATGTCTGCAAAAGCAAAAAACATAGAACCTTTGGCAATTTATTGCCCAAGATGTAGAAATAAACATGCTTTGCAGGAATGTCCTTTGAATAAAACATCTATCTCAGCCATTTGTAGTATCTGTTCAAAGAGGCATTCAACTGATCAATGCCACCTGCTACCACAACTCAAAACTGTGTTAGAAAGTCAGATTGAGGAACTCAACTATATTGGACCAAAACAAGGGGGAAATTTCTCTCAATACCAAAATCCCCCTCGTTTTCCTACAAATTGGGGGCATAATCCTGGTACTATGCCTTGGGGACAATCGGAACCACCCCAACGTCCTTGGAATTATCCTCAATGGACAAATTCCCAAGAATGGCCACAAACAAATTGGAGTAATTCAGCCTGGAATCAGAATCAAAACAACCCATCATGGAATCAAAACAATCCACCCTGGAATCAGAATCAGACTAATCCACATTGGATGCAAAATCAACCACAGTGGAATCAACAATACCAGTCCTATCCAAGGCAGCAAAGAAATCAAGGTCAAAATCAGCATTTGCTGCCTGCACCTAATCAAAACTTTCAAGAAAAATAGAACCAACCACAACAAACACAATAGGTGAAACAACCTCAACTTCTAGCTCAATCAGTCACTAATCCAAACAGCATGAGACAGGCATCCCCTGTCTATGTGGCTGAAGCTGAAGAAAATGTTGAAATCAATGTTATTGATTGTAGTAACATCCAACTTCGTTCAGGAAAAGTTGTACCTGAACCTATTTCCAATAAAAGCAAAGAAAATGAAGAGCAAGAACCTTTGGAACCAGTTATAGTGGAACCAACAATAGAGAAAGAAGAAGAAAAAATAGAACCACAAGTAGAACAATTACCTTCATCAAGGATAATTCCATATCCTGAAAGATTCAATACCACAGCAGAAAATTCTGAATCAGACCTGGTCAAGGAACTTAAAAAGTTAACTATATCATTGCCCTTATTGCAAGCCATTAAGGATATACCAGTGATTAAAAGTACTATCCGAGATTTGTGCATTAGAAGAGCAGGAAGGAAAAAGAAGGCATTTCCCAAGACTGCTCGGATTGAAGGAAAGATAGCTCGATCTCTTATCCTGGAAAACTAGTACCTCCAAAGTATAGTGACCCAGGAAGTCCAGTTATCATAGTTACTATAGGTTCAGTACCAATATCAAATGTCTTAGTAGATCTAGGAGCTGCAATAAATGTCATGACCAAGGATATAATGAAACAATTACAGCTCAAACATCTCAGCCCCACATTTACAGTTTTAGAAATGGCTGATAGGTCAGTTGCAAAACCCGAAGGTATCATTGAAGATGTTCCTATAGAAGTTTCTTCTTGGGAATTCCCTACAGATTTTTTGGTTTTACAACCAAGAAATTCAACACATGGATATCCCATCATTTTGGGAAGACCTTGGCTTGCAACTCGCAGCAGCCTTCATAGACTGCAGATCTGGAAAAATGACTATTTCAAATGGTATTGATCTAAAACAGATCTCTCTCGTATCCTCCTGCAAGACCCTCCAACAATTTTTTAGGTCAGTTATGGTTTCCTGATTCAGATGAAGAATCAGAGGAGGTTATTTCCACACTAGCCACCTTGGTAGTAAGGGAACACACAGAAGACCTCCATGACACAGAAAACTCAGAAAATGAAACTATCCTAATGAATGTTCTGCATGAACAAGGGTTAGAAGAGGAAGCAATAAATATCCAGCAATTGTTAAGGAATGAGGAGAACCAAAATTCGAAGGTGAACCATCTGTACTATCACAGGAAAACTCTGTTTCACTACCACATGGGTGGCACCATCACTTGATTTTTCCTTCTCACTGTTCCATACAGGATATGCTTCCATCAAAAAATAATGAAACAAAAATTTCTTATTTCCTCCCATCTCAACAGTGTCCTCTTAACTCCCTAACCACCAGGTATGAAGAAGTGAGTTCAGTCCTTCCAAATACAAAACAAATAGAAGTCCAGCCAGGAAAATTTTTGAACATTTACAATTGGCTTACTAGGGAAGAGGAAGACAAATTGATAGTTGTCTTGCAGAAGCATGTTCATGCTTTTGCTTGGGACTATAAAGATATGTCAGGAGTTCACCCTGATATATGTACCCACAGAATTTATACTGAAGAAGTCAAGCCAGTAAGACAACCCCAGAGAAGATTGAATCCTGCCCTAAGGGATATTGTAAAGGAAGAAATTGAAAAACTTCTGGAGGTAGGATTCATTTACCCAATTTTTGATAGCCAGTGGGTCTCTCCATTGGTTATAGTTCCTAAGAAGAATGGAAAAATGAGAATATGTGTAGACTATAGAGAACTGAATAAGGTGACATACAAAGACCATTTTCCATTACCTTTCATAGATCAGGTGTTAGATACCCTTGTTGGAAAAAGATACTTTTGTTTTCTTGATGGATTTAGTGGATATAATCAAATTCAGATTGCACCTTAAGATCAAGAGAAAACAACCTTTACCTATCCATGGGGAACATTTGCCTATAGGGTTTTACCTTTTGGTTTGTGTAATGCCCCAACAACATTTCAACGAGCAGTTTTAGCAATTTTTTCTGATCTGACTACCAACAATGTTGAGATATACATGGATGATTTCACAGTATGTGGACAGACTTTTGACTTTACATTAGAAAACCTTGACAAAGTTTTAACTCGCTGTGAAACATACCAGTTATCCTTGAATCCAGAAAAATGTTTTATGATGATGAAGGAAGGAATAGTTCTTGGTCATCACATCTCTCTTCAAGGGATCCAAGTTGATCCAAAGAAGGTGGAAATTATCAAGAACCTCCTTCCTCCTAAAACTCAGACTGATGTCAGAAGCTTCCTAGGACATATTGGTTTTTACCGCAGGTTTATTCCCAGCTTTAGCACAATAGCCAATCCCATGTTTGCCCTATTGACTAAAGATTCTGAATTTTCCTGGACTGCAAGATGTCAAGAATCATTTGAAGCTCTGAAAGAAAAATTAGTAACTCCACCTGTGTTAAGAGGCCCTAATTGGACATTACCATTTCACATACAGGATGATGCTTCCAATACTGCAATTGGAGCAAGCATTAGGACAAATTGACAATGGTGAACACTATGCCATCTACTACATTAGCAAGAATTTGATAGGAGCTGAGAAAAATTATACCACAACTGAAAAAGAATTCTTAGCAGTAATTTATGCCATCAACAAATTTAGGCATTACATCACAGATTATCAAATATTTATTCACACAGATCACACAACCATTAAATATTTGATGAATAAGCCTATGGTAAGTGCAAGAATTATTCATTGGTTACTGTTGCTACAAGAATTTGATATCACTATAATCAACAAACCAGGAAAAGCTAATGTTGTAGCAGATTTCTTGTCCAGATTACAGAACACAGATGAAGGGGAATTAGTTGAAGATACCTTTCCTAATGAAAAATTATTTGCTATATCAGTCCAATCACCTTGGTTTGCAGATATAGCCAATTACTTGGTCACAGGGAAAGTTCCTCCACATTTCACTTCAAAACAGAAAAAACAATTGATCAAACAAAGTTCTTCTTTTGAATGGATCAAGGGTATACTTTTTAAGTGCAGTCCTGACCATGTGTTACGTAGGTGCATCCGAAAGGATGAGGTGTATGATATCCTTAGGGCTTGTCATGATGAACCCTCAGGTGGACACTACTCTGTAAAAAGCACAATTAGGAAAATCTTAGGGACAGGATATTATTGGCCATCTCTTCACAAGGATGTGAAAAAGTACATCAGGCATTGTGATGCATGCCAAAGAATGGGGAAACCCACTCATACAAATGAAATGCCACTACAGCCTCAATTGGTTTTAGAGCCATTTGAGAGGTGGGGGCTTGATTTTGTAGGACCTATTGATCCACCTTCTCAAGGAAAGGTGCATATTCTAGTATGCACTGATTACTTGACAAAGTGGGTAGAGGTGCGTGCTTTCAAACATGCTCGTGAAGAGAAGGTCGCTGATTTCTTGTATACTCAAATTTTTTAGAGATTTGGAGCTCCTCGGTCTATCACCACAGACCAAGGACCCCAATTTGCATCTAAAGTCATTGAGGCATTTACAGAATTATATGAAATCAAACATAGAAAATCATCACCTTATCACCCACAAGCAAATGGCCAGGTTGAGGTAACAAACAGGGAACTAGAACGAATTTTAACAAAAATAGTAGCTTTTCATAGGAAGAACTGGCTAGATAAATTACCTAAAGCAGTATGGGCTTACAATACTACTTGGAAATCCACTACTGGATTCACACCTTATGAACTAGTCTTTGGTAAAAAGCCCCTCTTACCTATTGAATTTGAGCTACTAACACTGCGCACAACATTGGAAATTGGAATTGAATTGTCACAGGCACAGATAGACAGGATTCTATAGCTGAATGCATTGGATGAACTTAGGTTGGATGCTCTGCACCAAACTGAAGTAATTCAAGAGCAGAGGAAATTGTGGCATGACAGTCACATTCAACAGAGGAAACTTCAACAAGGAGATTGGGCTTTACTGTTTGATTCTCGCTATGAAGACTTCCCTGGAAAGCTGAGAACTAGATGGCTTGGACCTTACCGGATTGAGGAGGTATTTGACAATGGAGCAGTCTATTTATCTCCTATTGATGGGTCACAGAGAAAGTTGGTAGTGAATGGACATCGCCTCAGGGGTGTACCATACACCTCTGACTAAAGAGGAAATCTTACAGTAGCTTGACAGTCTTGGATACACAACAGGTGGAAGAAATTTCCTCTTCCACTTCAAAACAATCAGCATGATCATGGATTTCAAGAAAAAGATAGAAAAATACAAAAAAATAAAAAAAATAGAAAACAAAAAGATGAATAAATTCTGATTATGAATTCCTTCATGGGCATGATTTCAAGGAAATCATGAAATTCCTTCATGGGCATAGTCAGAATCAAGAAAAAAAGAAAAAGGAGAGGTAAAAAGAAAAAAAGAAAAAAAAGAGAGAAAAATGAATAACTCAACAGTGAAAACCTTTTTCAAGGCACTATTGGGTTGGTATGCATGAAAACCAGTTTTATGGCATGCATAACCTTGAAAATTTTTGAACCATCATTGTACAAATTCACCAACTGCACTTGTTTTGAAATGTTGCAGAAATTCTCAAGCAGAACATCAATAGAAGCAGTCATATTTCAAAAACTTGCATTAACTTGTTTTAATCAAGGTATATATTTCTTACATTTCTTCATTGTAAATGATTGGTATATAGTATATAACAATTAACCATTAGCATAAAAGATATCCATAAGAGTTGGCATACTTAAAACATGTTTTGAGAATGAGAATATTGATTTTTGCCTAATCTTCGAAACAAGAATGCCAAAAATAGTGCCTGCTATCTTCTTCAGACTAATTGTTGTGTTGTCTTCGGATTGAAATTGTCTTCGGAATGACAGCAGATTGTTGCACTTTATCTTCGAAATGACAATTTGTCTTCAGAATGAAGCTTTGTCTTCGAAATGACGATTTGTCTTTGAAATGAAGCTTTGTCTTCAAAATGAAGATTTGTCTTCAGAATGAAGCTTTGTCTTCAGAATGAAGCAGATTTGTCTTCAGAATGAAGATTTATCTTCAGAAAGAGGATTTATCTTCGAAAAGAAGATTTGTCTTCGAAATGAGGATTTATCTTCGAAATGAGGATTTGACATCGCAAAGAAGCATGATCTTTGGAATGAAGACATCATCTTCGAAATGAAGTCATAATCTTCGGAATGAAGTTTTGTTTTTGCAATAAATTATAATCTTCGAAAAGAACATTCAATGTAATATCTCCACGTGGCATCCAAGGAAGGAAAGAAATACAATCAAGTGAAAATTCTTTTGACAGCATACGATAAAGGAACACGTGTCAGTCAGCATATGGTTTGTTTTTGCACCCATTTGGAAAATACCAGAATCACGGAGGACGTGACCAACCGTATGCCACCAATTTTTGATGCTAATAAACATGCACGTGAGAGTCTACAGGAAAAATAGAAAAACTAAAAGCGAGTAAGGTGGATCTGATGGCAAGGGCATCTACGCAATCATTGATGGACATGTGTTCGAAGCAAAAATAGAAACGTGTGCCACTCTTCTTTTCGAAGACATATTTGCTAACGCAAAATGACTACGAGGTACAATGCTCAGATTACGGTTCATTTCGAAGAACAAAAATAGAGAAATTGAAAACCCTGCATGACACAGAAACCCTGCAAAGTTGCAAACACCAGAAACCAGAGATCCAGCAGAGGAATAGCGGTAGAAGAGAGCAGTTTGTGATGAACCAAGACAGGAAAATGGGGTGAAAAACAAGAATGGAACCAGCAGATACCACCCATCTCCGAGAAAATCCAGAAGTGGTGCAGATTTTTGAAGATGGAGGGCTTATGCCATTTTTGGATAAATTTAATGGGTCCTCTGAAGACTTGGCCGGCATGTTCGCCCACACGTTCAGAAACAACCGGGCACACGTTAACGACATGACTATTGAGGTAACCCCTGAAGTTTTGAGTCAAATTATTGAGCTGCCATTAGAAGGTCTTCCAATTTCTAGGTCTGGCAAAAATACATTGGTAAACACAGTTAATCAATTTCTGGAAGAAAATGATAGGGCACCTGAGTATTTAACACATAATAACACATGCAAGGGGGTAAAAAGGGCCAGCCTACAAGAACCCTGGGATGAAGTAGCCACATGGGTAATCAAATTTCTAACCTGTGAAGGGCAGTATGTACTATTGTCAGGGCATCACATAAAAATTTTAAATCATCTCAGACATGGTAGGCAACAACCAGAGGTTAGGGTAAATCTTCCCCTATACCTGCACCAGGAATTAAAAAACATGGCAAAAAGATATCAGGAAGGAAAAGGGAGTCTTCGCCACCATGGTCTTATCAAACTAGTTTGCCAACACCATTTTAGAGGAAACCCTAGGAGCTTTGAGAGGTTTTACTCCACCTTAAATGATGTAATTTTTGGAGATGAGGATGAAGAGGAAGAAACAGATACTGCTGATGTTGTTGTAGAAGAAGAAACAACTGCTGTAGAAGATGTTGTAGAAGATGCTATAGAAGAAGCTGCAGAAGATGTTGCAGAAAAAGAAACACACCCAACAACAGTAGCAGAACACCTTGCTCCAGAACCTTCAACTTCACAAGCAAAAAGGCAAAAGAAAAGAGGATCTAGAACTAGAAGCAGAACAGAAAAATAGAAGAAGGTCCATTTTTTTGAAGTTGCAACTGATTTGTCAGAACAGAGAAATGAAGCACCTAGCCCAACAGGGGAAGAAACAACAAGGGAAACAGAGGCATCTGAAACTAACCCCATAACCCCTATTGTCACCAAAAAATAGAGCAAAAAGAAGAAGTTTGCATCTGGAACTCGGAGGTCTACAAGACTCCACTTGAGGGAAATGGCGGACCAGGTCATAGAACAAGAAGATGGACAAAGCAGTCCAGATGTCACAGAGATACAACCAACCCCTGAAAACTTCCCAGAATTCCCTGAACAGATAATTGAGGAAGAGGCTGGGCAAGATAATCTGGAGGTGGCTACAGTTCAACAAGCCACAGAAATAGTAGATGCAATTATAGACAATTTCATAGAGCCTCCTGAACAGGAGCAAACAGATGTTGCAGAGGAAGAGCCAGTTATTGAGCAGCCTGCTATAGCTGACTTGTCTGCATCTGATTCTGAAGCAGAAACAGAGGAGGAAGATATCACAGAGCAGCTGAGAGCAGCAAGGAGTGTTGTCAAGACACAAACCAGATGGATTTCAGAGAAAGAAAACATCATTGAGATGCAGGAAAGAAAAATTGTAGAGTTACAACAGGAAGTGGCAGAACTGAGAGAGAAGTTGTCACAGTCTGAAAAATAGCCAATTGTATCCAATGATGAAGATGATTTGGCTCAACTGCTTGTGGATTTATCTAGGGTAGATGACTCTACTGAGGCAGACATAGGAGCTCATTCTGAAGAAGCACCTTTTCATTCTAAAGATGTGCCTTCTCATTTAGAAGCACCCTTTCATTCTGAAGATGCTTCAAAATTGGCAAAAAGCATAGCAAAAAACATTGGAGATGAGTCACCAGCACAGGAACAGTCCAAGCAGCAGCATGAAATAGATCAAGTAAGTACTCCTATTGATGTCCCTATATTTCAAACTGTTACACCATCAGTAGAAGTAGCAGATAAGGGGGTGCAAGTAGAATTACTATCTGATGACAACCCAATAGAAATAGCAGATAAGGGGGTGCAAGTAGAATTATTGATAGATGAACAACCAATGGAAGTGGCAGAAAAAGGGGTTCAGATAGATCTGCTACCTAGAATTCCACCTATAGTCAGACCACCTAATACTGTGTCCTTAGAACAATACAATGCAGACATAGCCAGCTGGATGATTAGGTATGAGAAGCTTGCCACTAAGACTAAAAAGTTCAAATTAGAAGCAAAATAGCTAGAAGCCAAGGAAACAGAAATTCAGGCATTGAAAGAAAAGGTGTCTGATTTATGTCAAATTGCTGAATTTTTAGTCCAATTCAGATGGCCAGCCAGATTTTACAGTCTTATTCTGAAGGAGAAATACCTCAGATGGCAGGTCATGAGGATTAGTTCAGATCTTCCATATAAATTGGACACCACTATAGATTTCCTAGAAGCATACTTTGACAGCCCTTTTGAGCAGAAAAATCTCCTGTGTGAACTATTTTTACATAGTTTCTTTATTCCAGAAGAAGTAGAGTTTCATCCATAGATCTACATTGGAGATGTTCAATTGAGGGCATTCATGTCCACCTTGCAGAATCAATTTTATTGGGACCAAGAAAAGAAGCAGAATAAGGAGATTGAAACAAGAGCTGAATTGTTAGTCAGAGCAATTCAGCCAAATCACCCCATTATCACAAGACAACACTTCACCATGATGAACAGGGATGATGTGAAGCGAATGTACTTGACAAACTTGAGGGACTGTGTGAACAGATTCCACAATTTTTGTAATGACAATTTTGTGCCAACATTATCAGTCTGTAGAAATAGGTGGGCTGAACTTTCCATGTCTTTGTAGAAAAGAGAACCCATTTCCCCCATCAACTTAGAATGGTCCAGAAGAAGGGCAGAAGGAGTAATACAGTTGATTGAACTCATGCAACATAATTGGATAGGTCTCAGATTTAGGCCTCCAACCATCATCACTCCAATCCCATTCTACTTTGAAGAAGATGCCCAACCTGATGAACAATTTGAAGAATGGCTCAGGGACCTTCAGAAGAATAGGGGATTTTATATAGGCAAGAAGTTGTTCTACAGGTCATGGAATTTGACCATGGACATATGTGATTCCATAGCCCAACAGAATGCATGAGGACATGCATCAATATAAGTTGGGGGAAAATGATGAGGCCTGGAAATGCCTCAATCATAACATGTTTTGAACACTGAAATTGCCTATAAACTCTTATGTTTAATCTAATATGCTAGTTAAGTTAATTCAATATGTTGTGTATTAACTATTTGCATGATGAATGTATCTGAAATACTATATTCTGATTTTTACAGCTTTTTGTATAAGTTTTATGTTGTTTTGTTATGACTTGCTAAAATGAGATATGCTTAGATTAATAGCAACATTTCACTAATCATGTTTTGATATGTCTCAAGCATTCATTTTACCTAAATCTGGCAACAGTTCAAGAAAATTGTTACTATGCAAGCAAAAATTGGGTTTTCCCATGTAAATTCCAGCCACTGCCAATGAATGGCAAGGCATGGAATTCACATGTGGAAAGAGATGAAGACCATTGGAATCTGATCCTGAGAAGTAACCCACATGAGAAATGCAGAGGAAATCATTTAAGGAGCCCACATTTGTTCATTCCGAAGTCTCTTCGAAATGAACAGATATCTTCGAAATGAGAAAACATAGTGTCTTCGAAATGAGCGGATCTTCGAAATGAGAACTATAGTATCTTTAAAATGAGCGGATCTTCAGAATGAGAACTGTAGTATCTTCGAAATGAGCGGATCTTCGGAATGAGAATTGCAGTATCTTCGAAATGAGCCACTTATCTTCGAAATGAAAATAGAATGTGCTTTTTGACTTATTGACCGAATTATGACGATGGAAAAAGGGAAATAAATATTGAAAAGGGTAAAGGGAAATATCTCAGATCTGAATTTGCCGTCCTTGCCGACCAAAGCCACCATTTATGGAAAGATCAAAGTATGATCTTCTTCTAGGATAAAACCAAGAATTGTTGTAGCATAATAGGATTAGATCTTTTTGAGATATTCTCAGCTTGTTAGTAAATCTTAGGACATCTATAAATATGGCTCCCATTCAGGTTGAGCTAGTAGAGGTAGAAAGTAGAGAGTAAGGGGAATAGAAGATAGAGAAATCAGAGAATAATAGGTGATAATCAGAAAGTGACTGTTACAGTCCTGTAACAGTTTTCAGCAGCATTATTGTAATCATGTTCTTGAATCAATAAAAGTATACTATTTATATTTCATATTGCTTGTAAATGAGTGTGATTAAGATCTAAAGAGAGAGAGACTCATACCTTCTTCTGGACAAAGAGGTTGGCCACTTCCAGACCTAGGAGGAGGACTAACAATAGGTTTTTATTCTGATTTTGCTACAGTAGAATGAGTTGTAGAACTTGTCCTTTCATTCCTTTGTAAACAACTAATGATATTTGCAATCTTAGCTTATTTTATGTTTTGTGATTAATGATTTGGTTGTAATCCCCACTTTCAGCAAAGCTTTCAATTTATTGCAGACTTTCATTTCCAGAATTTACTATTTTTTGTAATTTCTTGCATTTTTATGTTTTGTTGTCAACCCCTGCATAGAAGATTGACAACCTTCTATTACAGAGCCTTGACAGTTTCATTTCCATGTTAGAAGTAGATTTTCATTGCTGCAAAAGTAAATAGATTTCCTTTCTGCAATTAGAATCAGACTTTCAATTCTGCAACTGTTATTTCTGCAACATAATTAGGTCTCATTCTGCAATTGTAATTAGGACTTCATTTCTGTAGTTAATGATTAGTTTCCAATTCTGCAACTTAGATTAAGGTTTAATTCATGCAATTTAGAGATAGGAATGTCCTAAAACCCCCACACAATCGGTTTCACCAATAAGACCTGTTGCTCTAGATTGACCTAAGTTATAACCCTGTTTACCCCTTCTTTCGTAGATAGCCTTGTACACAGCCCTGGATTGACAAATTCATTGAGAATTAATGATGTGTATAATGACAACGCATCACGAAACACACGTTTACTCCATTCCTTCAAAAATTAGTATGGGCATTTAATCTGGTCAATGAGGCACAATTATAAATTCAGTGCTCCCATAAGAAGAAGGTAATTTTTTTTATATTTTTTTGAAGTATTGCTATGTTGAGGTGATGTTGTTTTAGAAGCTACTCAAGGCTTGAGCATTGTAGAAAATGGAAAAGAGACTTGCTGAGCCTGTTAGTACTGAAGAGGTAAAGAAAGCGAAGAAGAAGATAGAGAGAGGAAATAAATCAAAAAAAGCAAGGCACCATGAAAATTATGACTTGGAATCATACTTGGATATGCTGGCTCAGGTGGGAGACTACATTATTACTAGCAAGGGCATTACAAAATTACGTTAGGATGTGGACGTTGTAGTGTGACAGGGGTTAACGCCAGAGTACCCTCTCATGATAGCATACCATGCTCATCTCTTTTGGTTCCTATGCACTCCAATTCACTAGTACCCAGAGTTGGTGGAGGTTATTTCAAGGTTTTATAAGCTGAATACCAGGACGGTGCATAACACAAAAGGTGATGCATTGTTCACCATCATAGCTGAAGATCTATGAGGTGTTCTCTTGTGGAATTACATCGCCCTCAGATTTCATTTTTAAGAAGTTACACATCGAAAAACAAGAATAAAGATATCAATTGATTGTGACATTGCACCGATTCATGGAGACAATTGATTAAAATACCCCAACACGACAAGTTGCCAATGTTACTGAAATCGTTAACAGATTTTAAGAGTTCAAACTTGTTCTCCATGGTGGCTTGGGTTGTGGGTCATCCATCAGACTTGAAAGTGCATAAGTCGTAGGCCACGTTGGTGCAATGCATATCACAGGTCAAATTTTATGCCCCAGTGATAATGACAAAGGACAAATCCTATTTTATTTGATTGGGCCGATCATATTTCTAAAAGAATGCATTCCCAGCTAGAGAAAATATAGAGCGAAGGTACGAAGGTATTCAGGCATACATCCTTTCTGATTTGGTATTTCTTCTTCCACCTACACAATAATTTTTCTTTCATTGCAAGTAAGCAAGTTTATAAGAAAAATAGAAAATTGTGAGTGTATATGTGGACTTCTAGTTTATCAAGGTAGGAGTCTTTCTATATTTTCAATTGTATGTTTGTGGGTACTGCCCTAGAGATGATTTTTTGCAAGAGTGAGAGAGTATCGAGGGTAATGAGGGAAGAATTTATCTCAAAGCAAAGAGGTGATATATTTTTATTAACATAAGGTATTGTATTGCATATTTTTGGCTATACCAGCAAGCCAGTTTTACTCCCATATTTCACCACAAGGTATTTGTTTGCTTTGGAGGTTGTTCGGTAACATGATTATATTATGTGTATGGGGTAGGGTGTGGAAATAAAACCACGTGTTTCATGCCTTTTGATTTTAGGGGCATTGAGGTGAGCTAGGTGGGCCTAAACTGGTTGATAACTAAAGCATTTTACGACATCGGTATGGTGGAGCTACCGCAATGATGGAAGTATGATCCTTTAGATATTTTTTCTGAGCACATCAAGGTCAAAAGCTTTCACTATTGCCTAAGGTCAGATATTGAAAAATGCCGAAACAATAAAGAGAGGCATGACTTGGAGTGGCACATGGAAAACATGATATCACTTCTACCTTGGCACAATTTCTATGAAAGGGAGGTCAAATATAACCCTGTTGTGCATAAAAATTAGGTTCCTCCATCGAGGTTATTTAGCCAAATGAAAGAGAAGCTTTTGGGTTGGTCCGAAGAAAATATCACAAACTGGTGGATCATGCAAGATCATCAAAAGAAAATTGGGTCATCGTATGGTCTAGTAATGAATGGAACATTTTTGGACACATATGATGAGTTTTATTCTAGTTACCAGTTGATTACATTCACTTGCATTATGCCTTGAAGTTTGTAAAATTTAAGCAGTGAGGAAGACATGGCTAAAAGAGAGCATCCCATGGTCTAGGAAGTGTCACTTGTGCTTGAAGAAGAAGAACAGCTGCCAGAAAAGCCATTACAGCGTAAGGAGGAAAGCAGGTGGGAAAAGCTACCACTTATTAAAATTTTGAAGAAGCGTAGAACCAGAGCAGTTTTGTCAAACCCTCCTCTTGTAGTTTTGGCTGAGCATACCAAATTGTTAGAAGCCATCCCTTTGGTTTGGGCAAAGCCATTTTGTCAAAGTGTTGATGTTATTAATATTGAGGAAGACGTTGCAAAAGAACCAAAGGACTGGGTGGAGGAAGATCCAGTGTCACAACCATCTACATCCCCATCAACTCAAAATATGTTAGAGCTCAAAGGTATGTTTTCTTCTCTTTCTCCTCTCCTCGAGCGAGTGGTGATTGTTGTTTCCCTTCCTCTGGTTTTCACTTCTATATCCCCTTCATTTGGTATGCCCTCCACTTTAGTTTTACCTTCCATTTCCCAGCTGTCGATCACCACCGCTCCCGCTCCTTCTATTCCTACTTCTTCTACTTCCCTTTCTTTCAGTTCTTTCACCTTTACTCCAAATCCATTTTCACTTCCCGTATCATCCGCCCAAGTAAATTTTGTTACCATCATAAGTACACAAGCTCCCCCTCGAGTGAGTGTGACTATGGCCAAACCCCTCACCTCCATTTCCACCACCAGTTCCATTCCCACCACTATTTCCACTATGCTGGTTTCCACTTCCCTCGAGCCAAATCCACAGTTGGCTTGTTTCTTATTCACCCTATTTTTGGAGTTGCAGGTGGTACCTGATTTAGTGATAGCGATTGTACCAATATAGCCCATTGTAGCAAAAATCATCCAGGCTCACTTAAGTTCATCATAATAGATGAAGACTAAGAAAATAAGGGAAGCCATGGTGCCAATGAAGCCCTTGAAGTAGGTTGCCTTTGATACCACTACCATGGAGGCCCATACTATGAAGATGATTCCACAAGTTTAGAAGCCTCAGGGTGAGATGACTCCAAATGATTATCATTATGAGATTGTTAAAAAGGATCTCACCAAGATCGACACCACAGAAATAGTGGAAAACATTCAAGCAAAGACAATCTCCTTTTTCTAGCATGGCGAGCACTACAAGAATCACTTATTTGAAGTTGAAGCTAAGATCGTCAATCTGGAGGAGTCTTTGGTAAAATGCCAAGCATAGTTGCAGTCCGCATAGTCAAAAGCAAATCATTGGTAGAAAAGGGTAGAAGAGTTGGAGATAATGCTCTAGAAGCATAAACAGACCAAAGGAGGGGTAGAACAACAGGTTGACGCATTGAAGAGTCAAATCCAAAATGTTTAGGATTAGTTGGTTGTAAAAGCAACATAGGCCCTAGTTTTAACAAAAGTAAAATTCAAGGAGGAATGCAACCAGTTGCTTGATCATTGTAAAACCCAAGAGGCAAGGGTGACATAGGTCCTCATGTACCTTCAAGAAATTCAGAGTGTCATCTCATATTGCTAGCATATAGTGGAGCTTGGCAAGGAGCACCTAGATCCTCTCTTGGTAAAAGCATCATATATGCAAATGCTAGCTAGATATGATATTTAATTTTGCCCCATGAGTGATATGGCTCGAGCTTGGTCCAACACCAATATTTATTTTTAGGCTGGATTAGATGAAGGAGGCTCGTAAACTACTTGACATGTTTGAGCAAGAGAAGAATTTTGATGACATATTTCAATGCAATGCTCAAGAATGGTTTCCCTAGTTTCATTGATGATAGGGGAAACATTTTTTTAAAGGTAGACCTGGAAGTAGCTTGGATGGTTTTTATTGATGATTGGGAGAAGCCACTTACTGAAGACCATGTGTTACCACTAATGAGGAAGCTCACACACATTGAGTTTGGGTTACTGGAACTCAGTCAGTAGGCAAACTCCATTGATATGGGGTAGGTGGAGATTTTCAATTACCTGGTAGATTCACTTAACAACCTAGAGACAATCACCATAGAGGCCCGGTCCGATGTTGTTGTAGTGTATGAGGCCATAGTTGCATTTCACTCAGAGTAAGAAGCTACAAAAAAAGGGGTCGAGGAGCGATATGTAGGAGCAAGCAGCAAGCAGCCTGACACACCTGGTGGAGCTGACTCTTAGCCCAATGGATGAAGGTCTAGGGTCGATTGCATCAATGCAAGCTAGATACCTCGTGATCCACCAAGAATGTTGGTATTTTTGTAAACTTTGCCACATTACAATTTTGTTTTGATGATTGATTATAAAATTTTTATGAATTTGCCAATGAAGGCATTGCAGTTTTAATGCATCCAATTTTAATGCAGTTTTAATTTTCTATCTTTTATTTTTGTAATATTGCATTACTGTAAATAACATCAAAATTATGTAAGAAATGAATAAATTTTGTATAAAACTGCTAAGGAATGCAAATGCTAGCAAGAAGTTGGTTTTCAAAGGAGAAGTATCTCAGAGAGAAAGAGCAACGACATTGGGTGACTTCGCCCCAAGAAGTTTCACCTCAGAGAATGTTAAGATTGTGTTTGAATTTCAAGAAGGGAGTGGAGAAGCGTTTTTGCCCCAATTAAGGTGTGAATATCTCTATCACCCCTATTGGAGGTGAAACAAACCTTAAAGAAATAGATTTGCCTAATGGGAAGGAGCAAAGACTTCGAAAACAAAATAGAGGAATAAGACGCTTTCGTCCCAAATGAGGGGTGAAACCTCTTATCGCCCCTCTTTGGGGTGAAAGTCATTTTATGTGTCAGATACGTCAAAGATCAGTTAAAAGGTATTATGTAAAAAATTTGAAGGCACTTTCACCCCAATAGAGGGTCGAAACTCCTTAGTGCCCCTCTATGGAGCGACATGCAATGCAAAGGCAACACCACGAGGGCCGAACACCCATGAACCAAAGTGGATTTTAAAAAGGTGCTTTCACCCCAAGTGAGGGGTGAAAGTCTTTGTCACCTATATTTGGGGTGAAAACATAACATTAAATAAAATTTGTGAGCTAGGCACTAACAGAAAATAAGAGGCACTTTCGTCCCAAGTGAGGGGCAATACTCTTCATCGCCCCTCCTTGGGGTGAAACATATCTGAAGAAGTTTTTAAAACTTGGTGGGCCCAACATGAGTATAGAAGGTAGCACTTTCGCCCTAAGTGAGAGGCGAAGCTCATTGTCACCCCTCCTTGGGGTGAAAGAGTATTTCCAAGGTTTTGAAAGCCAAAAAGGAGGTTAAAATCGTAAAGGCCCATTTTAATGCAATTGGCGATTTCGTCCATGATTGGGCAAAAGTAAAAGATAGCACCTAGTGTAAATTTGAAGTGCAGTAAATCGAAGTCACCTCCATGAAAGGGCACCAGGTAGTGTCACATTTCTAGAGGGTGAATGGAGTTTGAAAGTTCTATTTCAAGCAAAATTCATTACACGATGCTCCATGGAAAATTAACAAATGATTTCACCTCTCCAGAAGGGCAAAAGTTCCTATCACCCTATTTTGAGGTGACAACAAAAAAGATAGTTATAAGGAGAAAATTAAAAAGATGAAATTGCTCGAATATCAAGCCTGACTATGTTGTCACCTATTTTTGCTTTGACAAGGTTGTTTCTCCCCTCTTTTGGGTGAAACCATTCTTTAACAAAGATATAGCTTTTAGATATGCAATTTTGGTAGCTTTTCTAGAAAAGAAGCATGGGAGGATGATATTCAATTCCTGTAGCAATGTAGGCTAACGCTCCCAGAATGTCTACTTCAATATTGAGAGATTAGAGACAATGATTTTTCATTTCCAATGCATCGACTATCAACCTTGTAGATTTTTCAAAGTAGATTTAATGTTCGGTGAATTTTTTATTGAAAGTGAATTTCCAAGGTGTATGGCCAAGCAAATTCATGCTTGATTCTTAGATGATTTTGTTGCATCCCGATGCACCGACATCCAAGATTGCTTCAAGAATTTAATATTTTTGACTTCTTTGTGCAATTTCCCCCGTCAAGGAAAATCATGGTTTCATTACAGAATGTTTTGACCAAAATGCCACTGATACTGAGAAGGAAAATATGCACATTGGTTTTTGATCTACCAGCATTTTTTTGTATATGTATTAATTTATAGAGGTGAAATTCCTCTATAAATACTAATTATTTTTCATTGTAAAGGATGGAAGGTTGGACACTTTGCATAAAAATACTCCAAGTTTTCTACATTAATAGAAACAACTTGGCTTTTGGTTCTTTAAACTATTTTGCATTCGATAGTTTTTTGTGTGTAATTTCTAAAAGCTTTTATTTCCATTATTTTCTATGTGTGAATTCTACTTTTGAATTTAGTATTTTCTTGTGTGGGGGTAAACACTAGAAAACACTTTGAGGGTTATTTTATTGCATGACTATTAGAAATTTCTACGTTCGTGTTTCTATTATATGTTGCTAATTGCTTGGTGGACATTTGACTGTTAGTCTATCCCCATCCTATTATGCTGACTTATAGCCATATTTCCTATTTCTTTCTATCATTTCCTATTTATTTACTATTTCTCTAAACTTATACCCAGTGTAGGATTAGTAAGGGAGCCAACCCTCTCTAGATATTGGCCCGAATGGAATTTATTTCCTTCGACATTTCAATGTTGGTCGGGTCTAGGGCGCACAAGGCATAGATCTTGTAACTAGGAAGATTTGTGACCAACAAAACTCTCACACTATGTGGTCAAAATGATCACAAAAACTTCATAAGATGATGGCTTTCAATGATTTTACCTCACTCTTTTTGTGATATCTAAACCAAAACCTATTATTAATGGAAGCTAATAATCCATTTTAGTGATAATTGAAGAAGCTTCATTATTAGCTAAGGTTCAACTCAAACAAGTATGGATGAGTGAATAAAATTAAATCTCATTTATATTTGTTTGGGTCTATGACATCTAGCACCACCTACATCTTCTTTTCACCACACATTCAAGGATATCTTTAATGGTAAAATATGTTTGATAAAGAGTCAACAACAGGGAAAAGGTTGTAAGTTATTATGAGGACACTACACCAAGCAACTTCATAGGACATTTAATTCCCCATATTTAGCAAAAGAGATCCCAAAGGTGAAAGTATCTATTCTCTAACTACTCATATAATAGGAAGAGTGAATCAAAATTCCAATAGAGTGGTAGATATTAAAATATCTTGGGTAAGAGACCCAAGTCTTCCAAGGTAAATGTCATCATCTACAGTTCGTACTACAAGGGGCTTCAAATAATATTACCTTGAAGGAAATTTTAATGAGCATATGACCATAAGGTAAAATTTGGTATAAGTAAGGAGGATAGGAATTGCATCAAGATTATCTAAAAAAATAGAGTAAAGGTAAGGACCTAAAGGTGCAATCAAGGAAATACTATTAAAATTTTTGGGGACACATCCAAGACATAAGAATAAAGTCCAATGATATTGCTCATCTAAAATTATAAAAGTTCCAAAGAAAATTAGGCAAAATTTTAGATAACCAAATAAATATTTTGAGGAAAAGTTCTAAAAAGGTAGGTAATTACTTGGATAGAATAAGAGCACATCAAAATAAAAGGGTAAGTATGAGTAATGGTGCAAAAATTCCAAGAAAAGGTAGATAAGTGAGACAATGCACTATTACTATGAAAATATGGTACTATCTACCAAGGAAATTTTAGCTCAGCAAAGCAATAAAATTAAGTGAACCATTGAGTATGAAGAAATGAGACCTATAGTTATGAAAAATCTAGGCTAATAGAAATAATGGTAGAAGGTATCCTCATTCAATATTCAAAATCCCTAGAAAAGGTAGCTAAGGAGGTCAAATCATATTATAAATTTTAGAGGAAATATATCCCTATTGTAATCTATAAATAGCATTAGCTTAGGTTGTACCAAGGATCGACTAGTTTGCATTTGTATTCTCTTGTAATATTTCCTTTTATTTCTTTCCCTATAGTAGTCAAATATTGAGTGGCTTATGGGTAAATAAAATGCCTACTTTTGGTACAATATTTTAAAACAATTACTTGCATATATACATTTGGAGGCCTGTGTCAATTTTGGTACTAGCCATCTATGGCTCTCCTATGGACCCATTTTTTGTGTATAATATTTTTAGCTTTTATCTATTTTTGGGCTTTACTTTTATATGTGTATATGTGTGTGTGTGTGGGAGGCCTACATCAATTTTTAGACTAGATATCTATGGCTCTCGTATGGACCCATTTCCTTATGCATATGTATGTTTATGCCTAAAAATGTCAAGGATAGTAACTATTCACCACTGGCACATAATATTTAGGTTTGTTGTGTAGGGAGATCTTAGCAGATATTTTAGCACATCATCACCTTTTTTCTTTTATTGAGTTGTTTTATTTTTTTCTTGCATTCCTTTCCACTTGAATTTTAAAGTTTACCTAAATATCACATCATAACAAGGATTTGACCTTGTAAAAAATTCTTAGAGGCCCTTTATTGAATCAAACATGCACTCTTAACTATGATCCTACTATGCCACTCCTTGTTAGTCATGATTGTTTTGATCAAGACAATTAGAGACAACAATAGGTTGTATCTAGGGCTTAGATAAATTATTATAATTATCATTTATGAGAATAATATGTGGTATGAATCCTTCTACACTCTCTAAGTAATATGTCAAACATTCATACATGCAAAATTTGTCTTGCCACATATTATAGGTAGGTTTTGTTATATGTACAATGGTTTTTATAAACAAATGAAATCAACACATTACCCAAAAATGTTACAAATTACTCAAAAAAAAAATTGTGATTTAAGAAGAAGCTTGTGGATACCAAATTATATCATTAAAGAAAAATAGCATATACTCCAATTGATAACCAAATGGTTGGTATGAAGGGGTATTTATAACTAATTACAAAATACCTTTAGGTTAAGGTTAAGGAACTAATATTTAGGTTAAATAATAGAATATTACAAATTATTCACATATACAAGGTGTACAAGGTCCCAAAGAACATATGCAAAAAATATAATACAAAGTTAGTTGTGGCCTGAAGTGAAGCTTAACCATGAATTATTTCAACATTCCTCCTTTGATGAATAGGGTAAACAAAGAGAGACCTATATCAATGATCCCCCTTGAGGGACACTCTCCTATGCCAATATGTTCTCACATGTACACAAATGGAACTTTAGGCATGACCTTGGAAAAAATATTTTCTACACAAAAATAAGATTAAACATCCCATGAGCATAAATCCATCACACATAATGTATCCAAATATCTATGTGATTGGTCTATTATTGGAGTACTAGATTGTATATAAGTTGTATGGTGCTCTGATTTTCATAATAAAGAGTGATTATGTGGTATTGAGGAATGCTCACTTACCCTAAGATAATAAGCATCCATGTAGGGTGCTTGGTGGACTCATTGGTAACACAATATTTAAATTCTGTGAAAGACTAAGAAATGTTGGACTACCATCTAGACCACCAAGAAATAGGGATAAACCATGGTAGAAGACAAAATATATAGTAGAGAAATATTGATCTCAATAACCATCCCAAATTTCATATGAAAATCCTATCAAAATTGGAGGTGCACTAACTAAGTAGTGAATACACGTATGATATGTACCTCTAATATATCAAAGAATCCTCTTGGCCACTAACAAATGACTCTCTCGAGGTGCTTGCACATACTTGGAATAGAAGTTGACTACAAAGAAAATATCTGTCCAGGTGTGAGTGAGGTAAAGTAGACATCCCATAAAAAACCAACATAGAGAGGCATCTACTAAGAGAGTCATGCTATCTACTCAATGCTTCAATCTAAAAGTAAAATAAGTTCAATCAGATTTATAATCCTCCATTCTAAAACTTTGAATAAGATCCAAGACATACTTAGATTTTTAGATTATGATCCTAGAGTATATTTGATCAATCAAAACACAAAAACATCATTATAGAATCCCCAATTTTTTATCTTAAAGGCAACATGAAGCCATAAATTCATATCCTTAATCAATAAAGGTGAGTTGTATGTAATGAGAAGATCACCCATATATAGTACAATAAAAAAAGTATCTTCATCCTAATGTTTAATATAAACATCTTTTTCAACCTCACATTGCCAAAACTTTCAACTAAGAGAGGAGTGCATCTTCTCATCCTAAGAATGTGATGCTTACTTAAGTCCATACAAGGACTTAATCAAATGATACACCAAGGGGTTGGAACCCTTAAGCTCAAAACTAGGTGGTTGTTACAAGTGAATCTCCTCATAAAGCTCACCATGAAGGAATGCACTCTTCATATCCATATAATATATTTTAATAACCATAAGAAGTAAATTTGGATAGAATCATCCAAATAGAATCCATTTGAGCATCTAGGGAAAATATCTCTGAGTAGCCAATTCTCTTACTTTGAGATAAATTTTTAGCAACAAGGCATATATTGTGCTTATCTACTTGACCATATAAAGTATACTTGTTCCTATAAACCCATTTCCAACCAAAAACATTCTTCCCTTCTAAAAGAGAAATAATATCCCATATTTAATTCTTCATCAAATATTCATAATCTATAAACATGACATCTCCCTATTTTGGTTGACCCTTGGCTTGAGAGTAGGTGATAGGATATCCATAATTATCAATATTTGAGAAGAAGGTCCAAGAAGGGGCCTTTTGATGTCATTCCATAGAAATAATGGGTTGAGCATACTAAAATAGAGTTTGAATCCACTTGGAAGTTGAACAAACCATGGAATATCTAAGCACATATGAATATAGAGCAACATCAATAGCCAAGACTAAAGCATCCAAATCATATGTGACATAAACATTGATAACCATCATCGTGGCACATGGAATTAATGTATTAAGCTCATCAATCCTTGAATCCAATATTGAAGGTGTTAGAGATGTTCTACCCAAGACAAGTTCAACTCTATAAAAATAGGTCTTTTACTAAAAGGTGAACAGAAGAACCCAATAGGAATAACACAAACAATTATTTATGAAGACTTTGCTAGAGTAGTTTAAAAAATAAGAGGATATTTGGCCAAAACCTTAGGAGGAGAATTTGACGAAGTTTTTGGAGGAACCTCATAAAAATTACCTCTCCAAATAAGAACCTCATACCTCTAAGTATCATAAATATAATAAGCCTTAGAGGTATCTAAACACCCCATAAAAGTGCATTTATGAAAATTTAGTTCCTAGTTTTTTTAAATATCTTTGGGTTTTTGAGCTTGTGCTAAAGACCCAAAAATATGGAACCAAGACACATCAGGCCTATCACTTGTCAATGTATCAAGAATTATCATACCTTGAATTGCTTTAATAGGAATATTGCTATGTTGCACAAATGAGTAATTTTCACTAGAATTTATGCTCCATTCACTTAGAATTTATCATACAAGGATCCATATTCTTAATTATCATATTCTTTCCCTTGGCCATTTTATTTTGCCTTAGATTATAATGAACAATCCTTTGAAAGGAAATCCCATAATAGTAAAGGAATTTATAAGGATATTGTTCATGTACCTGCCTATCCTATCTATCCTAAGACTCTTGATATTTCTTTCTAGTTGGTTTTGAATAACATAGACTTATACTAAGAGGGGGTGAACATTATAATATCAACTTTTATTTTTTTCCCAAACAATATTATCTAATATTATCAATGGTAGTATCAATAGCAATAACTAAAGCAATGCATAAATCATCACACACAAGAGATACAAATTTAACATGGTTCACCCAATGTGGGCTACTCCATGGAGAAAATATTTCTTCTAAAGTTTCTCAACAAATCTCTTTGGAATAAATTCCCTATTACAATTTTTATGGACCTCTGTCCAAAGGAGACACCAATCCCCTATACTCTGATTTGTGGATCTCTCTCCACAGGAGAACTCTTTCCCCTTTTATTTGGTTCTTGGAAATTTATCCAGGAGAACTCTATCTCCTCAAATGGTTCATGGATCTCTCTCCATAGAAGAAATCTATCTCCCCAACTGGTTCATAGATCTCACTCCAGAGGAGAAATATTTCCCCTTGCTCTAGTTTGTGGATCTCTCTCCATAGGAGAACTCCTTCCCCTTACTCTAGTTCATGGATCTCTCTCCATAGGATAAATATATCCCATTTTCTATGATTCGTGGATATATCTCCATAGGAGAGTTCCTTCCCATTGCTCTAGTTCATGGATCTCTCTACACAGGAGCTCTATCCGCTTGCTCTAGCTGGTGATCTTCTAGAAGACTTTTGCTCCCACTACTCTGGCTTGTGGATCTCTCTCTACAGGAGATATTTTTCCCCACTGCATTGGCTAATGGATCTCTATCCACTAGATATTTCTATCCTCTTTTCTCTATCACCTCCAAAACTTTCTCTCAACTCTATCTCAAATCTACACTAAAGTCTATCCCAAGTCTAGAACAAATTTGCTCTAACTCTGGTCACAAATCTGTATCAAACTCTATTTCAAATTTATCCTAAGCCTTAACACAAATATTGAACATATCAGTAATCAAACCTACTCTTAATGATGTTTCAAGTCTTCACAAGACTTGCTCAAATCTGCCTTCAAGCCTTCTCAAAGACTTACCCAAATCTATCCTCAAGCCTTCTTAGAGACTTGCTCAATTCTTTCCTCAAGCCTTCACAAAGACTTGCTCAAATTTGTCCTTAAGCCTTCATAATGACTTGCTCAAATTTATCCTCAAGCCTTCAAAAATACTTGCTCAAATCTATCCTCAAGCCTTCAAAAATACTTGCTCAAATTTATCCTCAATGCTGCTCACAAAACCTGCTCAAATAACTCCAAATATTGCATACAAAACACAACTTAAATATCTTTCAGAAAAACTCTCTTCACACAAATAAATTCTACTTAAAATATTGTTTAACCTCAAAAACATATAGACAATGATATGCTCTATCAAAACCTCAATATGTTTCACACTCACAAATTTTGTACTCAACCAATTAAACTCTCACTTGCAAAATCTCTTTCAAATCAAATCAAAACAATGTATAAATTCTTTCACAAAATTGATCTATCCTTATTGCAAATTTTCTCTCATAGATCAATCACACTAATGCATAATTTCCCTTCATAAATTGATCTCAATCACTTCCACAATTTCAATTAATATCTCACAAACCAATGTTCAAAAATTTGTTGGACATTTTGAGTCCCTAAGCTAAAATGTTGTCATTGATGTCAAAAGGTTATTTGATGTCAAAAGGATCTATGATGGCATGCACTATGTTCTGTGAAAAGTGCAAGGAAGGGTTTTTGTGAAAACCAAGGTAGGCAAAATAAAAGGTTTTATTTAAAACCATGGACAACATATTTGAAATGGGTTTTTCTTAAAACCCAAGTTGGATTTTCGTTTCATCGAAAAAGGTGCCCCGGTGATGGAGATATTTAATTTCAAATATTTGGTTTAAATTTTAATTTATTTAAAATTTAAATTTTAATTTTAAAATTAAATTAAAAAGAATATTCATCGACGTCATAAAGGAAGGTTCAAAAGCGCCGACGTTTCCAAGCTAAGGGAAGGCATATATATGCCATTAAATGTTTGAATATTAATCATCCTTGCTCTTGTTGTTAATGCGATTGTTGGAAAGCGAATAGAGCTCGTGTTTGTGTTTAAGTGAGTGAGCGAACTATTAAAGGGAGACATAGACCACTTCCCAAGATGCATTGGGCAGCGTGGCCTAGTGGCAACTCGGTCTGCACAAAGGCAGTTGGTAGCAGGAAGGTCAGCATTCGATTCCCGCAAACGTCATTTTTGGCTTTGTTGTGGAGGCGCCCAAGGCGCATACTTTTGCTTGGGGAAAGTGGGTGAAGCAAATAAGAAGTGGGTCGTGCTTCTTTTCTTCACAATGAGCCGGTAGCTCATGTGGCTACCTTAGCTGCGGCTAAGGCGCTCATGTTGGGAGAAGATGGGGTTCGATTCCCCTCAAGGAGGTATGCAAGTTTTTGATTAAAATTTTATTAGATTGCTCTAAGGTGGAGTGATAAGGGGTAGGAAGATGTTTTATTGTTGTAAACCTTTGTTGAATAAGCTTAGAATAAGTTATTTGGTGAAAGCATAGATGAATTGTGAAGCTTAAATTTTTAATTGTGATTTTTGAGAGCATTATTTTAGGAGAAATAAGGGTTTTTGAATGAAGTAGAATTTAGTGGAAATTGTGGATTATTGATTATTATTTTTGAGGGGTTTCTTTAAAAGGAACTTTGGTGGATGTGAAAATAAAGTTGGAGTAAAAAGGTGTAATTTGAGTTATAATTTATCTTGTGATTATTATTTGAAGTCCACTAACCCTTATTAAGATTGAAAAGGAAAGTTTTGTTGAGTGTGGCAGATTTTGTGAACAACTTCTTGGCATCAAAAAGGTATGGGCACATTCTCCTATTGATTGTTTATGGTGGTTGATTTCTGAAATATCATTGGAGTGAAAAGGATTGATTGTGGTTTCCTTTTTGAAAGTGGTTGGTGAATGCTTCAAGGTTTTCTGGATTGTGTGTTGTGATTAAACCATGTTTTATAAGCATTGTTGTTGAAGCCCATTGGTTGTGCAAAGAACTTGAACTTGAGTTAGAGAAGAACATGAGTATCATTGTTATGTGAGATTTGTGATTGAGCATTGTTGGAAATATTTTGAGTTGGTTGATACATGCTTGGACTAGGGTTTGTGAGAAAGGATTGATCCTTGAGGTGATTGGTTGAGTTGAGTTGATTGAGCCTAGTCAAGTGATTGTGTGAAGTGGTTGTTCAAGTTCCTAGAAACAAACTATTCTATATTCTGATTTGAGTTGAGATTGGGATTTGAGAATAGAACATATAGAGTCTCTAACAATTCTTTTATGAGATTGATTTGAGTTAAGATATTTGAAGTTGATATTGATATTTGAGTATAGTCTCTATAGAGTCTCTCATTGACAATTATAGTTATGTTGTTGAGATTGATTGAGCATGATTTGGACAAGTCTCTATATGAGCTTCTATGAGAATATTTGGACAAGTTCTTTGTGAGCTTGTTGATCATATTTGAGACAAGTTTTATGGAGATTGTTGAGAGATTTGGACAAGTTTTGTGTGAGCTTGTTGAGCATATTTGGACAAGTTCTGTGTGAGACTTATTGAGCAGATTTGAACAAGTTCTGTGTGAGCTTATTGAGCAGATTTGAGCAAGTTTCGTGTGGACTTGTTGAGCAGATTTGAGCAGGTTCTATGTGGACCTGTTGAGCAGATTTGAGCAGGTTTTGTGTGGACCTATTGAGAAGATTTGAGAAGGTTCTAAGTGGACCTATTGAGCAAGTTTGTGCTAGACCGATTAATTGTGTTTAGTGTAAGAGATTGAGCAGAGTTGTGCTAGACCGACTAAACTATGTTTAGTACAATATTGAGATAGAGCTTTGGAGGTGATAGAGTACAGAGGATAGAGTCTCAATGGATAGAGATCCAACAGCCAAGACAATTGAAGATAGATCTAAGTGAGGAGTCTTCAAGTGGAGAGAGATCCACCAATCAATGTAACATAGAGATAGAGTCTTCTAGAAGATCACTAGCCAGAGCAGAAGGGGAAAGAGTTCTCCTATGGAAGAGATCCATGAACTTGAGATTAGGGGATCAACATCTCCTTTGGATAGAAGTCCATAAACATTGTAATTTGGGAAGGATTCCCAAGAGATTATTTGAGAAATATTTAGAAGAAATATTTTCTCTGTGGAGGTAGCCCACATTGGGTGAACCACATTAAAATTTGTGTCTCTATTGTGTATGGTGTTTTGTGCATTACTTTGATTATTGCTATTGATATTGCTATCTATACACTACATAATATTAATTTGAAAAGAAAAGTAAAAAGTGGTCTTATACTATTCACCCCCCTCTCAGTATAAGCTTGTGTTCTTCAATTGGTATCAGAGCGGGTTCCTTCAGAAGAGTTTGATAGCTTGAAGGAAAAGTGGTCTAAGAACATAATGGATCAAAAGGATCAAAAGAATGAGGTCTTCAATAATGCAGTACCAGTATTTGATGGAAGTGACTTCTTGTATTGGTGTGTGTTGATGAGATTTCACCTGATGGCACTTGGCAATGAAGTTTGGGATGCAGTGGAATTTGGATATGATTCAACAGTTAATCCTCCTATAGATAAGGAAGGTAGGTTTCTCATGCATGCAAATTCAAGAGCTATGAATGCAATTATAAGAGGACTATGTAGATCAGAATCTATGAAGGTTATGGAATGTAAAACAACAAAAGATATGTGGAAACTATTGCATACCATATATGAAGGAGATAAAAGTGTCAGGAAAGCTAAGATCAGAAATCTCAAAGGAGAATTTGAGAATCTAAGAATGAGGGATGATGAAAGTATTCATGACTATCTCAACAAGGTTGATGAACTTATACATGAGATGAAAGGTCTTGGAATGAAGGTTGATGAATCTGATGCTTGCGATAAGATCTTGAGAACTCTTCCAAAAAGGTATAGTGAAAAGGTTTTCTGCCATAGAAACATCAATTGATAGTGATAGTCTAACAAGAAATATTTTGCTTGGTATGCTTACAACTTTTGAGATAAGAACAAAAGATCCTATTCCTCCAAAAGAAGTTGCATTCAAAGTGGACAGTAAGAAAAAGGGTAAGAAGACAGAATCAAGCAATGAATCTTCTAGTGATGAAGAAGCTAACTATGGTAGAAGAGATAGAGGTTCCAAAATACCGATAGATATGAGATCTATTAAGTGCTTTAATTGTGGCAAGTATGGACATTTTGCAATAGAGTGCAAAGAGCCAAAGAATAACAATGATGAAGAAAAACAAGATCACAGGTACAGGGAATCTAAAAAATATAGGTACCAAAAGAAAAGTAGGGATGGACAAAATAGACAAGGGAAGAAGTTCTTCCAAAGGCAAAAGAGAAGCTACTATGCGGATAATGCAAGTAAGTACTCAATTGATAGTGATGCTAGTTTTTCAGACAATGATAGAGATGAAGTCTTGTTTATGGTTGAAGAAAAAGATCCAGTTAAGAAAAAGACTCCAGTTATTCTCAAGTGTTTTAGATGTGGTAAATTTGGACATCTTGAAGATGATTGCACAAGGGATGGCTATAGTTTCAGTGATGATGGTTTTGAAGATGCACTTGATAGAACAGATGAAAATCTTCTAATGGCATTAGAAGAAGAAGAATTGAGTGATCCTAAAGAAGATAAGTCAAAAGAAAGAAATGATATGGACAAAGGCAAACAAATAGAGGATTATTCAATAGAGAATGGTTATGATCTCAAGGGAGAACTTATCTATGCTCTTGACACAGTAAAGAAGGTAAGAAAGCAACACTCTAAGCTTGAAAGTCAGTTTCAAGAATGTGATGAAGAAATATTATTGCTCATAGAGGATTTAGAGAAGTCAAAAGCTAAGGCAAGCAAGTTCAAAGATAAGTTAGAAGCAAATATTCTGGAATGTGAAAAGTTAACACAGGAAGTGGCACTACTAAAAGAATATTTAGAGGATTCCAAGAATAAGCTATACAAGTATGTAACCAGTGCAAAGAATGTGGATAAAATAGTCAAGATACAAAGAGGAGCATCAAACAAGACAGGTCTTGGTTCTAAACAGGTTCAAAAGAAATGGGAAGAAAAGTCTACTTCAAGTCTTGAAGAAGAAGGTACTTCAGAAGAGGGATTCTCAGATGAAAGCGGAAGTGAAAGTGAAACTTCTAAGGATGAGTCAGATTGCAGTGAGTCCAGCAGGAAAAGAGACAATGGGCAAAGAAGATATAGATGGAACAACAATCAGAACAGGAGACCAATGAGGTCAAGACAAGGAAGCTTCAATGGAAGATGTTTTTCATGTCACAGGTTTGGGCACATGGCTTCACAGTGCAGGACACATGAAAGACAGGTATATGGAAGAGGATAACTTTTCCAAGGATATTGTTATTCATGTAATGAGTTTGGTCATAAGGCAATGAATTGCAGGGTCCATGATAGAAGAGGATATGGCTTCACTAGGAGAAATCCTAAGACAATTGCACATTCAAGGAATAATAACATTAAGTGTTATAAGTGCAATAATGATGGTCACATAGCAAGATGGTGTAGAGCAAATATTCTAGAAACAAGCATGAACAGGAACAAGAATATGAACAGAAACAGGAACATGAAAAGAACAAGAAGATGAACAGGAATAGAAACTCAGAAAAGGATGAGATTAGAAACATGTACAAGAACAAGAATATGGATGAGAACAAGAACAGGAACAGGAACAGGGATGATGACTTGGAAATAAATAGTGAGAGGATTCAGCAAACTCAGAAAAGAAGAGGGAAAGATAAAAGCAGAGAACAATGCTTTTGGGGAGTAGAAATACTCCCACCCTAGAATTAACCACCTCATGTGGAGGTGGGGGAGGGGCTAAGCTAAGAGGCTCATTCTTAGCCCCGAGCCCCAAAGGTGACCCTTTGCCATTGATGTCAAAGGGGGAGATATTTGTGTATATTGGGGAGAGTTTTTGATATGGGGAGAGATTTGATATTTGAGAGAGCATTGAGCCAGGGGGAGCAAAGTCCCAAGGGGAGCAGAAAAGAAGGTCAGATTTCAATAAAAGGATTTGGGTTGCCATCAATGACAAAGGGGGAGATTGTTGGACATTTTGAGTCCCTAAGCTAAAATGTTGTCATTGATGTCAAAAGGTTATTTGATGTCAAAAGGATCTATGATGGCATGCACTATGTTCTATGAAAAGTGCAAGGAAGGGTTTTTGTGAAAACCAAGGTAGGCAAAATAAAAGGTTTTATTTAAAACCATGGACAATAGATTTGAAATGGGTTTTTCTTAAAACCCAAGTTGGATTTTTGTTTCATCGAAAAAGGTGCCCCGGTGATGGAGATATTTAATTTTAAATATTTAGTTTAAATTTTAATTTATTTAAAATTTTAATTTAAATTTTAAAATTAAATTAAAAGAATATTCATCGACGTCATAAGTAAGCGCCGACGTTTCCAAGTGAAGGGAAGGCATATATATGCCATTAAATTTTTGAAGATTAATCATCCTTGCTCGTTGATATTTCAATGTGATTTGGAAGAAATAGAGCTCATGTTTGTAGTTTAAGTGATGCAACGAAATTAAAGGAGATCAAAGACCAATTCCCAAAACACCTTGGGTAGCGTGGCCTATTGGCAGCTTGGTTAGCACAAAGGTATTGGTGGTAGGAAGGTCATGCATTCGATTCCTGCAAGATCATTTTTCTTGTGCTTTGAGGTGCCCAAGGCGCATACATTTAGTTGGCGCAAGTGGGTGAAGGATAAGAAGTAAGTCATGCTCCTTTTGCTTCACAATGAGCCTGTAGCTCATGTGGCAACCTTAGGCATGGCTAAGGTGCTCGCGGTAAGGGCAGGTTGAGGGATCGAAACCCCTTAAGGAGGTATTGAATTTTTTATAAATTTTAATTAATGCTCTAAGGTTGGAGTGATAAGGGGTAAAGATATTATTTTTGTAAACCTTTGTTGTTTTAATAACGTTAGGAATAATTATGTTTGCTGTTTGAAACCATTGATGATTATTTAAGCCTTATGATTTTAATTTGATTTTTGAGACATTATTTTAGGAGAAATAAGGGTTTTTGATAAAGTAGAATTTAGTGAAAGTTAGGGATTATTGATTATTATTTTTAGGGTTTTCTTTTAGAAAGGAACTTTGGTGGATGTGATTATTGAGTAGGAGTAAAAAGGTGTAAATTGAGTTATACTTTATTCTTGTGATTATTATTTGAAGTCCACTAACCCTTATTAAGATTGGAAAGGAAAGTTTTGTTGAGTGTGGCAGACTTTGTGAACAACTTCTTGGCATCAAAAAGGTATGGGCACATTCTCCTATTGATTGTTATGGTGGTTGATTTCTGAAATATCATTGGAGTGAAAAGGATTGATTGTGGTTTCCTTTTCGAAAGTGGTTGGTGAATGCTTCAAGGTTTTTTGGATTGTGTGTTGTGATTAAACCTTGTTTTATAAGCATTGTTGTTGAAGCCCATTGGTTGTGCAAAGAACTTGAACTTGAGTTAGAGAAGAACATGAGTATCATTGTTATGTGAGATTTGTGATTGAGCATTGTTGGAAACATTTTGAGTTGGTTGATACATGCTTGGACTAGGGTTTGTGAGAAAGGATTGATCCTTGAGGTGATTGGTTGAGTTGAGTTGATTGAGCCTAGTCAAGTGATTGTGTGAAGTGGTTGTTCAAGTTCCTAGAAACAAACTATTCTATATTATGATTTGAGTTGAGATTGGGATTTGAGAATAGAACATATAGAGTCTCTAACAATTCTCTTTATGATTCTATAAGATTGATTTGAGTTGAGATTGGGATTTGAGAATAGAACATATAGAGTCTCTAACAATTCTCTTTATTTCTATTGAGTCTCTAATGATCTGTGAGATTGATATTGAGTTGAGATATTGATTGAACATTGAGCTTAGAACATATTGAGTCTCTAACAATTCTCTTTATGATTCTATGTGATTGGACAAGTTTTGTGTGAGCTTGTTAAGCAGATTTGAGACAAGTCTTTGAGAAGGCTTGTGGACTGATTTGAGTAAGCTTTTGTGAAAGCTTGCAATGCAGATTTGAGCAAGTCCTAGAGAGGACTTATTGAGCAGATTTGGACAAGTTCTGTGTGAGCTTGTTGAGCAGATTTGGACAAGTTCTATGTGAGCTTGTTGAGCAGATTTGAGCAGGTTCTATGTGGACCTATTGAGCAGATTTGAACAGGTTCTGTGGACCTATTGAGAAGATTTGAGAAGGTTTTGTGTGGACTTATTGAGCAGATTTGAGAAGGTTCTGAGTGGACCTATTGAGCAAGTTTGTGCTAGACCGACTGAATTGTGTTTAGTGTAGATTTGAGTGGACTTTTGCTAGACCGAATGTACTATGTTTAGTGCAAGATATTGAGCAGAGTTGTGCTAGACCGACTAAACTATGTTTAGTACAGTATTGAGACAGAGCTTTGGAGGTGATAGAGTACAGAGGATAGAGTCTCAGTGGATAGAGATCCAATAACTAGGACAATTGAAGACAAATCTGAGTGAGGAGTCTTCAAGTGGAGAGAGATCCACTAGTCAGTGTAGCATAGAGACAGAGTCTTCTAGAAGATCACTAGCCAGAGCAGAAGGGGAAAGAGTTCTCCTATGGAAGAGATCCACGAACTTGAGATTAGGGGATCAACATCTCCTTTGGATAGAAGTCCATAAACATTGTAATTTGGGAAGGATTCCCAAGAGATTATTTGAGAAATATTTAGAAGAAATATTTTCTCTATGGAGGTAGCCCACATTGGGTGAACCACGTTAAAATTTGTGTCTCTATTGTGTATGGTGTTATGTGCATTACTTTGATTACTACTATTGATATTGCTATCTATACACTACATAATATTGATTTGAAAAGAGAAGTAAAAAGTGGTCTTATATTGTTCACCCCCCTCTCAGTATAAGCTTGTGTTCTTCAATTGGTATCAGAGTGGGTTCCTTCAAAAGAGTTTGATAACTTGAAGGAAAAGTGGTCTAAGAACACAATGGATCAAAAGGATCAAAAGAATGAGGTCTTCAATAATGTAGTACCAGTATTTGATGGAAGTGACTTCCTGTATTGGTGTGTGCTTATGAGATTTCACCTGATGGCACTTGGCAATGAAGTTTAGGATGCAGTGGAATTTGGATATGACTCAAGAGTTAATCCTCCTACGGATAAGAAAGTTAGGTTTCTCATGCATGCAAATTCAAGAGCTATGAATGCAATTATAAGAGGACTGCATAGATCAGAATCTATGAAGGTTATGGAATGTAAAACAACAAAAGATATGTGGGAACTATTGCATACCATATATGAAGGAGATAAAAGTGTCAGGAAAGCTAAGATCAAAAATCTCAAAGGAGAATTTGAGAATCTAAGAATGAGGGATGATGAAAGCATTCATGACTATCTCAACAAGGTTGATGAACTTATACATGAGATGAAAGGTCTTGGAATGAAGGTTGATGAATCTGATGCTTGTGATAAGATCTTGAGAACTCTTCCAAAAAGGTATAGTGAAAAGGTTTCTGCCATAGAAACATCAATTGATAGTGATAGTCTAACAAGAAATATTTTGCTTGGTATGCTTACAACTTTTGAGATAAGAACAAAAGATCTTATTCCTCCAAAAGAAGTTGCATTCAAAGTGGATAGTAAGAAAAATGGTAAGAAGATAGAATCAAGCAATGAATCTTCTAGTGATGAAGAAGCTAACTATGGTAGAAGAGATAGAGGTTCCAAAAGACCGATAGATATGAGATCTATTAAGTGCTTTAATTGTGGCAAGTATGGACATTTTGCAACAGAGTGCAAAGAGCCAAAGAATAACAATGATGAAGAAAAACAAGATCATAGGTACAAGGAATCTGAAAAATACAGGTACCAAAAGAAAAGCAAGGATGGACAAAATAGACAAGGGAAGAAGTTCTTCCAAAGGCAAAAGAGAAGCTACTATGCGGATAATGCAAGTAAGTACTCAATTGATAGTGATGCTAGTTTTTCAGACAATGATAGAGATGAAGTCTTGTTTATGGTTGAAGAAAAATATCCAGTTAAGAAAAAGACTCCAATTATTCTCAAGTGTTTTAGATGTGGTAAATTTGGACATCTTGAAGATGATTGCACAAGGGATGGCTATAGTTTCAGTGATGATGGTTTTGAAGATGCACTTGATAGAACAGATGAAAATCTTCTAATGGCATTAGAAGAAGAAGAATTGAGTGATCCTAAAGAAGATAAGTCAAAAGAAAGAAATGATATGGACAAAGGTAAACAAATAGAGGATTATTCAATAGAGAATGGTTATGATCTCAAGGGAGAACTTATCTATGCTCTTGACACAGTAAAGAAGGTAAGAAAGCGACACTCTAAGCTTGAAAGTCAGTTTCAAGAATGTGATGAAGAAATATTATTGCTCATAGAGGATTTAGAGAAGTCAAAAGCTAAGGCAAGCAAGTTCAAAGATAAGTTAGAAGCAAAGATTCTGGAATGTGAAAAGTTAACACAGGAAGTGGCACTACTAAAAGAAGATTTAGAGGACTCCAAGAATAAGCTATACAAGTATGTAACTAGTGCAAAGAATGTGGATAAAATAGTCAAGATACAAAGAGGAGCATCAAACAAGACAGGTCTTGGTTCTAAACAAGTTCAAAAGAAATGGGAAGAAAAGTCTACTTCAAGTCTTGAAGAAGAAGGTACTTTAGAAGAGGGATTCTCAGATGAAAGCGGAAGTGAAAGTGAAACTTCTAAGGATGAGTCAGATTGCAATGAGTCCAATAGGAAAAGAGACAATGGGTAAAGAAGATATAGATGGAACAACAATCAAAACAGGAGACCAATGAGGTCAAGACAAGGAAGCTTCAATGGAAGATGTTTTTCATGTCACAAGTTTGGGCACATGGCTTCACAGTGCAGGACACATGAAAGACAAGTATATGGAAGAGGACAACTTTTCCAAGGATATTGTTATTCATGTAATGAGTTTGGTCACAAGGCAATGAATTGCAGGGTTCATGATAGAAGAGGATATGGCTTCACTAGGAGAAATCCTAAGACAATTGCACATTCAAGGAATAATAACATTAAGTGTTATAAGTGCAATAATGATGGTCACATAGCAAGATGGTGTAGAGCAAATATTCCAGAAATAGGCATGAACAAGAACAAGAATATAAACAAGAATGAGAACAAGAACAGGAAAAGGAACATGGATGATGACTTGGAAAGAAATAGTGAGAGGATTCAGCAAACTCAGAAAAGAAGAGGGAAAGATAAAAGTAGAGAACAGTGCTTTCGGGGAGTAGAAATACTCCCACCCTAGAATTAACCACCTCATGTGGAGGTGGGGGAGGGGCTAAGCTAAGAGGCTCATTCTTAGCCCCGAGCCCCAAAGGTGACCCTTTGCCATTGATGTCAAAGGGGGAGAGATTTGTGTATATTGGGGAGAGTTTTTGATATGGGGAGAGATTTGATATTTGAGAGAGCATTGAGCCAGGGGGAGCAAAGTCCAGGGGGAGCAGAAAAGAAGGTCAGATTTCAATAAAAGGATTTGGGTTGCCATCAATGACAAAGGGGGAGATTGTTGGACATTTTGAGTCCCTAAGCTAAAATGTTGTCATTGATGTCAAAAGGTTATTTGATGTCAAAAGGATCTATGATGGCATGCACTATGTTCTGTGAAAAGTGCAAGGAAGGGTTTTTGTGAAAACCAAGGCAGGCAAAATAAAAGGTTTTATTTAAAACCATGGACAACATATTTGAAATGGTTTTTTCTTAAAACCCAAGTTGGATTTTCGTTTCATCGAAAAAGGTGCCCCGGTGATGGAGATATTTAATTTCAAATATTTGGTTTAAATTTTAATTTATTTAAAATTTTAATTTTAATTTTAAAATTAAAATTAAAAGAATATTCGCCGACGTCATAAAGGAAGGTTCAAAAGTGTTGATGTTTCCAAGCTAAGGGAAGGCATATATATATGCCATTAAATGTTTGAAGATTAATCATCCTTGCTCTTGTTGTTAATGCGATTGTTGGAAAGCAAATAGAGCTCGTGTAGAAAAAGGTTTTAGTGGTGGAAGCAACGAATAAATGGAGACGACGGAATCACCCAAGTCACCTTGGGTAGTGTGGCCATGTGGTAAACTCAGGCAACGCAAAGGCATTTGGTAGCACGAGGTCGTGCGTTCGATTCTGGCAAGGTTCATTTTTGTGCTTTGTGGTGGAAGCGCCCAAGGTGCACACTTTTGCTTGGTGGAAGAGGGTGAAGCAGATAAAGGAAAGTCGTGCCCCTTTTTCTTTGCAATGAGCGGGTAGCTCGTTTGGCTACCTTAGTCGCGGCTAAGGCGCTCGCGTGAGGACAATGCGGGGGTTCGAAACCCATTAAGGAGGTATGCGATTTTTTGATTGAAATTTTATTAATGCTCTAAAGTGATAAGGGTTAGGAAATATTTTATTTTTGTAAACCTTTGTTGTGTTTAAAAGGTTAAATAATTATTTTTTGGTGAAAACCATAGATGATTATTTGAGCCTTATGATATTGATTTGAATTTTTGAGAGCATTATTTTAGGAGAAATAAGGGTTTTTGAATGAAGTAGAATTTGTGGAAATTGAATAATGGATTATTGATTATTATTTTTAGAGGGTTTTTCTCTAGAAGGACTTTGGTGGATGTGATTATTGAGTTGGAGTAAAAAGGTGTAAATTGAGTTATAATTTATCTTGTGATTATTATTTGAAGTCCACTAACCCTTATTAATATTGGAAAGGAAAGTTTTGTTGAGTGTGGTAGAATTTGTGAACAACTTCTTGGCATCAAAAAGGTATGGGCACATTCTCCTATTGATTGTTTATGGTGGTTGATTTCTGAAATATCATTGGAGTGAAAAGGATTGATTGTGGTTTCCTTTTCGAAAGTGGTTGGTGAATGCTTCAAGGTTTTCTGGATTGTGTGTTGTGATTAAACCTTGTTTTATAAGCATTTTTGTTGAAGCCCATTGGTTGTGCAAAGAACTTGAACTTGAGTTAGAGAAGAACATGAGTATCATTGTTATGTGAGATTTGTGATTGAGCATTGTTGGAAATATTTTGAGTTGGTTGATACATGCTTGGACTAGGGTTTGTGAGAAAGGATTGATCCTTGAGGTGATTGGTTGAGTTGAGTTGATTGAGCCTAGTCAAGTGATTGTGTGAAGTGGTTGTTCAAGTTCCTAGAAACAAACTATTCTATATTCTGATTTGAGTTGAGATTGGGATTTGAGAATAGAACATATAGAGTCTCTAACAATTCTCTTTATGATTCTATGAGATTGGACAAGTTGTGATGTGAGATTGGGATTAGAGACATATTGAGCTACATGTCTCTAACAATGCTTCTGGACTAATTTGAGTATAGATATTGAGTTGAGATATTGATATGAAGATATTGAAAGTCTCTAGAAATACTCATTGAGTCGATGGATTGGACAAGTTCTGTGTGAGCTTGTTGAGCAGATTTGAGACAAGTTCTGTGAGAGAGGCTTGTGGAGTAGATTTGAGATAAGCTTGTGTGAGCTTGTTGAGCAGATTTGAGCAAGTCCTAGAGAGGACTTATTGAGCAGATTTGAACAAGTTATGTGTGAGCTTGTTGAGAAGATTTGGACAAGTTTTGTGTGAGCTTGTTGAGTAGATTTGAGCAGGTTCTGTGTGGACCTATTGAGAATATTTGAGCAGGTTCTGTGTGGACCTATTGAGAAGATTTGAGCAGGTTCTGTGTGGACCTGTTGAGCAGATTTGAGAAGGTTTTGAGTGGACCTATTGAGCAAGTTTGTGCTAGATCGCGAACTATGTTTAGTGCAGATTTGAGTGGACTTGTGCTAGACCGACTGTACTATGTTTAGTGCAAGAGATTGAGAAGAGTTGTGCTAGACTTACTGAACTATGTTTAGTATAGTATTGAGAAAGAGCTTTGGAGGTGATAGAGTACAGAGGATAGAGTCTCAGTGGATAGAGATCCAGCAGCTAGGATAATTGAAGATAGATCTAAGTGAGGAGTCTTCAAGTGGAGAGAGATCCACCAGTCAGTGCAGCATAGAGACAGAGTCTTCTAGAAGATCACTAGCCAGAGCAGAAGGGGAAAGAGTTCTCCTAGTGGAAGAGATCCATGAACTTGAGATTAGGGGATCAACATCTCCTTTGGATAGAGGTCCATAAACATTGTAATTTGGGAAGGATTCCCAAGAGATTATTTGAGAAATATTTAGAAGAAATATTTTCTCCGTGGAGGTAGCCCACATTGGGTGAACCACGTTAAAATTGTGTGTCTCTATTATGTGTGGTGTTTTGTGCATTGCTTTGGTTATTGCTATTGATACTGTTATCTATACACTACATAATATTGATTTGAAAAGAAAAGTAAAAAGTGGTCTTATACTGTTCACCCCCCCTCTTGGTATAAGCTTGTGTTCTTCAAAAGTTTCACCAACTTTTTTTCAAACCTAGCACAAGTAGTTCACAATATCTATCTCAAATGACTCCAAAGCATCAAATAATGAAGCACAAAATTCTCACTCAAATATTTCCAAAAATGCTTATCAAACAATCCTTTTCACTCCACCTTATGTTTTAGAAATATTCATAAAACACCTTAAATAAGGAAATATGTGCCCATACATTTTTTTTCTCTTATGAAGATATGTATTCAAAACCTGTCTCACAAAAATGATATTTCTTGTAACTTCAAAAGATTAGCACAACAAATTTTTATATATTGGGAAACCCTTCTCAATAAGTGTGCACAATTAAATTCCAAACCAAATCTCTTGGTTTCTCAAATTAGAGCATTAAATCATAAAACCAAACCCTTCAAAATGAAGAAAAATACAATAAAAAAAAATACTTTATACACCTTTTAACTCCCTCTTAATTTTAAACACATTCATAAAATATTTATCAAAAATCCTTATTACTTCACAAAATTACTATAAAAAAAATCATGATGTTTTTCTCCAAAAAAAATTGCAAGGAATAATAAAAAAATTTCCCTTATACCTCCCTAAGTCAATAGTGCTAAAAATAATCAAACACCCCTCATGCACCTAACCCTCAACCTTAGGCAATTGAAAAATTTAATAGTGCTTACCAAAAACTGTTATGGAGATTCGAACATAGCACCTAATGCCTACCAATGTGCTAGTGCTCTTTGGATCGTTGCTAGGCCAACCACCCACACAAGGATGAAAAATCACGATGTGCAATTTGACCTCTGCTCAAATTCCTTTCCAATAAAAACAATGAACAAAACTGTCATCGCTTGGATTCGAACATAGAACCTACCATCCGCCAGTGCATTAACATTGCCCAGTATATCGCTAGGCCAACCGCCTGGTTGGTGATAATATTCCATGATATTATCCTTATACCCGTCCAAGGTCATTTCTTATTTTTAAATAAAAAATCATCCTCCTTACTCATGATTGCACATGCCAAAAATTCACATTAATCACTTGAAATATGCATCAAACACTTCACCTTAGGACGCTAAACATTACCATATAAATATGGATTTACCACCATGCTAGGACGTCGACGATGCTTAAGAATTTAAAAATTCTTTTTCAAAGTTGGTGCCAAACCCACTTAGGGTTATAAAATATTATAATATAAATATTATAATTATTTTATAATTGAACCTTAGGCTTAACTTTATAACTTTAATATTATAATATTAAATATTATAATATTATTTCCTTTTTGAGCCTAGACATTTTCTTCCTTTGGGATATTTAGACAACCTTTTGGCCAACCATGTGGAGCTTTGTACCAAATCTCTTGGGCTTAAAATATAAATATTTTAACCCTATTTTTATCAATTCCCTTGCACTGAGATGAAATTTGCTTGCATCTAACACTTGACATCAATGATAACAAAATTACTCAAAATTTCCAATAGATTCTCTACTAGTGCCTTGAACTCCTTGAATCTCTCAAAAGCGTCATCTTTGGTATGAGTAGTGTACAACCAAAAATATTAAAAAAAAGATATTACATACCTCCTAAAAGAGATGGTATACTTATAAGTCTAGATATATCACTATGAATGATCTTTAAGGGTTGTGTTATTATAAAACTTTATTTATTATTACAACAATCATTCAAAAATATGAAAAAAGTATCAAAATTTTCATCTACAAATAATTATCTATAATGATAATCCATGCAATGATATATGAATATAAATGATGCCCTTAAGGTAGAGAAACACTAATAATACTACTTACAGAAGGAATAACTCCACCAGATCTCCCAAGATGAGAGGCCACCCCTTGAGAAAAGATGATTACAAGATAATACTTGATATGAATGATGATTACTACAATGATAATATTTATATACCCATATTCTAATGCTACTTTTGGGATCTAAATCCTAAACCTTTATTCCACTCATTATTATAATATAATATACCTTGGGTTATGTTTAGCCATGACAACTATTCATAATTCTCATATACAATATAATATCTAATCTCCATATACCTATTCCTAGGAACCATAGTATTCCACCCTCATAAATATTTCATCCTTGAAACATGAGAAAAAACTAAATAATATGATCTTAAGCAATGTTGACAATTGGTATCAATCTTGATCATCCATCCATCTTAGTAAAAATTTATTGGTGGTGTTCTTTGATGATACCAAGATAACCTGGTGCCACTTGAATATCGATAACTATTCCATTAGCTTCATGGTTTTTCTGCTTTATTCTAATATTAAAAATGATTGCTCTTGTGGTGTTACGATATTGTTACACTACCATGAAATTTAGAATTTCTATACCTTTTATACCAAAAATTTCCATATTTGATGTCTTTCTCACACCCACTAGGTCTATAATAATATCCATACCCTATTCCATGCCTCCAAGATTATTGTTCCTCATGGTGGTGTGGGTGTGGATATGTTGTAACATTTAACTAATGTTCTACTTTCTTTAATTCTTCAATATATTGTTAATTTGTTTTAAACTCATTCTCATGCTCTTTGCTCATTTACCTTTTGTTTAATGTGTCCTTATGCTCTTCTAACAAAGCTTCCTTGGAATTTTTTATGGTTTATTCCTTGGACTATACTACCACCTTTATTGTAGACTCAAACTTTGATTCCTCTATTGGTTCTTAACTTATTCCCCTACCATAATTACTTCTTGCTTCTTGTATCATTGCTCTTAAGTCGAGATATATACTACAATGATTTGTTTTTGTACCATACTTTTATGAACTTCTTTTGCACATTAATGTTAACAGTGTTGAAATTTATAATCAATGTCATGGCTAAGGCCAACACTATATGATGTAATATTGAATAGGCCTAAAGGCATTTGTTGTACAAATTGAATTTATTATAATTTTTTTATTATGTGAGCCCTATGGGCCATGATTAACCTTGTTATTGTTAAACCCACTTTATAACTTGTAATTAAGCTTAATCCCTCTTGTTATGTTGGATTAGGTTTAAATTTATTATGTAATTAAGGTTTTTGTATTGGTATAGATACCCCCTACCACTATTTATTTTAGTATCAAAGTGTTATGAATCTAATCTATGGATTGTATAGTGATAATTTATGGTGCTTATAGGCACCTCCAAATATTTATATATATTTTTATTTTATCTCTCGTTGCTTTTTGTATAAGATTTGAGTGAATGAATTACTTATTTTTATTTTTAGAAAATATTGTGAATTCCAACAAGGTATTAGAGTGGGTGTGAAGTAGCTTTGCTTGGTTATGAAAGATATTTATTTGGAGCCTTTTATTCTTCTTCCAATTAGTTGGATGATTTTTCTTCAAAGCTTCATATGCATTTATAATGTAATAAGTGGAAAATGTTTTTCCTTTTTTATCCCTATCCATTCATCATTAAGGTATTTTTAATATCCTCTACAAAAATTATATTCTCTCTCTCAAATTCCCCTTGATTTCCTTTTAGAATTGCTTCAAAAACAAAGAAAGGGGAGGATAGTTTTTAAAACTCAAAATTGCATTTGGTTCCTTATTTTTGGCATGCTTAGGCTATTGGGCATATGCCCCAACTACATCAATAATTTATGTGATATGTGACATCAACTCTACTATTCATGGGGAGTAGAAACTCTTAAAACAACATCACAAAGATACAAGAGTTACTAGTGGAAGGGTGTGTAATGCATTATGTATAAGAGGTTGTAGGGTCAATTTTTGTCTTACCTTTTATTGTTGAGACAAGCCTCTCCTTGAATAAGATAAAGGGCCTTGGATACATGATAATATTATGAACTTATATTCTCATTAATATAAATCATTCACCAATATGTATAAATATAAATCCATTCACCCATAATTAATATCCATAAAAATAATCCATATAATGAGATATAGAAATATATAATACCCTTGAGGTAAGGCAACACCAAAAATAATGAAGAAAGAAATCATTCCAATATACTCCATGAGCCAATACTATTAGAAGATACCTTATATATGTTACTTACAATGACAATATCCCTTATTTATATGTCAATCTTCCTAAACCCTTCATTTTTCTAAAATCTTCATGTTCCTCATTATTTTAATATAATATTATAGTTTAAAAAACCTTGGATTAAGTGTAACCCTTGCCATAATACATATATACAATATAATATTATATCCATATTTTCATCTTTGAATGTACCTACCAATCTAGGTAAGAGGACCGACAAGCATAATGCACCCATGCCTCACATAGAGCAAAATAGAAGGAAGCACCATGAATGAAATACCACCTATGGGGCAACCTCAAAAATTTTTAATTAAATATGGATCCTTTTTGGAGCTAATACTTGATGCACAAATACCTTCAAGAGGTAAGGCCAGGGTGTTTACAGGGAAATGAATTGTAATGAAATAAAATACTTACAAAAAATTAAAACCTAAGCTATGGGGATTATCCACTAAATAATTAAATCCATAATTCTAAGTAGAATGAGTGGCAATAATAAACATGAAATACACCATCCTACAACTAAATGAATACAACCAAACAAACACATTGCTAGGAATAAAAAACAAGTTAAAAAGAGGATAGAGCAAAATTAGTCATGGCTTCCATTAACATGCCAAAAATACTTATAATACAATGATGTACAAAGGTTTCAATGCTTCTTAGGTAGAAATCCAAGGTTTGGGTTCCTCTCATTACAATAAAAAATAAGGATGAAAGAAACAACTCACAAGGCTAGGTACCAGGCATAAGTAGACAAATTCCAATACCTTTTATAATAAAAGTTGGGTCTATTTATAGGCCATAAGGAGGTTTCCTTCCCTTTGAAGTTCTGTATAGAAGGCCTAAAAATTATCTTCTATCCTATAACCAAAATCCTTTAGCAATTGGAAATGGTAGCTTAGAGGTCTCTAGATCCGAGGCCATAAATGTTGATAGCTTTCGTATCTTCAAATGACTAATTGTCATTAACTCATCCATTTGCTATTATGTTGGGGTGGTTACACCATTATTTCTCCATCATGTTTCTCCTAGAACGTATTTTCTTGCTTATGTAGTGGGGATGGCCTCCCTAACTAGTCTATATTAATAGGGTAGTCTCATGCATATAGTGGGTGATTATCACAACTAACACAAGGTTGGCTCTAACAAGCTTGGACACAAGAGTTAACCTTTGTAGTCAATGGTAGGTGTTCCTTTTAAATGCTCCTTTATCTACTTCTCACCTTATTTTTATGACTACAACATATTTTTTGATGAGGTGACCAATGGTGGACCTTCATTGTTTGGTTGCTAGCACTTTACTTCTTGGGCTCCTAACTGGTCACCACATGTCTAGCTCCAAGATTTTTTAAAGACTTCTCGGTTTTTGTTCTCCTTCATTGGAAGGAATGCATATACCATTGAAATGGGAATCGATGGTCCATGGGTTTTAGTGCCTTTTATTTCATTGGTTTGGGGTAAAAAATAAACATCGACCGTAGATGGAATATCTAAGGGTTAATTTGGCTTGTGAGCTTGTCTACCTCTTCTTTGGAAGTCTTTCCCTTAAACTAAAGGTGGGAAGTGCCTTTTGACTATATTTAACACTCAAACCACTTTCAAGTAAGCATTATTTAGGTGAAGTAGGGTTTTCAAGAAAAACTTTCTATAGCTTTAGTGGCTCCTTAGTACTTTCAGCCCACTAAAAAGGGAATGAACCCATATTGCTTACTTTATTTATTGGATCTGGAGTCAAAATTAGAACCTAAAATTACAAACATAAAAAATAATAATAATAAAACAAAACAATGATAAAAATATAAAATATGAGTAACAATATTTTATGGGATGTACAGGAAGGTTAGTGATATGGAAGCTTGCTCATCTAAGCTTTCACTTCCTCCCACTCTTCTTTGAAGAATGCTTGGGTTTCTTGAAAATATGGTAGCTCCTCAAGAGCTCAACTTGGTCTATGCATGAGAAACCTGCTACTCCATGCACAACCTCTCACACTTGCACCTTCAGCTCTACCACATGCCCGATAAGATTTCACATCTTCAACTATTATAACTTTTAGGAATTTCTAGAAATTTAACGCTCTTTCATTTTTGGAAGCACCTAGGACAATGCCAAAAGTGTCAAATCCTGGAACATCCACTTATAACTTGGAAGAATACATGAAAAGGACCAAGGCCAATATATCAATGTATAAGGTCTCTCACATATTTGTCTTGGTACTATTGCGTAGTGTCGACTCTTTACCTTTTCATCAATGAAGGATACTTGAGTTTTTCCTTAGCTTGATTCTTAGTTTCACTAGGAAATTGAGCAGTAGCAATACATTACGAAGTTGAAGGCTGAAACCATGCCTTATCTTGCACTTGATCATGTAATGAGTTTTTAAATTTTTCAGCATCTGGAATATTTACCGAGGATGCCCGCTTTTCTTCCTGGGATTTTGGAGCCGCAAGTACTTTAAAAGGTTGCAAGTCTGCAGGATCAACAATCACTGGCTTCTTTCCAGACCTAGTAAGGACTGAAACTTGCTTTGGGGATGAAACCATACAATTACACTCCATCTCTCAAATCATGTTAACTTGCCCACCCGAAGAATTTTTTGTTAAATTCTGAACATAGTTCAGATGTACCATACATGTATCTTCACCATGAGGATCATTACATGTAGAACACCAATATGTCCTTTTAGATCCGTTATTCTCATCATTTTCTTGGATCATGGTGTTTTTCTCAGGTCCCTTGCTGATAGATACTTATTCTCGGGTTATGGGTGGAGTCTGAAATCTTCTTGATCAAAACTAAGCCTCAGCCTGCTTCTTCCTCACAGTAGTAAGCTCATTAGATATCGTCCTTAAATCTGCATTATTGGATTTTACTTCTTGTAACAAGGTCATTAGAGGATCTGTATTGGGTGATGATGTTGGCGCTGGCAATGGCAAGGGAATTGGTGGTGCAGGTAATGGTAAGGGCATTGGGGGTGCTGGCAGTGTTGGAAAAGAAATGACTAAAGGCTGTGATGTTACTGACAGGACAGGAAATTATGGAAAGATCATAGCAGATGACTATGGAATAGGGATAGGATCTATTTGAGGAGAGCCTAAATTCCATAAAGGAACAAGATACATCGATGGCATAGCCTAAAAAAATGCATTAGATTAAAGATACTATGGCAGATCAGGGAGGATATGCATCATCGCCTTCGGAGGAAGCCTACCTATAGTAATCAAATCTGACTCAGCCTTTTGATCTTGTGTATAGATATCAAGGAATATAGTCACATTGGCCTAGTGCACTGCCATACCAATATCGGTACTAAGTGCTCAAAGATAATAAAATGTTGTTTGCTCATGATCTTGTCATAAACCATCTGGGACCCTCTGCCAACTTTGCACAAATCGGATGTTGAAATATACAAGATCCTCTTGCAAATGTCTTTGTATTTAGGTGAACTGGTGCAATAGAGAATACAAATCAACTTTTTCATGGAAATTTTTATTCAATAGCTCTACCAATTGATCCCACAAGCTAATGGTACCCGACTGCAAAGACTGGTACCAATACAACAATTTCCCTCAATGACAAGACCAAAAGTTTTATCATCACATCCTCATCAGTTATATCATGAATAGTTGCAAGAGAGGCTACATATTGCTCATAGGCATTTTTCCTAGTACCATCATATGTGGGTAAAGCCTTCAAAGCAGCTTGAGGTACGAGATTTTAAGCCTACAAATTTAGTGCTCTTGAGCTATTCCAAGCTAAAAACTACCTTGGAAGTTGTTGATGTGGTGGAGGATTCTAGGTCATATCGATAGGAATATGAGGATCAGACCTTGAGAAGTTAGCAGTTGTACTAGGCAAAGGCTGACGGAAATTAGTGGTAGGGCTTACAAGACTCATAGGTGCAGAAAACACACCAGCTAACCAGGAAGATGAAACAGATGGTATGGATGAGATATGTGAAAGAAAATATGTTCATCAAAAAGTGGCTATTTGAGGATGCTCTCCTATCCTTTGAATGTCTAGTTCATAAAATCTAATCTTATTATCAGGATTTTTGGCTTTTGATCTTGTATTCATGAGAAAATAGCTTTCACCATCCTCACGCTTATGGAGTTCTAGGTAAAAATTGAGTCGCCATATGTTCTAATATCAAGTAGGAAGGTGAACACCAAACCTAATGCTACTGGAAGTGGAACCTTAAAATTCCCATCGGGCATGCCAAAACAATTTGGTCAAATATCTTCCTAATAAATAAACACTGTAGTTATGCACCCTAGATACGGCCAACATTGAAAGGCCAGAGGAAAGATATTTCCTTCGTGCCAATATCTAGAGAGGGTTGGTTCCTGAAATAATTCTAAAACTAGTAAAAGACTAAGGATTTAGGAAAGAAATTGGAAATAACAGAAAGAGATGGGAAATATGGCCACAGAACAAAGTGTAGAATTGGTGTTAGACTAACTAGTAGGAAAAAACCCAAGCACAAATTAGCATTCATGAAAGGAAACAAAATAGAAAAAGCTTACAATCTTGCCATAATAACTATCAAAATGTTACTCCAACATTCGCTTTTTCCTTAGCAACTTTAAATCCAACAACAGAATTTAAATTCAATAGAAAATTAGATAGACGAATGGAAATAGAAGCACACTACACAAAAAATAATTATACACAAGACCGCTCACAAATTCAAAAGTTCGAATGCCTTGTATTAATGTAGAGAGCTTGGAGAGATCTCTCGTAAAATGTCTAACCCCCCCTTTTACAATAAAATTTACCTAGTATTTATAGATGTTTTCACCTCTTTCATTTAATACATATGGGGGAAGAATGTTTGAGAATCAAAGACAAAATCAGCAAAATTCTCCTGAATTCTTCGAAAATACATTCGCCAGGGGAACAAATTCCTAAAAATTTGAACTTCAGATGGAGGTGCATCTATTAGGAGAAAATATTAAATTCTTCGGATTGCCTCTAATACATTGGAAATCATGAAGGCTCATTTCCCTTTGCCTTCCTCTTTGTGATCCATAAAATGGAGTAACTGAGAGCACCCTTCATTTAATGCCAAATTCAACATCTTAAGTAAATTTCCGTTCTTTTGATTTATCTTCACCCCTTCATACGTGCACGATCTTGATACAAACAGGTTCATCCCTAAGGTAAGATGAACATGATTTTCTACCATTGCTAGGTGGTTTACCCATAGGAGAGGCAAACGGTGTGTTCACCCCTCGACTAGGGCAAACTTAATTTTATTTAGGCATGCGCACTAAGTGGTTCACCCATAGGAGAGGTGAACAGTGTGTTCACCCCTTGACTAGGGCAAACGTAATTTGATTCGGACGCGTGACCGCTCTTGGCGATGCCAAGGCACGTTTGCCCCTAAAAAGGGTGAACGGCCCGTTCACCCCTAAGGGAGGGAAAACACAATTTGTCACCTCTTAATTATTTTTTTTTCATTCTGCTTTCAAACCGATTTGCCCTTAGAAAGTGCACAAGGGATTTTCACCCCTAAGGAAGGGCGAACATCAATGCGCAATTTTTTTTTGTGATTTTACTTCAAAATTTTATGAAACTCATTCTCTCCATTGTTTTGAACTCTGAAGGACATCTCCCCATTAATCATTAAATGCATTAGATTTCAAAAAATTGTTTCAACTTATTACAACTTATCCAAAAATAAAATATACAAATATATTATCACTTTATACAAAATTTCCAATGAATACAAAAATGGCCAACAACGAGTATGATACTCGTCATAGTGGGTGATTAAATGCTGCCCAACCATTCCTCACTCATAAAGAAAGACCTGAGGAAGATCGTAATTACCCTTGATCACATTATTCCATGCCAAAACGAGGTACCTCTACCAAGAGAACATCCATGGGTTATTCATGTGATCAAGTGGACTATTCGGTTACCCAACACCAAGTCCAAGACAAAACTAAATGTAATAAGCCTATAAATAGGCCTAATAGGGAAGTCTACACTCCCTCTTCACCACCTAAAACTCCCATCCAACAAGTGGTAGCAATCCAGAGTAGGCCTATGTGAAGTTTGCATATGTCATCATCCAACATGACCATGGGAGAGTTAATACAAAGGTCCTCCAAACATTGGGAAAATTTCATGAAGGCTTTATATTCCATCGAGGTACAACCTCATGACTTTGATGCTTTCACCAACTTTGTGGGACACCTACAAATGCACAAAGATCCTATCATATCCTTTAAAAATTAGGATATCAAACCTAGGTCTGCCAATTTACCAGAATCTCCTTTGCACATCATTGTGTGGATCAATAGGATACTTTATAAGCAATTTTTGGTTGATATAGGTTCCAAAATAAACATAATTACCACAACGACACTAAAACATCTCAACATCTCATCTTCGCACATTGTGAGATCCAATTTCACCTTGAAAGAATTTAATGATGCTTTGTCCTCCACTTTGGGCACAATAATCCTACTTATTCAAGTGGGACAAAATACTATGCCTACATTATTCTATATCTTGGAGGGTGAAATAATATACAACATATTTTTAGGAGTACCTTGGATGAGATACATGGAGTGCATCCCCTCCATTGTACATCAATGCCTTAAATACATTCATGAAGGTTAGGTCCATGTGGTTGATGTCGATCCAGATGCCTTCAAGTATTACAATAAATATGATCATCCACATAAGTCTATTCATCCATCCACACCTTTGGATACTAAACTCAATGATATTATCCAGAGTCTAGATTCAACCCCATGGTTAGTTGTGAAGCTACCTTCACCACCACCGCTAGTACCATCCTTTGTTTCTTCAAATGAGGAAGAGTCAAAAGGACTAATTGCAAAGACTCTCCTAGACATTTTTGACACATTAGAAGAAGACCTTCCCAATCCTACCAAAAAGGAGGAACCAATAGTGGATATAGAAGAATTAGATCATATCATACCATCTTCATCAACCCTACTTGAGGACACAGTTCACTTGACCAATTTTGAATTTGAGGAAGGCATAGTACTTGAAGTTAAATTTATGCATATCATCGGGTTGATCAAGGATCTAGGTTGTCCTCCTATTGAGTCACCATCCATTGATAACATTTATGATGCACCCCCTGAGCATGGGGGCCAAGTAGATCATATTGGACAAGTTTATGAGACATCCGTGACTAGTCCAAGTGCCAATACATATTCTCATGAGTTTGTGGGAATGATCAATGTGATAATAGAGAAACAAAGTCCTCTAAATCCATCTAGGCCACTTGCAATTCCATCCAAAATTCCATCCATACCACAAGAGATATCATTGATGGATTTGGTCACACCTACTCCATCTCATTCAACATCTCAACAAAATAAAGAACATGTGTACCCACTACACCAAATTAGAGATAATCTAGCTGCAACAACTGAACACTCTAAGTTGGAACAATACCATGAGCTAAATCAAGAACAAGAGCATGTAGATAATTATGAACCATCTACATTTACTCAGATGATTTTGGATAGGCTAGCCAATGTTGAGTTATAAGTGAGTCACCAAAACCATGACTCACAATAGATTTTAAATTGACTCACAAGAATAGAGTTACAATTGAGTCAACAAAAATCTCAACCCATTGATTGTCAGGAACAACCTCTTCCTGTGTATTCCATGGTTAAATTTTAATAGAATTTGGGACAAATTCAATAACAACATCAACCTCGCATATATATGCCATTGCATGAATCTTTGGTATCAATATTTAATCGATTATGCGAGCCAAATATCCACCTTTTGGATCCTAATAGGCACAAACCAATGTGGTATCGAGAGAGCCAACATTGTCCCTATCATCAAGTAAATGGTCATAACATTAAGTCATGCACTTCATTCAAGATTATAGTACAAGATATGCTTTACAAGAATAATCTTCAAATCAACAATCAACAGATTGACATAGTTCAAAATATGTTACCTATAAATAAGAATCAAGAAGAGCAATCTAAACAGGTGACTAAGATGCATACAACCCTATCGTATCATAAAATTATTCGACCGTATTAAATTTTTTTAAAACATCAACATCGTACTTGGACCTCAGTATCTAAACCCATGTCAATCATTCTTCACAACCTGTAAGAAGAAAAGGTAATCATCTTGCCAGATATACCCATGGTCAACCAAAATAAGTTTAGATATAGACAATATAGAGAGGATCATTCTTACCTCGATAATCGAATTAAAGGGTATGACATTAGCAATTTTCATAATTTTAGACATGTGGTCCAAGATCTTATTGATAGGTAAGTTGTATCCACAAGTGGGTCACCCATTTTACCCCATCAAGACATTGGCATTAAAGAGAATTCCTTACCATAATAGTGGGAATCACTATCTATAACTCCTCCTAGCCAAGCCAATAATATTATATTAAAAATAGTACATACTGAGGGTATCCAAGGTGTCACACCTTCCCTACTATTTACATCACAATAAATGAAGCAAATTGAGGATCCTAAAGGTATCGCACCTTCCTTACTTCCTTTGATCACCATAAATATTGGGGGTACACAAGGTGTTGCACCTTCTTCCTAGAATCACAAAGTAATAATAGTTTCAAAAGGCCACAAATGCACCCATAAGACCTTTGGTAACAATAAAATGCCCCTAGGCAGTCTATGATAGTTTCTTAGTGTTGATGATTGTTTAGGTCACCCAAAAGCCCCTAGGCGACCTACGGTCATCTAGGTAAAACCAAAACACCCCTAGACTATATAAGATCATCTAGGTCAATCCAAAAGGCCCCAAAGGCATCCATAATCCCTTTCTTCACAATCAAATGCTCCTAGGCAGTCTACGGAAGTTTCTTAGTGTTGATGACCGTATAGGTCACCCAAAAGCCCCTAGGCGGCCTACGACCGTCTAGGTCAAACCAAAACACTCCTAGACTATATACGATCATATAGGTTAATCCAAAAGGTCCCAAAGGTATCCATAAGACCTTTGGTCACAATAAAATGCTCATAGGTAATCTACGGTAGTTTCTTAGTATTGATGACCATCTAGGTCACCTAAAATCCCCTAGGTGGCTTGCGGTCATCTAGGTCAAACCAAAACATCCCTAGACTATATATGATCATCTAGGTCAATATAAAATTCCCCAAAGGTATCCATAATATCTTTGGTCACAATAAAATACCCCATAGATAGTCTACAGTAGTTTCTTAGTGTCGATGACCGTCTAGGTCACCCAAAAGACCTTAGGCGACCTGCGACCATCTAGGTCAAATAAAAATACCCCTAGACTATATATTATTTTCTAGGTCAATCCAAAAGTCCCCAAAGGCATCCATAAGCCCTTTGGTCATAATAAAATACCCTTAGGCAGTCTATGGTAGTTTCATAGTGTCAATGACCGTCTAGGTCACCCAAAAGCCCCTAGGTGGCTTGTGGTCATCTAGGTCAAATAAAAATACCCCTATACTATCTACGATCATATAGGTCAATCCAAAAATACCTAAAGGCATCTATAATCTCTTTGGCCATCCTAAAACGTTCCTAGGCAATCTATGATTGTCTAGGTCATCTCAAAACGCCCCAAAGGCATCTATAAGTCCTTTGGTCATTCCAAAAGCTCCAATAGCATTCATCTAAGCCCATTGGTCAACCTCTATATACATATATTAAAAATTTCAAAAACATCATCAAAATCATCAAAAATACAAAAATATTATTTCATTGCATTTCATATCAATTGCATTAGGCATAGTAATCATTGCATTATGCATCATTCAAAATTAATCATTACATGTCTAGCACCAGGTCTATACATTAGGTTTCTATCAAAGTTACAATTTTCAAAGTACGTTATACCACCTATTTGTATTACACATAGTATTTCTACTTACCCTCAATATTATATGATTTTTTTCGTCAAATAACCATTGTTAGTAAAACATAGTTAAGATTTTTGGTCACTCAGCCATATCTAGGTTTCTTTTCAGATTTTGTAGAAAGATATCATGAATTTTAGAAGGTAGAATCCTACTTGGATAATTCTTGGTATACATCAAAATCCCAACATATTTTTACTATAATAAATATAAGTCTAGTAGAAGAAAAGATAAAAACTATAAAGTGGTCTAGGTTACTTTAAGCAAAATATTTTATCTTGATCATTCCCCTATGTGAATGGTTCAAAAATGCTGAGAATTGACAAATGTAAAAGTTCCTCCTTACCCATAAATCCCTTGCCCTACACTGGGGCAAGTATCCCAGAGAGAAAAAATTAATAATGATTATTTTTATCTTAGGAGGTGCATACTTTGTCAAAGGATCTTGTATAGTTAGTACACGACTTTTGATTAGGTAACTAGAGTTTTTGAGTCTCTAAAAAACTACCAAATCTATCATATCACATTACATTATTTTATTCCATATTGCATCATGCTATCAAATTTTTATCAAAAGTTACAAAAACCATTTCATAGTGTCATATTAAACATGAAAATAAAAGAGATACATTTTGTATAGTCCAAGGTGCTAGCATATAATGTGTCAAATAGTCATCATAAATCCATCATATAAAATTAGATCACATCATTCATCACATCAAATCATACATATTTTTCCTTGTAAATTTTTTTTTATTAAGTGGTTTTCATGAAATATGATAGATACCAGATAAATATTAGCAATAATATTTAGATGGCCACTAACATTTTTATGCATATCTTTTAATTTACAAAAGCACATAGAGAAAACTTGTACATCCATACATCATCAAAATCAAAGCATGGGATAAATACATGCATTCATGTTAGGCATCCATCAAAAGAATCATAAAATCATAAATCATATAAGCATAATAAAATCATAAAGCAATTAAACATCATAAGCATACATATTATAAAGCAGTAAAAGATGACATAATAATCAAAGCAAAGTCATACATATATATCTATATGCAAAATCCAAAAGATAAATCATAATACAAAACTGCCCATGGGCTACAATCAAGTGGGTCCTTAGACCTCATGCTCCCAGTATCATTAAACCTCATCAAAAAATTCAAAATTCAAAAAAAAAAAAAAAGCCAAAATAGGGTCAAAAACCCACCAAAAACAAGATAGAATGGTCTCAAACTTTAGAGGGGCTTAAAACTCAACAAAGCAAATATACCAAAAGAGCATCACACAACACAAGATGTACCGAGGTTCACCAGTTTTGGCTACTCCTCAAAATTGACTGTTTGGACTCCCATCCAAATCCAGCCTTTGCAAAATACCAATTTTACAATCAATTTACCAGCACCCACTGGAAGGAGCACCAACCCCTGATTTATCTGCACCAACAGAAAGGAGCACCAACCCTTGATTTATCTGCACCAACAGAAAGGAGCACCAACCCCTGATTTACCAGCACCAACTGGAAGGAGCACCAACCCCTGATGCCAAGCACCAACTTGGACTTCTATTTTGAAACTAGAAGATTGACATAAAGATGCCTTCACTTTTACAAGACCCTGACTGGTCTATTGCTTTCTCAACATTGCCCACTCTTCACACAACACACACCCTGCTCACTGCTTCTAATAACACTCTCTCGCACGCCTATCGCTCTCCTCTTGCTCTCTTCGCAAGATTAAATCCGCCTTGCTTTAATCCCGAGCGCTTTCACTCTTTTTCAGCAGCATTGTAATTCTCCATGCAGACCTCCTTTTATAACAAAGTTTTGACTCTATTTTTAACTTCCATATTTTTGCATGCAACCCATAACTAGCCCTGTAATTGTCATTCTGACTTATGTTCACTGTTCTTATTTTAGCTGCATGATATTTCTCTGTAATTGCACCTGTAATTGTCGTATCGACTTCAGTTAACTGATCTTATTTTAGCTGCATGATTTTTTTTTGTAACGGCCCTGTAACTGTCGTATAACTTTAGTTAACGGTCACATATCTTATTTTGGTTGGGTTCTCTTCTTAGCTCACGCCATGGCGACCTGTCACAAAATCGTGACACTTCTGCCTCTTTGTCCTCTTCTCATTGAAAACAACATGTCGCGATATCGCGACACTTTCGCCTCCTTGCTTCTTTTCTTGGCTTATACCCATGAAAACAACATGTCGTGATATCGTGACACTTTCGCCTCCTTGCTTCTTTTCTTGGCTTGTACCCACGAAAACACATGTCGTGATATCATGACACTTTCACCTCCGTACTCTTCCTTTTTACTTTTGTCACGATATCGTGACACTTCTGCCTTCTTACTTTCTCTCTCCTCTAGTCGTGAAAATGCGACATGTCGCGATATCGCGACACTTTTTCTCCTTTGCTCTTTCTCTTGCCTTCGGGTCGTGAAAATGTGACATGTCACGATATCGTGACACTTTTCTCTCCTTTGCACTTTCTCTTACTTCGAGTCATGAAAATGTGACATGTCGCGATATCACGACACTTTTTCTCCTTTGCACTTTCTCTTCTTCGAGTCGCAAAAATGTGACATGTCGTGATATCGCGACACTTTTTCTTCTCTTCCTTCCTCGCTTTATGCGAAATGCGACATGTCACGAAATCGTGACACTTTTCCTTCTCGCCTTCCTGCTCTTTTCAAGTCATGAAAATGTGACATGTCGCGAAATCGTGACACTTTTTCTTCTCCTACAGTCTCTCTTGCAATATGTCACAAAATCATGACACTTTTTCTACTTGCCTTTTTCTCTTCCAACATGTCACGAAATCGTGACACTTTTTCTTCCGTACTATCTCTCTTGCAATATGTCGCGAAATCGTGACACTTTTTCTACTTGCATTTTTCTCTTCCAACATGTCGCGAAATCGTGACACTTTTTCTTCCGTACTATCTCTCTTGCAATATGTCATGAAATCATGACACTTTTTCTTGCTTGCGCTTTCTCTTCGAACATGTCATGAAATCATGACAGTTTTGCTTGCTTGCACTTTCTCTTCGAACATGTCACGAAATCGTGATAGTTTTTCTTGCTTCCTTTCTCTCAACATGTCACGAAATCATGACAGTTTTCTTTCTTCTCAACATGTCACGATATCATGATAGTTTTTCTTTCTTCTCAACATGTCACGATATCGCGATAGTTTTCTTCCTTGCTCAACATGTCGCGATATCATGACAGTTTTCTTCCTTGTGATTTTCTTTTGATTTTTAGCATATGGGCCACTTTGATCTTTTGGATAATCATTGTACATACTCTGAAGAACCTCTTAACTCTTGTCCACTGCATCAACCGATCTGTATGACTGTGTTGACAACAATGACAATACTATTGCTACACCTTGCTCATCAATCTCCCCCTTTGGAATTGTTGGCAACACACGTGCAATTTCCTGTAATTCTTCTCCCCCTTTGACAATAATACCAAAGGGCTACTGCAGACTCCCCTTGAGTCCATGCACAACATTCTCAGGCACACGTTATGATAGTTAGAAAAAATTACAAACATGAGCAAAAAGATAATCAAATATATAAATGCTCCCTCTGCATACAACACGCTATCGCTGCAATATATTCTGCCTCTATTGTGGATAAGAAAACTGACTCTTGTTTCTTACTGTTCCACGCGACCAACCTGTCTCCAAGATAGAATGCACCTCCACTGGTACTCTTTCTATCATCTACACATCCTGCCCAAATCTGCATCTGGAAATCTGTCCCAACACTGTCCTCAAATCTGTCCCAGCATTGTCCTCAAATATTTCCCAAAGGCCTTCTTCAAAGGCTCAATCAATCATGCTCAAGTAGTACTCAAAATGAACTCAACAATGAATGACAATCTCAAATCAAATCCACTTCATAGAAGCATAAAGAGAATTGTTAGAGACTTAATATCTTCTAACCTCAATCTCAACTCAACATAGAATGATGGAATAATTTATTTCATAGAACTTTAAAAATCACTTCACACATAACTTGACTAGGCTCAATCAAATCAACTCAACCAATCATCACCAAGCTGGAAACCATCTGGCTGCTCAATATAAACCTCTTCTTCAAGCTTCCCATTCAAAAACGCTGATTTCACATCTGTCAACAAAATTGACAAGTGACTCACACTTGTACCAACTTTTGTCCAACACTGTACCAACACTGCAATTTTATCGAAACACATATATGCGGCTAGGGCAACATTCTTTCACTAACCAAATTATCTGAACTGTTATAATCCTTAACTTTGGACAGTGGTAGTAAGAACCATCACCAGTACAACAATGACATATAGCAATACTACCAATAATGACAACTCTCAATTTAATCACCACCCTTCACGACACTTCCACAAACTACATGAACTGAAAACATACTTCGACAACTATACGACAACTTCCCTGACTACTTGCCTTTCATCCTCAGGTAATCAAACAAATACATAGGAGCATTAAAATGAAACTTCAAGATTGCTCCCCCTGAGGATGTGCTACCTGGAGTTGCTTAGTGCAATAGCGGAGTAATCTCCTTCAGTCCAAGGAGACACGATTTCCTCTCTTCTTTCTTTCTCCAATATTTCTTGAACTTAGGCTGAAGGTTTTCAACTGCATCCCTATTTTGAACCTTTTCGTGAACTTGAACATTTCTCTTGGGTGGTTGTCTCTTGTACATCCTTGATGGATGATTATTTTCCTTTCTTTGATGCACATGATTTCTTCCCTGTCCGTGTTGCATTCTTTGCATCTGATGAAATCTACTGTCTTGCCTTAGATTAGATACAAAAGTTCTTGGACAAGACCTTGCTATGTGCCCATGACCATTACATTTAAAACATTGCACATGGTGTTCAACAGATGTATTTCTACCAGGATAACTCTTTGATCTATTATTCAATCCACAATACATTGCCTTGTGACCATAAAGGTTGCATCTAAAACAATAGCCATTACAAGCATTATTATGAATAAAGTGAGAGTGATAGAACCTCTTTTGTTGTGGTTGCTTTGTTGTAGATCTCCTTTGAGATTTTCTTCCTTTTGAAGTTTTAGCTTCAAACTTTTCTTGCTTTGATCCTTCAGCAGTGGACTTCTTCTTCTCTATAGATTTAGAAGATGAAGGTTGTTCAGCTTCATATCCAAGACCAAGCTTAGACATGGGGCTTCTTTGTTGCCTTATCATTTTATCTAGCAACTCTGTGCTCTTCTCAAATTTGAGATTTGTATTGGCCTCTTCTAGTTGTTTCCTCAATAAAACAATCTCCTCTTCTTGTTTGCCGCAAACATCGCTTTTATCATCCAGGTGTGACTTCAAAGCTTCTTCTATTTTCTTGGCTTTATGAATTTGCAAGAAGAGATCTTCAATATTATCCCCATATTCTTCCAACTTCTTGGACAGTCTTTTGTTCTTTTTCCTTTCTATACTCAACTCCTCAAGTGCAGCGATCAACTCACCTTCTAGATATACTTCAACCTCAGCCTCAAGTTTTTTATTACATTCCTATTTTTCCTCTGTTTTTTCTTCTTCGAATGCCATGAAAAGAGCTTCATCTGTTTCTTCTTTAGAATCCTCACTGGAGTTGTCTTCTGATGAACTGACATTCTTGGAGATGAAACTTTTCTTCCTGAAGTTGTTTCTGAAATTTGGTTTTTTCTTCCAGTCACTTCTTTCTTGGTGCGATCCTTCATCACTTTCGTCCTTCTCATTAAGTGGACATTTAGCTACAACATGCCCAATGCCTCCACAGTTGAAACACTTAAATGGTAGCTTTCCTTTGTATTTTCCTTTTCCCCTTATTAGTTTTCGAACAAAGTTTGCTTTCGTTTCATCTGATGTCTCTTCTTCCTCGGATTCTTGTTTTGCTTTTATATTTTTATGTGCTTTAAAAGCAGCTTCTCTTTCTGTGGGTTTGGTTTTTCCTATTCTCATCTCATATGCAAGTCAAAGAACCATGCATCTCATCCATACTAAAAGTATTTAGATCTTTAGCTTCTTCTATTGCTGAAACTTTAGAATCAAATCTTTTGGGAAGAGATCTTAGTACCTTTTTCACGATGACAACATCTTCCATTTTCTCGTCGAGTCCTCTAATCGCATTAATGATTCCATTAACTCTCAGCATGTATGCCTCTATGTTCTCATCGTCATTCATCTTTAATGCTTCGAACTGAGCTCGATGCGTTTGTAACTTGGCCTCCTTGATCTTATCATCTCCTTCATGAATGCTCCTCAGTTTGTCCCATATTTCTTTTGCCATTTTACAACCCATAATTTTTACTAGTTCACTGTCCATTAATCCGCACATGATAGCATTCTTTGCTTTTGAGTTATTCTCAAACAATTTCTTATCGACAACATCGGTTGGAGAAGTGGTGGGTATTGTGTATCCACTATCTACCGAATCCCAAATGTCGTATCCCAAAGCACAAAGATATGTCTGCATCCTGAGTCTCCAAAATGTGTAATTAGTTCCATCCAACAATGGTGCTTTGTTTGATGAGAATCCTTCACCACCTGCCATTGTCTCACTTCCAAGATCAACCCTAGCTGATTTAGCCTGACAAGGGAAACTGGCTCTGATACCAATTGTTAGTCTCACTATGACACTGAGAGGGGGGGTGAATCAGTGTAGCTCTTAAAAACTTAAATCTTCAATTCTTAATGCCTAAACAATGAAAGCTTAAAACTCAATAAAGCAAATATACCAAAAGAGCATCACACAACACAAGATGTACCGAGGTTCACCAGCTTTGGCTACTCCTCAAAATTGACTGTTTGGACTCCCATCCAAATCCAGCCTTTGCAAAATACCAATTTTACAATCAATTTACCAAGACCCACTGGAAGGAGCACCAACCCCTGATTTATCTCACACCAACAGAAAGGAGCACCAACCCCTGATTTATTTGCACCAACAGAAAGGAGCACCAACCCCTGATTTATCTAGCACCAACTGGAAGGAGCACCAACCCCTGATGCCAAGCACCAACTTGGACTTCTGTTCTGAAACTAGAAGATTGACATAAAGATGCCTTCACTTTTACAAGACCCCGACTGGTCTATTGCTTTCTCAACATTGCCCACTCTTCACACAACACACACCCTCTCGCTCTCCTCTTGCTCTCTTCGCAAGATTAAATCTACCTCGCTTTAATCCCGAGCGCTTTCACTCTTTTTTAGCAACAATTTAATTCTCCACATAGACCTCCTTTTATAACAAAGTTCTGACTCTATTTTTAACTTCCATATTTTTGCATGCAACCCGTAACTGCCCCTGTAACTGTTGTTTTGACTTTAGTTCATTGTTCTTATTTTAGCTGCATGATATTTCTTTATAACTACACCTATAACTATCGTATTACTTCAGTTAACTGTTCTTAATTTAGTTGCATGATTTTTCTTTGTAATGCCTCGTAATATCGTATAACTTTAGTTAACGATCACATATCTTATTTTGACTAGGTTCTCTTCTTAGCTCAAAGACCTGTCATAAATCGTGACACTTCTACCTCTTTGTCCTCTTCTCAGCTTGTACCCGTGAAAACACATGTCGCGATATCGTGACACTTTCACCTCCTTGCTTCTTTACTTGCTTGTACCCACAAAAACACATGTCACGATATCGCGACACTTTCGCCTCCTTGCTTCTTTACTTGCTTGTACCCACGAAAACACAACATGTCACGATATCACGACACTTTCGCCTCCGTACTCTTCCTTTTTACTTTTGTCGCGATATCGCGACACTTCTGCCTTCTTACTTTCTCTCTCCTCCTAGAGTCGCAAAAATGCGACATGTCACGATATCGTGACACTTTTTCTCCTTTGCTCTTTCTCTTGCCTTTGGGTCGCAAAAATGCGACATGTCGCGATATCGCGACACTTTTCCTCCTTTGCACTTTCTCTTACCTTCGGGTCGCGAAAATGCGACATGTCGCGATATCGCGACACTTTTTCTCCTTTCACTTTCTCTTTTCAAGTCGCGAAAATGCGACATGTCGCGATATCGTGACACTTTTTCTTCTCTTCCTTCCTTCTCTTTTCAAGTCACGAAAATGCGACATGTCACGAAATCGCGACACTTTTCCTTCTCTGCCTTCTCTTTTTCAAGTCACGAAAATGCGACATGTCGTGATATCGTGACACCTTTTCCTTCTCGGCCTTCCTTACAATCTCTCTTGCAATATGTCGCGAAATCGTGACACTTTTTCTACTTGCCTTTTTCTCTTCCAACATGTCATGAAATCGTGACACTTTTTCTTCCATACTATCTCTCTTGCAATATGTCATGAAATCATGACACTTTTTCTACTTGTCTTTTTCTCTTCCAACATGTCGCGAAATCGTGACACTTTTTCTTTCGTACTATCTCTCTTGCAATATGTCATGAAATCGTGACAGTTTTGCTTGCTTGCGCTTTCTCTCCGAACATGTCGTGAAATCGTGACAGTTTTGCTTGCTTGCGCTTTCTCTCCGAACATGTCGCGAAATCGTGACAGTTTTGCTTGCTTGCGCTTTCTCTTCGAACATGTCATGAAATCGTGATAGTTTTGCTTTCTTCTCAACATGTCGCGATATCGTGACAGTTTTTCTTTCTTCTCAACATGTCGCGATATCGCGACAGTTTTTCTTCCTTGCTCAACATGTCGCGATATCGCGACAGTTTTCTTCCTTGTGATTTTCTTTTGATTTTTAGCATATGGGCCACTTCGATCTTTTGGATAATCACTGTACATACTCTGAAGATCCTCTTAACTCCTGTCCACTGCATCAACCGATCTGTCTGACTGTGTTGACAACAATGACAATACTGTTGCTGCACCTTGCTCATCAATCAAGACTTAATCTATAATATTTTTGTATCCATAAAAAGTCTTTATTTTACTCCAAAATAAGGCCTCCATTGTTGGACCACTCCACGAGAATGAAATTTTTAGCCTTTTTCTTCCAAAAATATTCATCAAAATAGTCAAAAGTCCCCTCAAAATAGGTATATAGTATCATGGTAAAAATAGAGAGTTACCCCAATTAATTCATATATGTCAAGCGACTTGTTGCTTTGTCATTTTTCATGCCCTCATCGACTCGTCACTTGAGGGGGTAGTCATCATAACAATTTCATAAATCAAATCAACATAAAAACACTCAAAAGTGAAATTTTCATACATTCAAAAGAAACTTTGCTAAAAGACAAATTTTCAAGCCCATGTTGGGGCAAACAATGAGTATAATCAACAAATAGGGATTTACCTCCTTGAAGCCTTGGGAATCCACCCATAAATAGGCTTACAAGAACACAAGGCATCAAAACCTAGTATACCTCAAGCCCCTAAAATTGTCATTACAATGCAGCTGAAAGGTATACCCAAATTAAAAAGAATGGATTCCAAGAATGTATGCCAATTCCACAATGGAGGCATCTAAATTTGGTTAGGTTAAATAATGACATTAATCATTTAGCTATTTAGTTATCTATTTTTTCTCAACGCTTTGTTATACATAGCACATCCCAAAAAGGGGCATCTGTAGACACCAAAATCGCATATATCGGTTAATACTAGCAGTGCATCACATGTGCCACTCTTATCGATATCACATGTCCCTATTGGGCATGCCTCTAGGATAGCAAAAGGCTTGCATAAGGATAAAAAAATCATTTTAGAGGGTTCCTAGTAGTTTATGATAGTTTTGGGGAACTTCTTGGTGACCGTCCCACCAAGGGATGGTCATAGTTGGTGACCGTCCCACCCAGCGATGACCATCTATAACCACCCCTGGGTGGGATGACCCCTAAGAAGACCCTTGAAAAAGACAAGGGATGCATTAAATGATAATAAAAAACTACCATTAATGCATCCAATCACCCCAAATTTATTTGGGAGCTGTAATTAGACTTTGGGATAGAATATTGGAAGCCCCAAAGGGGTAATCTTCCCTCACCCATGCATGTCAAGGATTAAGACACATGGCGACACTTGAATCGCAAAGCAAGACTTGATCCCTTTCCATAGATGCCCCTTTGGGCTATAAAAGGAGGTGAATTCACCCATTTCAAGAGGAGAATAGAAGAATTTTTGTAACAAAGTGTTGCACATTTGAAACCTCACCTTTTGCAAACCAAACATTACCCCTCATTTGACCTTGAAATCCTCTTCATTTGAAGGTGCTTGCAAGGAAATAGGAATAAATACACCCATTCCAAATTGGCCAAATTGAATATAAGTTTAGCCCCATCTATTGACAACACCCCTAAACCAATTTTGGACCAAATCCATTGAGCAATAGGTGACAAAATAGGCCAGATTTGTGACTGCCCCACCTGGGGATGGTTAGCAATCAGTATTCGTCACACCTAGGGATGGTCATAAAATAGTAGGTAATTTTGGATAAATTCCTCCACAAACCCCTTAGGAATGCTTAGATGAACCTTTGGTCCAAATTTGATGAAGTTTGGAGTAGATTTGATGGCAAATTTGAGGTCCCCATTGTTGCAAGTTTAGGTGTCCCTATCAGGGACTATCACTATTTTTGTATACTTTTACTTTGAATATTGTATTCAAATCTCTCCAAAAGAATTTATATTAGATTATATTTCATTTATACAGAATTTAGAATAATTTCCATGCATGTTAGATCAGTTTTTATGTTATTATAATAACTCTTTTTCATGCTTCCAATGCTTCCATTCTATGATACAAGTTCTACTAACTCCTTTTCAATCCATTGTGTGTAGGTGCAGGTATTCTCAACAAAAGGGAGAAGCTAAGGAGTTAAGGAACATATCAAAATAAACCCAAGATTAGCTCTTGGGTGTGGGAATGTGAGATTCACACCATAGAACTTCGTTTTAAGTGCCCTTTTAAGGGATTAGATCCCTTGCACATTGTAATGTTGAGAAGTATCAATTTGTAAAAGCCCTCAAGGGGATATTTGTAATCTCATTTTGAAGCTATGAATCAATAAATGCAAGGATAAATCCATATCTTTATTACACACTTTGCTTCATTTCAATAGATTACTTATTGCACACTTTCCCTTTGAATGCATGCTTTTAACTACTTTACATTGCAATAAAGTGCCCTTAAGGCGATGTAAATTTTGCTTCTTCACAATCAAATGTCACCCCTAAATAACAATTTTTACACACTCCTTATAGTTCTTTAGTTTGGTTCAACTTCTTTCATGGACCATTCACACAGGTTACACATTAAAAACTTTTGCATCTAGGGAAGATAACACCTTACGTAGATATCACCATCTAGCGAAGGGTTTCCCCTGATCATCCTATCACTTACATGTTCAATACAACCTATGGATAAAAAAAGGGATAAGCATAAGAAAAATTAAGAGACATGGGTAGAAAACAAAATCTAGTGCCCATACAAAAAAAAAGGAAAAGAAGAAACAAAAAAATGAAGAAAAAAGAAGAAAAAGGAGCACCACAAAACATAGAAAAATAATAGATGAGGGAAAAAAACAAAAGGAAAAGCCTTCAGATATCAGCAATGTTATGATTCATTTCCTTTGGTCCTTAGGTTCAATATAACATCATGGGAAAATTTCCATCACTAGAAATAGGCTCCAAAAGCCAGCCTACCAGTGGAATGGTCTTACAAATGGTGACATATCTGTCACATTAGCGACATTCTTTTGTACAAATAACTATTAACTTATGGATGAGCTAGTCATTTTTGCTATGTATACAATGTGTTAATTTACCTTCCTCAAAATGGATAAATTAACCTCACTCATTTACGCACACATGTCCATGACATACTTTGAACTAGTCAAATTAGTTGAGTGTCCACAAATACTTGCACAGTTTTGGGTCTTAGATTTGATTACCAAAACTACATTGGGAAAAGCCATTACACATGCCTTATACCATCCTATATCCATGAGATTATGGAATGGATCACAATCACATAGGTACATGCAATGATACAAGTTCTTCCTTTACATATTTCAGTCTTCTCATACATGCATCATCACATCTATGTTACATGCATTTACTACAAATTGCATTGCATCACATCACATTACATTGCATTACTTTTAAACATACAATCATTCACATCATTATATAGTATATCTACACTACAAAATGATCATATATCTACACCCTACCACATATATATATCCATGCATTATATATTCACTCACACATTATATTATGCTATCTACGCAAAAACAATTCAAACACATGAAAATCAACATCAAAAAACACATGTATATGTAATAGATAAAACAAAAAGGTATATATATTATCCATAAAAAATGCTCATAGGCTACAACTTGGGACCATGCCCATCATACATACTATAAAATTTCTCATAGGCTACAATGGTAATCAACCTAACTACCACCAGGAGCCTCTCCACTCCCCCTCGTAGCTTGCACTCCATAGCACTATCCCATGTGCTATTTTAGCTCGATTGTACCATGCCCACTTTCCTACACTCTAAGCCCCTACAGGAGATAACATCACTCTTGAACTAGCAGCCACATTTCTACCCACTACCACATCATGTGTCTTTGCTCTTGTGCCTCTCTAACTAACTGAAGATGCACTTTGATGACTTCATTGAGAGGGCACCTATACACATTTTTGTGTCCCAAATTATGATACTACCTGCTCATAATTAGGGAGTGGGATACCATTAATACCCAAAGAGTACTCATAAGCCACCCGCCTTGCTACCTCCATAGCTAGCATCCCTCTACCAGACTCAATATCCTTTTGCAAATACTCTAACTCAACTCTCAAAGTGACCACATCAGCTAGAGCCTCTACTACCACTTCTACTCATCCCTACTACTACCTTATCATATCAGCTCACAACTGCATAATATTTGCATCCCAAGTGGTCAATGCAGATCAATCCCTCTCCATATATATTTCCATTTGAGCACACCTATCCTCAAGGACCTTCTAAGCACTATCACTAGAAGTCTCTAGATATATCAACCTCTCCTCTAAATCCATCATATCTGCCCACCTATGACTCTTGTTCTCATGGAGCTCTCCCTCTAACTATCATACTCAAGTGCATAATAATAGTACCTCCTCTTTGGCCTTTTGCCTCTCCTACTACTCAATGGAAGTATCCTCCAACCCATTGGATAAAACCATATCTAGAGTATCATCCAAGCCACCCATAGCCATACTAGTACCTCCATCCTCTATGATCAAAATCCCCCCATAGATTGTGCTCCACCACTTGCAAGAACCTCCTCCACCATCTCTATGGATGAACTCAAGGTGCCTTCCAATCATTTCCTTGATCATCATAAAAGCACTTTCATCTCACTGATAGGTCTATCCTGTGACCTCGCTCGAGTGCCTCTCATTGCCCTACCCCCTATTCTAGGTACCCCACCACCAAGTGGTACCCATTAGTCAACCACGCCAACACCCAGCTCCCAAACCTGCATCATCCACCAAGCATCAAACTTTGGTGTCATCCCAACATCACTCACATATGGGATCACCATCGATGGCTTTCTCTCAACAATCCATGGAAAAACTATAGGTGGATACCCTTGTCACCCCATCACCTATAGTATACAATAAGAGCCTTTGGAATATTCTATTGTAAGCCAAACTATCACCTAAATTGATCAAACTAAAAGAACTCAACCTATCAAGTATATCACACCACCAACCACCTCCCTCAACAAATGGCTCATAACTACTTGTCATCCTTCTCCCATATCACCTCAACCATCCAAGGCATCCACTTAATATCACTAGGCATAAACTCTCTAAATTTAACCCTCCAAAATAGAGGATCACCCTCATGTGGTCTCTTAACCCCCTTCCCTACTCATCTGATTTATCATCAATTCCATCATGAATTTTTCTTCTATCAATTGATTCATCACCATATCATCACATTCCATTTGCCTCATTGTTGATTCCTCTTTTGAGGGGGTATTCATATCCAAAATCCAGCTTTGCATGCAACCAAAAAACCAAACATCCAAACCACGGATACCACATCTATCTGTAAAATGTTTTACTAAATATTATCTTACGATTATAATATCAATCTCAACCAGATATTTGTTAGATCAAGAGAGTTGTGCATAAAAATGGAGAGGTCACTTTGGAATTCATGGTACACAATGAAGGACATGGTTGACTAACTTAGTGCAACATCTAGAGAAGGATTTCACTCTAGAATTCATGGTACACAATGAACAACACATTTGAATAATCCAAATGTTAACTAACTCAAATGGTTTGAAAATTGTAATCATGTATTCATCAATCAATAAAAAAAAACATTTGAATAGGCATTTATTCTACTTTTATTTTGGACCATCTTGCATTGTCATAAAAGCAAAGCAATCAAAAGTTGCCACCCCCAAACAACTAGTATGACATCAAGAAATGTCATACAGACTCAGTGAAATCATCGCGTTGCATCCATAATCATCCATTTCTATTTATCAATATTGTTTTTCATATTCTTATTTTCTTCTCTTCTTTCCCATATTCTTCTTCTCTTCTTCTCTTCTCTCCCTGGATCCCTAATCAATGTTGTATGGTTATGCTTTGAGCAGCTACATACATTTGATTAGATTCCATTATTTTCCCTTCTATCCCCTTGGCTTTCCAACCAATGTTGTATGGTCATGCTTCGAGCAGCTACATACCTTTGGTTGGATTCCATTATCCTTCTTTCCCTTATCCCCCACACATCCCTTCACATTTTTGTATTAAACTATGCTTCACACATTATAGTACAAAAAGGGACAAAATGTAGACACCTAAAAGTCATACATAACTACCTCTACGTACTTTTAGATCCTTTTGGACACTTGTAGGTTTACATAGACCATCCTAGATATCTCTAGGCTATTATAGGCCAATATAGACTATTTTAGATGGCTCTAAATCTATGTAGACTATTGTAGACATGCGTAGACTAGTGTAGATTTCTCTATATTAGCGTAGCATATCATAGACTTAAAAAAACCTAATAAAATACTCAAATCCATGTCATAACCATATTGCATCCACCAAATAACCACTCATAAATCACCTAAGGCCACTTAAGCCCTTCCTAGACTTAATTAGGAACATATAGGACTATTAGTTCCCAAAAAGCCTTAATTAAAGTTAACCCAAATTATAATTTTTAAGTGACTTCACTTAAGTGCATTTTTTGGATTAAAAAGGTTTATTAGGTTCCTACAACCTAATTAGTCCTAATTATTTTCTCCCACATGTGTGTGCACAAAGTTGGTTAGTATATTTCTTAGGAAACACTAACCGATGAGGCCCAAAAGTGCCTCATTATTGCACAATGTTTGACTACCATATGATAAGTTAATTGCCAAATAGTTGACTAAAATATACTATTTGTTAAGTGTTTGCATGATTTTATGTTAGGAATACTATATCTCTGTTTTTGACTATTTTCAGCATTTTGTGACTGATTTTGCTTGATTAAGTAGCAAGTAAGAACATGCATTTCAATTAACCAAATGTGGTATGCTGATATCCATTAACTTCTCAATGGTTTTTGAATGTTTTCCTGCCCTTCAACTTGTTTCAAATCCACATTGAAGCCAAAAGTTTAGGACTGTCATAAATCTGAAAATCTGAAAAAACAGCCATATAAAAATCAGCAAGCTGTCACTTTATAGGAACACCTTGAAGTTGTCAAGCAAAGCATGAGGATATGGATGGAATGAGTTCAGAAGGACTACAGAAGACATCTGACCTATTTAGAAGCATTCCCACATGGTCTAAATAGGCAGCAATAGGGTATAACAGAGCAGGGGCAATTGTGCAAGACTGTTGCACTATTTCAGCATGGTTACTTGGTGAATGAAGTGTATAAATTCAGTAGCAACTTGATGTACTCCTTCATGTTGATATTTGAATAATTTTTCCATGTTCTAATTTGTTTGAATTTGCAAGAAATGCCAATATTTTACAACTGTGCAGGAGAATTGGAAAATGCAGTAATTTACCATGTAAATTCCAGCAAGCTACCAATGAATGGCAAGGCATGGAATTCACACATGGAGAGGAATGAAGGCTATTGCAATCTGATCCTGAGGGCTAATCCACTTGAGAAATGCAGCTAAAATCATTTGAAGAGCACACAGTTGTTCATTCTAAAGATCTTCGAAATGAACAGACATCTTCGGAATGAGAAATACAGTCTCTTTGGAATGAGCCACTTATCTTCGAAATGAGAACAAAAAGTGCTTTTTATTTTTGACTATTTTTGATGATGGAAAAAGGGAAAGAAGGTTGAAAAGATTAAAGGAAAATATCTCCCATCTGAATTTGCCGTCCTTGCCATCCAAAGCCACCATTCATGGAAAAGATCAATTTTGATCCTCTTCTAGGATAAACCCAGAAAAACTGTAGCATAATAGAAAGTTGTTTGCAAGATAGAAATGGCATATTCTAAAGTGGAGAAAGATGTGTGAGATATTTCTAGACTCCTCTCATGTACTCCCACCACTGAAGATGCTTTCTAAGGGCCAATGACTACTACTGCAACACAAACTGTCCAGATTTGCATTTATTTCAGATCCAAAATTATTGGCAAATCACTGTAAAGCAGCACATAGGCTGATTTGAGCATGGGATATGTTGTAAATATTTATATAAATAACACAACTCCCTCCTTGGTTGAGCCAGTTAGGAATTAGAATAGAGGAGAGTTTTCAATAGCAGCAATTAGGACTGTACAACAATTTTTTGTAATAGTTTTCAGCATGTTCTGTCATCAATAAAAGTGCAGCTATTTTATCATTTTATGTTCGAGTGTTAATTAGTTAAGGAGTGCTTTTCACCTCCTTCTAGATCAGGAAGTATGGGCCCACTTTCAGATCTAGAAGGAGGGATTTTATGGTAGGTTTTAATCTGTAATTTTTTTACAGCAGAATTAATAGATTGCTTGCTAGATTTCATTTTCTTGTTTTTATTTTGTATTATGTGATTTATGTTTTCTATTATGTTTGTGTACAGCATTTGTGTGTATGTCAGCTGAAAAATTATATTACGCATTTTTCCTTTGCTTTCCATGTTTTCCCTACTTTCTATTTTAGCAACTTTCCATTTTCAGCATATTTCATTTTGCTGTCAATTCCTGTAGCAGAAGCTTGACGACCTTTTGTGGCAGGGCATTGACAGGTGTTTTTAGAATAAGTTTCATTTACAAGCATCATTTCAATTATGCAAAAGTAACTAGATTTCAATTCTTGCAACTTAGAATTAGTTTTCAATTCCTATAATTTATTTTAGTTTCCATTCTTTAGACTAGGTTTAGTGTGACACCAAAAGGCTAAACCAAAATCTGCTTCACCAATAAATGCTTGAAATCTGAATGCCTGAATTGTACTCTGCCCTAGCCTTCTATCGTAGACAACCTTGGACACCACCCCGATTGATAAATCATTGAGATTAAATGATGAGACTCAATGACACTCATCATTTTGGCATCGTTTCCGGGGATCATGGTGTTGTTAGAGGGTAAAAGTAGTCAAATAATTATTATTGTGCTAACTTATGAAGTTTAGAGTAAAATCTGAATGAATAGCTGGTATAAATAATAATTATTGATAGTTGCATTTCAGTCCATTTAGAAAACAAGCAACCATAGGGAGGTGATCTTCACACTTGGGGGTTAAATTGCTTATGTTTGAAATTCTTGATAAAAATTGAAAGAATTCATCATCCTCATTATCAAGAAACATAAGATCTCTATTTAGAGGAGCCATCTGCTAGTACTGCCATTTTTATATCCATATCATCAGGGTAGTATAAACAAATTTGTACTAGGTGTTGGAAAGATATCATGGTAGATATACAAGACTATCCCTTGAACAAAATAGCCATATCAGCTACCTGTAGCATTTGTTCACAGGGACATATCATTGATGAATGCCATTTACTTCCATAACTCAGAGATGCAAAATCTTTTGCCTAGTCTGAATTCTTCTCAAAGAGAGATCCCAACAACAACAAACAGGGCAAGTAAATCAACCACCACCTTCAGCCCAACTTGTGGCCAATATGAATAATAAAGGACAGGCAACCCCTGTCTATGTAAGCTTAAAAAAAAAAAATCACAAAAACTTTTGCACAATCAAAATAGGAGTTTACAACTTAATGATGATCCTAGAGTTTTCCATTATTACTTAAATATTATTAGGATTTTACCGCACTAAACCACAACCTAGCAATTCTTAGCCTACACAGACAATAGTTGATCTCATTAGAGGTGATCCTACATGACAAGTAGTTGATCTACTAAAGTTGTACACTTCTTGTCTTATTGTGCAAACCAAAAATATTTCTTTTTAGCCCAACTCTATGATCAATCTAAATAATACAGGATAGGCAACCCCTGTCTATGTAGTTGAATCTGGTATATAAAAAAAAACCTACAAGAAATGTTATTGATTGTAGCAACATCCAACTGTGCTCAAACAAGAACTTACCTGAGCTTGAAGAGACAAAAATCAATGGAGATACACAGAAAACCTTTAGTCCAAACACATAGAAATTAGCCTTGGATAAAGGAGAAAAACTAGAAAAACTGCACATAGAAAATTTACTTCCATTTTACAAAGGGGTAAATTATGTCCTCCTAGGAATGAAACAAATTGAAGTGCAGCCAAGAAAATTCTTGAACATTATTAGCTGGCTGACTTATAAACAAAAAGCAAAATTGTTGTTATTTTGAAACAATATTTCAATCCCTTTACATGGAATTACAAGGGTATATCAAGATTTTATCTTGATGTAAGCACTTAACATCTTTTGGGAATTGGTATTTAATTATTTCAAGAATAGATTGACAAGATTTTGTAGACTAGGAGGCATGGACAACACTTGATTGAAGAAGTTTTCAGATATGGAGCAATGCTTCTTTCTCCCATTGGTAATTCATGGAGGATGTTAGTGGTGAATGGACATTGCCTTCGGGTATACCATGCACCATTAACTAAGGAGGAGTTCTTGAAGGAGATTCCATTGGATGTACACATAATGGAAGAGAATTTCTCTTCAATATCAGATTCAGAGTGATGATAAAAAGTTTGACAAAAAAAAAAAAAAATACAAGAAAAGCAAAAAGAAGAATAGTCTTGTTTGTGAACTTCCTTCTTGGGTACAAGCAAGACAAGAAAAATTGAAAAAAAAAAGAGAAAAAAAATTGCAGCAAAGGCATGTCCCACAAAATGGGGATACATGAGGACAAGCATCAATTTCAGCAAGGAAGAGGAACAATGGAGCCAATACTTCATTTCCAGCAATAAGGAGGCAATTATGATGTAAGAAGATTCTTACTTCTCATCTAGAAAGGAAGGTTGCATCAATGTTGCAGGTTTCAACAGAAAGAGATGGTGTTTTCATACAACAATTGACATGTTTTTGCGGAATAAGGATTGGTCTTATCCAAATAAGAGTGAGAGATGTTCTCTCTCATTGAAGCACTTGAAAAAAAAAAAGAGGACAGAAGTTGGTTGAAAACCAGAAATGGCAGCCTCTTCGATGAAAAAAATGAAAAAAAGGAGATGAAAAATAAAAAAAATGATGAAAAAAAATAAGAATAAAAAAAATGAATAATTCAGTAGTGAAAACCTTCTTGGAGGCGCTACTGAGTTGGCTTGCATGAAAATCAAATTTTTGGCATGCATTGCCTTGTTGATCTACCCATCATTGTTCCACCATTGTACAAATCTCACATTGCACATGTGTTATGTTTGTTTATGTTTTCAGATAGCCTGCTAACAATCATCAAAAGCAGCTTGTAAGGTGCATGACCAATTTTCAGGACAGTAAGGTATGTGTTTCTTGCATTTAATTCATAGTAAACATTTAGCATTTAGTGTATGATAGTCGGTATTTGGCATAAACTATTCATACAATATTGACAAGTTGAAAAAGGAACATGTTCAAGATGTCAAGAAACACCCCCTTATGCCCTTAATTGCATGGAAATTCCAAAACTATGCAAAAACCTGATTTTGGGACAGACATGGCAACAATTCTATTTCAATTTGTAGGGCAAATTTTAGAAGGAGAACTGCAAGTTTATATCTCACAATTGTCTGATAAATTGAAGGAGGATAATCAACAAAATGCACCTGAAGGTTCTATTTTAGTACTACTAGAATAAAACAACAACATACAAAACAAAGAATAACATCTAAACAAAAGGATGAAGAAGGGATTTTTGATGTTATGGAAGGCTTATACACTCTAGAGATGGGCCCACAATAGAATCTGTAGCTAAATTTTGCATAAGAGGTCATTTTTGCATTTTTTTTGAAGATCTTTGGAATGAGCAGACATCTTCGAAATGAGAAATACAGTCTCTTCGAAATGAGCAGACATCTTCGAAATGAGAAATACAGTCTCTTCGAAATGAGCAGACATCTTTGAAATGAGAAATACAGTCTCTTCGAATGAGCAAACATCTTCAGAATGAGAAATACAGTCTCTTCGAAATGAGCAGACATCTTCGGAATGAGAATACAGTCTCTTCGAAATGAGCAGGATATCTTTGGAATGAGCAAAAACTGTACCAAAATTGCTAAAAATGCTACAGAATAGCAAAAAGAGTAGGGTACATCAAATATTGAGGTTTATAAGGCTCTACCACAAGTAAGTACATCCCTCAAGCATTTCAAATAAAAAAAATTATTATCAATTTTGTTCAAAAGGTGCAAACAACAAAAATAAGCATTCAGGCTGAAATGTTGTTAAGAACAGAAAATTCCATCAGTAGTAGTGCATCTACCAAATACGGTTCCACAATAAGACTATTGCAAGATGAATCATATGATATCAAGCCTTTAAGAGGTACCTTGCAACACTAAAACTTGTAGAAAGATAGAAAAAGAGTCATACATGTGCTTAATTGCAAAATACTTGATATAGTGCAGCAAGGAGGAATTTCTCAGTTAGCAGGTAGCAAAGGATGTTGTTCACAAGAATAAAACCTGCATATTACTATGGCCTACTAAGATGCATGAGGGCATGCATCAGTTCAAGTTGGGGGGATGATGAGGCCCAAAAGTGCCTCATTATTGCACAATGTTTGACTACCATATGATAAGTTAATTGCCAAATAGTTGACTAAAATATACTATTTGTTAAGTGTTTACATGATTTTATGTTAGGAATACTATATCTCTGTTTTTGACTATTTTCAGCATTTTGTGACTGATTTTGCTTGATTAAGTAGCAAGTAAGAACATGCATTTCAATTAACCAAATGTGGTATGCTGATATCCATTAACTTCTCAATGGTTTTTGAATGTTTTCCTGCCCTTCAACTTGTTTCAAATCCACATTGAAGCCAAAAGTTTAGGACTGTCATAAATCTGAAAATCTGAAAAAATAGCCATATAAAAATCAGCAAAGTTGTCACTTTATAGGAACACCTTGAAGTTGTCAAGAAAAGCATGAGGATATGGATGGAATGAGTTCAGAAGGACTACAGAAGACATCTGACCTATTTAGAAGCATTCCCACATGGTCTAAATAGGCAGCAATAGGGTATAACAGAGCAGGGGCAATTGTGCAGCATTGTTGCACTATTTCAACATGGTTACTTGGTGAATGAAGTGTATAAATTCAGTAGCAACTTGATGTACTCCTTCATGTTGATATTTGAATAATTTTTCCATGTTCTAATTTGTTTGAATTTGCAAGAAATGCCAATATTTTACAACTATGCAGTAGAACTGGAAAATGCAGTAATTTACCATGTAAATTCTAGCAAGCTACCAATGAATGGCAAGGCATGGAATTCACACATGGAGAGGAATGAAGGCTATTGCAATCTGATCCTGAGGGCTAATCCACTTGAGAAATGTAGCTAAAATCATTTGAAGAGCACACAGTTGTTCATTCTGAAGATCTTTGGAATGAACAAGACATCTTCGGAATGAGAAATACAGTCTCTTCGGAATGAGCCACTTATCTTCGAAATGAGAACAGAAAAGTGCTTTTTGACTTTTTGACTATTTTTGATGATGGAAAAAGGGAAAGAAGGTTGAAAAGGTTAAAGGAAAATATCTCCCATATGACTTTGTCGTCCTTGCCGTCCAAAGCCACCATTCATGGAAAAGATCAATTTTGATCCTCTTCTAGGATAAACCTAGAAATAACTGTAGCATAATAGAAAGTTGTTTGCAAGATAGAAATGGCATATTCTGAAGTGGAGAAAGATGTGTGAGATATTTCTAGACTCCTCTCATGTACTCCCACCACTGAAGATGCTTTCTAAGGGCCAATGACTACTACTGCAACACAAACTGTCCAGATTTGCATTTATTTTAGATCCAGAATTATTGGCAAATCACTGTAAAGCAGCACATAGGCTGATTTGAGCATGGGATATGTTGTAAATATTTATATAAATAACACAGCTCCCTCCTTGGTTGAGCTAGTTAGGAATTAGAATAGAGGAGAGTTTTCAATAGCAGCAATTAGGACTGTACAACAATTTTTTGTAATAGTTTTCAGCATGTTCTATCATCAATAAAAGTGCAGCTATTTTATCATTTTCTATTCAGTGTTAATTAGTTAAGGAGTGCTTTTCACCTCCTTCTAGATCAGGAAGTATGGGCCCACTTTCAGATCTAGAAGGAGGGATTTTATGGTAGGTTTTAATCTATAATTTTGCTACAACAGAATTAATAGATTGCTTGCCAGATTTCATTTTCTTGTTTTTATTTTGTATTATGTGATTTATGTTTTCTATTATGTTTGTGTACAACATTTGTGTGTATGTCAGCTGAAAAATTATATTAAGCATTTTTCCTTTGCTTTCCATGTTTTCCCTGCTTTCTATTTTAGCAACTTTCCATTTTTAGCATATTTCATTTTGCTGTCAATTCCTATAGTAGAAGCTTGATGACCTTTTGTGGCAGGGCATTGACAGGTGTTTTTAGAATAAGTTTCATTTACAAGCATCATTTCAATTATGCAAAAGTAACTAGATTTCAATTCTACAAATGTAACTTAGGATTTCATTTCAACAATTTAAATTCTGCAAGAGTAGATTAGACTTTCAATTTAGCAATTTCAATTCATGCAATTGTAGTTAGATTTCAATTCTTGCAACTTAGAATTAGTTTTCAATTCCTGTAATTTATTTTAGTTTCCATTCTTCAGACTAGGTTTAGTGTGACACCAAAAGGCTAAACCAAAATCTGCTTCACCAATAAATGCTTGAAATCTGAATGCCTGAATTGTACTCTGCCCTAGCCTTCTATCGTAGACAGACCTTGGACACCACCCCGGATTGATAAATCATTGAGATTAAATGATGAGACTCAATGACACTCATCATTTTGGCATCGTTGTCGAGGATCATGGTGTTGTTAGAGGGTAAAAGTAGTCAAATAATTATTATTGTGCTAACTTATGAAGTTTAGAGTAAAATCTGAATGAAATAGTTGGTATAAATAATAATTATTGATAGTTGCATTTCAGTCCATTTAGAAAACAAGCAACCACGGGGAGGTGATCTTCACACTTGGGGGTTAAATTGCTTATGTTTGAAATTCTTGATAAAAATAGAAAGAATTCATCATCCTCATTATCAAGAAACATAAGATCTCTTAAAAAATTTAGAAGAGCCATCTGCTAGTACTACCCTTTTTATATCCATATCATCAGGGTAGTATAAACAAATTTGTACTAGGTGTTGGAAAGATATCATGGTAGATATACAAGACTATCCCTTGAACAAAATAGCCATATCAGCTACCTGTAGCATTTGTTCATAGGGACATATCATTGATGAATGCCATTTACTTCCATAACTCTAGAGATGCAAAATTTGTTGCCTAGTCTGAATTCTTCTCAAAGAGAGATCCCAACAACAACAAATAGGGCAAGTAAATCAACCACCACCTTCAGCCCAACCTGTGGCCAATATGAATAATACAGGACAGGCAACCCCTGTCTATGTAAGCTAAAAAAAAAAAATCACAAAAACTTTTGCACAATCAAAATAGGAGTTTACAACTTAATGATGATCCTAGAGTTTTCCATTATTACTTAAATATTGTTAGGATTTTACCACGCTAAACCGCAACCTAGCAATTCTTAGCCTACACAGACAATAGTTGATCTCATTAGAGGTGATCCTACTGACAAGTAGTTGATCTGCTAAAGTTGTACACTTCTTGTCTTATTGTGCAAACCAAAAATATTTCTTTTTTAGCCCAACCTATGATCAGTCTGAATAATACAGGATAGGCAACCCCTGTCTATGTAGCTGAATCTGGTATATAAAAAAAAAAACTACAGGAAATGTTATTGATTGCAACAACATCCAACTGTGCTCAAACAAGAACTTACCTGAGCTTGAAGAGACAAAAATCAATGGAGATACACAGAAAACCTTTAGTCCAAACACACAGAAATTAGCCTTGGATAAAGGAGAAAAACTAGAAAAACTGCACATAGAAAATTTACTTCCATTGAACTCCTTAGTAAGAAATTACAAAGGGGTAAATTATGTCCTCCTAGGAATGAAACAAATTGAAGTGCAGCCAAGAAAATTCTTGAACATTATTAGCTGGCTGAATTATAAACAAAAAGCAAAATTGTTGTTATTTTGAAACAATATTTCAATCCCTTTACATGGAATTACAAGGGTATATCAAGATTTTATCTTGATGTAAGAACTTAACATCTTTTGGGAATTGGTATTTAATTGTTTCAAGAATAGATTGACAAGATTTTGTAGACTAGGAGGCATGGACAACACTTGATTGAAGAAGTTTTTAGATATGGAGCAGTGCTTCTTTCTCCCATTGGTAATTCATGGAGGATGTTAGTGGTGAATGGACATTGCCTTCGGGTATACCATGCACCATTAACTAAGGAGGAGTTCTTGAAGGAGATTCCATTGGATGTACACATAATGGAAGAGAATTTCTCTTCAATATCAGATTCGGAGTGATGATAAAAAGTTTGACAAAAAAAAAATTACAAGAAAAGCAAAAAGAAGAATAGTCTTGTTTGTGAACTTCCTTCTTGGGTACAAGCAAGACAAGAAAAATTGAAAAAAAAAAAGAGAGAAAAAATTGCAGCAAAGGCATGTCCCACAAAATGGGGATACATGAGGACAAGCATCAATTTCAGCAAGGAAGAGGAACAATGGAGCCAATACTTCATTTCCAGCAATAAGGAGGCAATTATGATGTAAGAAGATTCTTACTGCTCATCTAGAAAGGAAGGTTGCATCAATGTTGCAGGTTTCAACAGAAAGAGATGGTGTTTTCATACAACAATTGACATGTTTTTGCAGAATAAGGATTGGTCTTATCCAAATAAGAGTGAGAGATGTTCTCTCTCATTGAAGCACTTGAAAAAAAAAAAGAGGACAGAAGTTGGTTGAAAACCAGAAATGGCGACCTCTTCTGATGAAAAAAATGAAAAAAAAGAGATAAAAAAATGAAAAAAAAATGATGAAAAAAATAAAATAAAAAAAATAAAAAAATGAATAATTCAGTAGTGAAAACCTTCTTGGAGGCGCTACTGAGTTGGCTTGCATGAAAACCAATTTTTTGGCATGCATTGCCTTGTTGATCTACCCATCATTGTTCCACCATTGTACAAATCTCACACTGCACATGTGTTATGTTTGTTTATGTTTTCAGATAGCCTGCTAACAATCATCAAAAGCAGCTTGTAAGGTGCATGACCAATTTTCAGGACAGTAAGGTATGTGTTTCTTGCATTTAATTCATAGTAAACATTTAGCATTTAGTGTATGATAGTCGGTATTTGGCATAAACTATTCATACAATATTGACAAGTTGAAAAAGGAACATGTTCAAGATGTCAAGAAACACCCCCTTATGCCCTTAATTGCATGGAAATTCCAAAACTATGCAAAAACCTGATTTTGGGACAGACATGGCAGCAATTCTATTTCAATTTGTAGGGCAAATTTTAGAAGGAGAACTGCAAGTTTATATCTCACAATTGTATGATAAATTGAAGGAGGATAATCAACAAAATGCACCTGAAGGTTCTATTTTAGTACTACTGGAATAAAATAGCAACATACAAAACAAAGAATAACATCTAAACAAAAGGATGAAGAAGGGATTTTTGATGTTATGGAAGGCTTATACACTCTAGAGATGGGCCCACAATAGAATCTGTAGCTAAATTTTGCATAGGAGGTCATTTCTGCATTTTTTTTGAAGATCTTCGGAATGAGCAGACATCTTCGGAATGAGAAATACAGTCTCTTCGAAATGAGCAGACATCTTCGAAATGAGAAATACAGTCTCTTCAGAATGAGCAGACATCTTCAGAATGAGAAATACAGTCTCTTCAAAATGAGTAGACATCTTCGAAATGAGAAATACAGTCTCTTCAAAATGAGCAGACATCTTCGAAATGAGAATACAGTCTCTTCGAAATGAGCAGGATATCTTTGGAATGAGCAAAAACTATACCAAAATTGTTGAAAATGCTACAGAATAGCAAAAAGAGTAGGGTACATCAAATATTGAGGTTTATAAGGCTCTACCACAAGTAAGTACATCCCTCAAGCATTTCAAATCAAAAAAATTTTATCAATTTTGTTCAAAAGGTGCAAACAACAAAAATAAGCATTCAGAGCTGAAATATTGTTAAGAACAGAAAATTCCATCAGTAGTAGTGCATCTGCCAAATATGGTTCCACAATAAGACTATTGCAAGATGAATCATATGATATCAAGCCTTTAAGAGGTACCTTGCAACACTAAAACTTGTAGAAAAATAGAAAAAGAGTCATACATGTGCTTAATTGCAAAATACTTGATATAGTGCAGCAAGGAGGAATTTCTCAGTTAGGAGGTAGCAAAGGATGTTGTTCACAAGAATAAAACCTGCATATTACTATGGCCTACTAAGATGCATGAGGGCATGCATCAGTTCAAGTTTGGGGGGATGATGAGGCCCAAAAGTGCCTCATTATTGCATAATGTTTGACTACCATATGATAAGTTAATTGCCAAATAGTTGACTAAAATATACTATTTGTTAAGTGTTTACATGATTTTATGTTAGGAATACTATATCTCTGTTTTTGACTATTTTCAGCATTTTGTGACTGATTTTGCTTGATTAAGTAGCAAGTAAGAACATGCATTTCAATTAACCAAATGTGGTATGCTGATATCCATTAACTTCTCAATGGTTTTTGAATGTTTTTCTGCCCTTCAACTTGTTTCAAATCCACATTGAAGCCAAAAGTTTAGGACTATCATAAATCTGAAAATCTGAAAAAATAGCCATATAAAAATCAGCAAGTTGTCACTTTATAGGAACACCTTGAAGTTGTCAAGAAAAGCATGAGGATATGGATGGAATGAGTTCAGAAGGACTACAGAAGACATCTGACCTATTTAGAAGCATTCCCACATGGTCTAAATAGGCAACAACAGGGTATAACAGAGCAGGGGCAATTGTGCAGCATTGTTGCACTATTTCAGCATGGTTACTTGGTGAATGAAGTGTATAAATTCAGTAGCAACTTGATGTAATCCTTCATGTTGATATTTGAATAATTTTTCCATGTTCTAATTTGTTTGAATTTGCAAGAAATGCCAATATTTTACAACTATGCAGTAGAACTGGAAAATGCAGTAATTTACCATGTAAATTCCAGCAAGCTACCAATGAATGGCAAGGCATGGAATTCACACATGGAGAGGAATGAAGGCTATTGCAATCTGATCATGAGGGCTAATCCACTTGAGAAATGTAGCTAAAATCATTTGAAGAGCACATAGTTGTTCATTTCGAAGATCTTCGGAATGAACAAGACATCTTCAGAATGAGAAATACAGTCTCTTCGAAATGAGCCACTTATCTTCGAAATGAGAACAGAAAAGTGCTTTTTGAATTTTTGACTATTTTTGATGGTGGAAAAAGGGAAAGAAGGTTGAAAAGGTTAAAGGAAAATATCTCCCATATGACTTTGTCATCCTTGCCATGCAAAGCCACCATTCATGGAAAAGATCAATTTTGATCCTCTTCTAGGATAAACCCAGAAATAACTGTAGCATAATAGGAAGTTGTTTGCAAGATAGAAATGGCATATTCTGAAGTGGAGAAAGATGTGTGAGATATTTCTAGACTCCTCTCATGTACTCCCACCACTGAAGATGCTTTCTAAGGGCCAATGACTACTACTGCAACACAAATTGTCCAGATTTGCATTTATTTTAGATCCAGAATTATTGGCAAATCACTGTAAAGTAGCACATAGGCTGATTTGAGCATGGGATATGTTGTAAATATTTATATAAATAACATAGCTCCCTCCTTGGTTGAGCCAGTTAGGAATTAGAATAGAGGAGAGTTTTCAATAGCAGCAATTAGGATTGTACAACAATTTTTTGTAACAGTTTTTAGCATGTTTTGTCATCAATAAAAGTGTAGCTATTTTATCATTTTATATTCTGAGTGTTAATTAGTTAAGGAGTGCTTTTCACCTCCTTCTAGATCAGGAAGTATGGGCCCACTTTCAGATCTAGAAGGAGGGATTTTATGGCAGGTTTTAATCTATAATTTTGCTACAATAGAATTAATAGATTGCTTGCCAGATTTCATTTTCTTGTTTTTATTTTGTATTATGTGATTTATGTTTTCTATTATGTTTGTGTACAACATTTGTGTGTATGTCAGCTGAAAAATTATATTAAGCATTTTTCCTTTGCTTTCCATGTTTTCCCTACTTTCTATTTTAGCAACTTTCCATTTTTAGCATATTTCATTTTGCTGTCAATTCCTGTAGCAGAAGCTTGATGACCTTTTGTGGCAGGGCATTGACAGGTGTTTTTAGAATAAGTTTCATTTACAAGCATCATTTCAATTATGCAAAAGTAACTAGATTTCAATTCTACAAATGTAACTTAGGATTTCATTTCAACAATTTAAATTCTACAAGAGTAGATTAGACTTTCAATTTAGCAATTTCAATTCATGCAATTGTAGTTAGATTTCAATTCTTGCAACTTAGAATTAGTTTTCAATTCCTGTAATTTATTTTAGTTTCCATTCTTTAGACTAGGTTTAGTGTGACACCAAAAGGCTAAACCAAAATCTGCTTCACCAATAAATGCTTGAAATCTGAATGCCTGAATTGTACTCTGCCCTAGCCTTCTATCGTAGACAGCCTTGGACACCACCCGGATTGATAAATCATTGAGATTAAATGATGAGACTCAATGACACTCATCATTTTGGCATCGTTGTCGGGGATCATGGTGTTGTTAGAGGGTAAAAGTAGTCAAATAATTATTATTGTGCTAACTTATGAAGTTTAGAGTAAAATTTGAATGAAATAGCTGGTATAAATAATAATTATTGATAGTTGCATTTCAGTCCATTTAGAAAACAAGCAACCATAGGGAGGTGATCTTCACACTTGGGGGTTAAATTGCCTATGTTTGAAATTCTTGATAAAAATAGAAAGAATTCATCATCCTCATTATCAAGAAACATAAGATCTCTTAAAAAATTTAGAAGAGCCATCTGCTAGTACTGCCCTTTTTATATCCATATCATCAGGGTAGTATAAACAAATTTGTACTAGGTGTTGGAAAGATATCATGGTAGATATACAAGACTATCCCTTGAACAAAATAGCCATATCAGCTACCTGTAGCATTTGTTCACAGGGACATATCATTGATGAATGCCATTTACTTCCATAACTCAGAGATGCAAAATTTGTTGCCTAGTCTGAATTCTTCTCAAAGAGAGATCCCAACAACAACAAACAGGGCAAGTAAATCAACCACCACCTTCAGCCCAACCTGTGGCCAATATGAATAATACAGGACAGGCAACCCCTGTCTATGTAAGCTGAATCTATTAAAAAAAAAATCACAAAAAATTTTGCACAATCAAAATAGGAGTTTACAACTTAATGATGATCCTAGAGTTTTCCATTATTACTTAAATATTGTTAGGATTTTACCATACTAAACCGCAACCTAGCAATTCTTAGCCTACACAGACAATAGTTGATCTCATTAGAGGTGATCCTACCTGACAAGTAGTTGATCTACTAAAGTTGTACACTTCTTGTCTTATTGTGCAAACCAAAAATATTTCTTTTTTAGCCCAACCTATGATCAATCTAAATAATACAGGATAGGCAACCCCTGTCTATGTAGTTGAATCTGGTATATAAAAAAAAAACCTACAGGAAATGTTATTGACTATAGCAACATCCAACTGTGCTCAAACAAGAACTTACCTGAGCTTGAAGAGACAAAAATCAATGGAGATACACATAAAACCTTTAGTCCAAACACACAAAAATTAGCCTTGGATAAAGGAGAAAAAACTAGAAAAACTGCACATAGAAAATTTACTTCCATTAAACTCCTTAGTAAGAAATTACAAAGGGGTAAATTATGTCCTCCTAGGAATGAAACAAATTGAAGTGCAGCCAAGAAAATTCTTGAACATTATTAGCTGGATGAATTATAAACAAAAAGCAAAATTGTTGCTATTTTGAAACAATATTTCAATCCCTTTACATGGAATTACAAGGGTATATCAAGATTTTATCTTGATGTAAGCACTTAACATCTTTTGGGAATTGGTATTTAATTATTTCAAGAATAGATTGACAAGATTTTGCGGACTAGGAGGCATGGACAACACTTGATTGAAGAAGTTTTCAGATATGGAGCGGTGCTTCTTTCTCCCATTGGTAATTCATGGAGGATGTTAGTGGTGAATGGACATTGCCTTCGGGTATACCATGCACCATTAACTAAGGAGGAGTTCTTGAAGGAGATTCCATTGGATGTACACATAATGGAAGAGAATTTCTCTTCAATATCAGATTCAGAGTGATGATAAAAAGTTTGACAAAAAAAAAAATACAAGAAAAGAAAAAAGAAGAATAGTCTTGTTTGTGAACTTCCTTCTTGGGTACAAGCAAGACAAGAAAAATTGAAAAAAAAAGAAAAAAAAGAGAGAAAAAATTGCAGCAAAGGCATGTCCCACAAAATGGGGATACATGAGGACAAGCATCAATTTCAGCAAGGAAGAGGAACAATGGAGCCAATACTTCATTTCCAGCAATAAGGAGGCAATTATGATGTAAGAAGATTCTTACTACTCATCTAGAAAGGAAGGTTGCATCAATGTTGCAGGTTTCAACAGAAAGAGATGGTGTTTTCATACAACAATTGACATGTTTTTGTAGAATAAGGATTGGTCTTATCCAAATAAGAGTGAGAGATGTTCTCTCTCATTGAAGCACTTGAAAAAAAAAAGAGAGGACAGAAGTTGGTTGAAAACCAGAAATGGCAGCCTCTTCTGATGAAAAAAATGAAAAAAAGAGATAAAAAAATAAAAAAAATGATGAAAAAAAAATAATAATAATAAAAAAATGAATAATTCAATAGTGAAAACCTTCTTGGAGGCGCTACTGAGTTGGCTTGCATGAAAACCAATTTTTCGGCATGCATTGCCTTGTTGATCTACCCATCATTGTTCCACCATTGTACAAATCTCACACTGCACATGTGTTATGTTTGTTTATGTTTTCAGATAGCCTGCTAACAATCATCAAAAGCAACTTGTAAGGTGCATGACCAATTTTCAGGACAGTAAGGTATGTGTTTCTTGCATTTAATTCATAGTAAACATTTAGCATTTAGTGTATGATAGTCGGTATTTGGCATAAACTATTCATACAATATTGACAAGTTGAAAAAGGAACATGTTCAAGATGTCAAGAAACACCCCCTTATGCCCTTAATTGCATGGAAATTCCAAAACTATGCAAAAACTTGATTTTGGGACAGACATGGCAGCAATTCTATTTCAATTTGTAGGGCAAATTTTAGAAGGAGAAGCGCAAGTTTATATCTCACAATTGTCTAATAAATTGAAGGAGGATAATCAACAAAATGCACCTGAAGGTTCTACTTTAGTACTATTGGAATAAAATAACAACATACAAAACAAAGAATAACATCTAAACAAAAGGATGAAGAAGGGATTTTTGATGTTATGGAAGGCTTATACACTCTAGAGATGGACCCACAATAGAATCTGTAGCTAAATTTTGCATAGGAGGTCATTTCTGCATTTTTTTTGAAGATCTTTGAAATGAACAGACATCTTCGAAATGAGAAATACAGTCTCTTCGAAATGAGCAGACATCTTCAAAATGAGAAATACAATCTCTTTGAAATGAGAAGACATCTTCGAAATGAGAAATACAGTCTCTTCGAATGAGCAGACATCTTTCGGAATGAGAAATACAGTCTCTTCAAAATGAGCAGACATCTTCGAAATGAGAATACAGTCTCTTCGGAATGAGCAGGATATCTTCGAAATGAGCAGAAACTATACTAAAATTGTTGAAAATGCTACAGAATAGCAAAAAGAGTAGGGTACATCAAATATTGAGGTTTATAAGGCTCTACCACAAGTAAGTACATCCCTCAAGCATTTCAAATAAAAATAAAAAAAAAATTATCAATTTTGTTCAAAAGGTGCAAACAACAAAAATAAGCATTCAGGCTGAAATGTTGTTAAGAACAGAAAATTCCATCAGTAGTAGTGCATCTGCCAAATACGGTTCCACAATAAGACTATTGCAAGATGAATCATATGATATCAAGCCTTTAAGAGGTACCTTGCAACACTAAAACTTGTAGAAAAATAGAAAAAGAGTCATACATGTGCTTAATTGCAAAATACTTGATATAGTGCAGCAAGGAGGAATTTCTCGGTTAGCAGGTAGCAAAGGATGTTGTTCACAAGAATAAAACCTGCATATTACTATGGCCTACTAAGATGCATGAGGGCATGCATCAGTTCAAGTTGGGGGGGATGATGAGGCCCAAAAGTGCCTCATTATTGCACAATGTTTGACTACCATATGATAAGTTAATTGCCAAATAGTTGACTAAAATATACTATTTGTTAAGTGTTTGCATGATTTTATGTTAGGAATACTATATCTCTGTTTTTGACTATTTTCAGCATTTTGTGACTGATTTTGCTTGATTATGTTGAGCAAGGTGCAACAAAAGTATTGTTGTCATTGTTGTCAACACAGTCAGATAGATCAGTTGATGAAGTGGACAGGAGTTAAGAGGTTCTTCAGAGTATTGATGAAGTGGACAGGAGTTAAGAGGTTCTTCAGAGTATGTATAGTGATTATCCAAAAGATCGAAGTGGCCCATATGCTAAAAATCAAAAGAAAATCACAAGGAAGAAAACTGTCGCGATATCGCGACATGTTGAGCAAGAAAGAAAAACTATCGCGATATCGCGTGACATGTTGAGAAAAGATTCGACATGTTAAAAAAAAACTATCACGATTTCATGACATGTTCGGAGAGAAAGCGCAAGCAAGCAAAACTATCACGATTTCGTGACATGTTCGAAGAGAAAGCGCAAGAAGAAAACTATCACGATTTCGTGACATGTTCGAAGAGAAAGAGCAAGCAAGCAAAACTATCACGATTTCATGACATATTGCAAGAGAAATAGTATGAAAGAAAAAGTGTCACGATTTCATGACATGTTGGAAGAGAAAAAGACAAGTAGAAAAAGTGTCATGATTTCATGACATATTGCAAGAGAGATAGTACGAAAGAAAAAGTGTCACGATTTCGTGACATGTTGAAGAGAAAAAGGAAGTAGAAAAAGTGTCACGATTTCATGACATATAGCAAGAGAAATTGAAAGAAAAAGTGTCATGATTTCGTGACATGTGCATTTTAAAAGAAGAGAAAGAGGAGAGAAGAAAAAGTGTCACGATTTCGTGACATGTTCGCATTTTCGTGACAAGAAGAGAAAGAGAGAAGAAAAGTGTCACGATTTACATTCAAAAGGAGAGAAGAAGAAGGAAAAGTGTCACGATTTCATGACATGTCGCATTTTCACGACTTGAAGAGAAGAGAAAGAGAAAGAAAAGTGTCACGATTTCGTGACATGTCGCATTTTCATGACTTGAAAGAACAGGAAGGAAGAGAATGAAAAAGTGTCATGATATCGTGACATGTCGCGTTTTCATGACCCGAAGGTAAGAGAAAGTGCAAAGGAGAAAAAGTGTCATGATATCGTGACATGTCACATTTTCATGACCCGAAGGCAAGAGAAAGAGCAAAGGAGAAAAAGTGTCGCGATATCGCGACATGTCGCATTTTCGTGACTCTAGGAGGAGAGAGAAAGTAAGAAGGCAGAAGTGTCACGATATCATGACAAAAGTAAAAAGGAAGAGCAAGGAGGTGAAAGTGTCATGATATCGTGACATGTGTTTTTGTGGGTGCAAGCAAACAAAAGAAGCAAGGAGGCGAAAGTGTCACGATATCATGACATGTGTTTTCATGAGCTAAGAAGAGAACCCAGTCGAAAGAAGATATGTGACAGTTAACTAAAGTCGATACGACAGTTACAGGTGTAGTTATAGAAGAAGTCGATACAACAGTTATAGGTGCAGTTACAGAAGAAGTCGATACAATAGTTACAGGTGCAGTTACAGAAGAAGTCGATACGACAATTACAGGTGTAGTTATAAAGAAGTCGATACGATAGTTATAGGTGCAGTTACAGAGAAAAGGTTATAAAAGGAGATCTGCGTGGAGAATTAGATTGCTAAAAAAAGGTTGAAGAGTGCTGCATAAAGAGGGTTGGAAGAGTGTCGTAAGAGAGCGTTAAGCAGAGCCGAGAGAGCCGTAAGAGTGCAGTGAGAAGCGTAGCAAGAGGGCTGTAAGAGAGCTGTAAAAGTGTAGCAAGTAGAGCCGTAAGTGTGTGTAGTGTTTTTGGTGAATAGCGAGAGAGGTTGGGTTAGCAATAGACCAGACAGGGTCTTGGATAAGTGAAGGCATTTTTATGTCAATCTTATAGTTTCAAAATTGCAGTCCGAGTTGGTGCTTGGAATCAAGGGTTGGTGCTCCTTTCTATTGGTGTAGATAAATCAGGGGTTGGTGCTCCTTTCTATTGGTGCAGATAAATCAGGGGTTGGTGCTCCTTCCAGTGGGTGCTAGTAAATTGATTGTAAAATTGGTATTTTGCAAAGACTGGATTTGGACGGGAGTCCAAGCAATCATTTTTGAGGAGTAGCCAAATTGGTGAACCTCGTTACATCGTGTGTTGTGGAATGCTCTCTTGTTATACTTGCTTTATCTGATTTTAAGTTTTCATTGTTTCGACATTAAGAGTTGTAGATTTGAATTTAAATAGCTACATTGATTCACCCCCCCTCTCAGTGTCATTGTGAGACTATCAATTGGTATCAGAGCCAGGTTCCTGAACAAGCTTAATCGGCTAAGGTGATCTTGGAAGTGAGACAATGGCAGGTGGTGAAGGATTCTCATCAAACAAAGCACCATTATTTGATGGAACTAATTATGCATTTTGGAGACTCAGGATGCAGACATATCTATGCGCTTTGGGATACGACATTTGGGAGTCAGTAGACAGTGGATACACAATATCCATCACTCCTCCAACCGATGTTGCCGGTAAGAAACTATTTGAGAATAACTCTAAAGCAAAGAATGCTATCATGTGTGGTTTAGTGGACAGCGAACTGATAAAGATTATGAGTTGTAAAATGGCAAAAGACATGTGGGATAAACTAAGGAGCATTCATGAAGGAGATGACAAGATCAAGGAGGCCAAGTTACAAATGCATCGAGCCCAGTTCGAAGCATTAAAAATGAATGACGATGAGAACATAGAGGCATACATGCTGAGAGTTAATGGAATCGTTAATGCGATTAGAGGACTCGATGAGGAAATGGAAGATGTTGTCATAGTGAAAAAGGTACTAAGATCTCTTCCCCAAAGATTTGATTCTAAAGTTTCAGCAATAGAAGAAGCTAAAGACCTAAATATTTTTAGTATGGATGAGATGCATGGTTCTTTGACTGCATATGAGATGAGAATAGGAAAAACTAAGCCCACAAGACAGAGAAGCTGCTTTTAAAGCACATAAAAATATAAAAGCAAAACAAGAATCCGAGGAAGAAGAGACATCAGATGAAACGGAAGCAAACTTTGTTCGAAAACTAATAAGGGGAAAAGGAAAATATAGAGGAAAGCTACCATTTAAGTGTTTCAACTGTGGAGGCATTGGGCACTTTGCAGCTAAATGTCCACTCAATGAGAAAAACAAAAGTGATGAAGGTTCACACCAAGAAAGAAGTGACTGGAAGAAGAAATCAAATTTTAGAAAAGGCAACTTCAAGAAGAAAAGTTTCATATCCAAGAATGTCAGTCCTTCAGAAGACAACTCCGGTGAGGATTCTGAAGAAGAAATAGGTGAAGCTCTTTTCATGGCATTCGAAGAAGAAAAAATAGAAGAAAAACTTGAGGCTGAGGCTGAAGTAGATCTGGAAGGTGAGCTGATCGCTGCACTTAAAGAGCTGAGTATAGAAAGGAAAAAGAATAAGAAAATTTCAAGAAAATTTGAGGATGCCAATGAAATCATAACCAACTTGAAAGTACAGATAGACGAATCTAAGAAAATATCTAAAGATATCGAAGTACAATTAACCATGAAAATAGATGAGTGCAGCAAGTTAGAAGAAGAGATTGTTGGTTTAAAGATGCAGCTAGAAGAGATGAATCGAAAAGTGAGATGTTATCACAAACTTGAAGAAAGTTCTATAAAGTTGGACAAGATTATAAATAGCCAAAGGACTACAGGCATCAAATTTGGTTTGGGCTTCATTGAAGGAGAATCATCAAATGGATCAAAGGCCATAACTGTAGAACCCATAAAGAATGAAGATAAGATCAGGATTGATCAAGAAAAAATGAATCATGCTAAAGAAAGCAATAATGCCAGGCACGAGAGGAGTATTGACAATGATGAATTCACCAATGTCACTCATCAAAGGAGAAGAAGATTTGTGGCTCCTACTACAAAATGGCAAAAACCATCACCCAGGTTCACTCATTTCTTTTTTGGTTATTGTTTTAAATGCAATGGTTATGGACATAAGATTGCAGATTGCAAGTATAATGTAGGACAAAGGAATTTTGTCAGTAGAAATGTTTTTTCACCATTGATGGATTATGCAGTAGAATGTTATAACTATCATAATTTTGGGCACATTGCAAGAAATTGTCGAAGTACATTTGCAACAAATAAACATCAGGGAAGACAATTTCAACCAAATGGTTTGAGACAAAATAGAAGATTTCTCGAAAAACATGCACAGGCTACTGACAAAGAAAAGTCAAAACAAGTGACCAAAACTGTAATCAAACCAGAGTGGAAAGAAAAGGAGCGACTCAAGGAAGAAAAGGAATCCTTGATTGTACAGACAACATTCAAAGCATAGAACAAATCTACACCATGGATACTTGATAGTGGATGCTCCAGTCATATGACAGGTGACAAACAAAAATTTGAGAAGTTACAGAAATATGAAGGTGGTTCCATAAAATTTGGAAATAATGATGGAGCTAAGATAGTTGGCAAAGGATCAGTTAAGATCAGTGATGAAAAAATCAAGTCAAAAGAAGTCTTGTTTGTGATTGGTCTGAAGCATAACTTGTTAAGTGTAAGTCAGATTTGTGACAGAGGTCATGAAGTAATTTTCAAGAAGTAGGGTTGTGAAGTCAGAACAACAAACTATGGAAAGTTGATAGCAACTGGATCAAGGACATCTGGCAACCTGTATACTCTCTCAGAGACTTCAGAAGGAGCATGCTTGATTGGACATGAAGAAGAAAATTGGTTGTGGCACAAGAGGCTCGGTCATATCAGCTTTGACAATTTAGTAAAAATCAGCTCAAAAGGGGCAGTGAGAGATATTCCCACCATTGGCAAACCATTAAATAGCATTTGTGCTTCATGCCAAAAGGGGAAGCAAACTAGAGCCACATTTAAAACAAAAGAGTACTTCACTAGCAAACCTTTAGAACTAATACATACTGATTTATGTGGACCCATGAGAACGCAAAGCATAAATGGTGACAAATACTTTATGTTGTGCATAGATGACTATTCCAGGATGACATGGGTACTATTTTTGAAGCTTAAATCAGATGCCTTTGAGATGTTCAAGATTTTCAAAAAACAAGTTGAGAATCAAACAGGAAAAAGGATTAAATGTTTAAGATCAGATAGAGGAGGAGAGTTCATTTCAGAGGAGTTTGCAGAGTACTATGAAAAGTATGGGATTAAGAGACAGTTTTTAGTAGCAAGGACACCTCAGTAGAATGGTGTGGTAGAAAGAAAGAACAGGACAGTGCAGGAAATGGCACGGACTATGTTGACTGAGAGCAAAATAGCAGACAGATTTTGGAAAGAGGCAGTCCATACTGCGGTATACATCCAAAATAGGTGCATGTTGAGGACACATGAAAGCAAAACTCCGTATGAGCTATGGTTCGGTAAAAAGGCAACAACAAGATACTTTAAAGTCTTTGGCAGCAAGTGTTACATCAAAAGAACTGAAGATAATCTTGGTAAGTTTGAAGATAGAGCTGATGAAGGTATTTTTCTTGGCTATTCGACAAAAAGCAAAGCCTATACATGCTACAACAAGAGGCTAAAGAAAATTGTGGAGAGTGCTGATGTTAAAGTTGATGAAGGTAGGGAACGAGAAATTAGTCATGAAGAAAACTACCCAATTTATGAAGAGGTTATTGAAGGAGATGAGGAAGAGGAAACGGAAAAGAAACAAAAATTTGACTCAGATGATTTAAATAGTGTTTCAGAAGAGGAAGAAAACAAGAAATTCAAAACAGGCAACTAGCAGAAAAATCATCCTAGAGAGCAAATAATTGGAGATCCCACAGTTGGTGTTCAGACAAGAAGAAGAGTAGTAAGTAACTACTCTCTATTATCCAGCATTGAGCCCAAAAATGTTGTTGAAGCAAGCAAAGATGAAAGTTGGATGACGGCAATAAATGAAGAATTAGATCAGATTGAGAAAAACAAAACCTGGGAGTTAGTACCAAGACCTGCAAATAAAAATATAATCGGTACTAAATGGGTTTTTTGAAACAAATTGAATGAAGATGGACAGATAGTCAGGAATAAAGCAAGATTGGTCTGTAAAGGCTATGCACAAGTTGAAGGTATTGACTTTGAAGAAACCTTTGCACCAGTGGCTAGACTTGAGGCAATTAGAATGTTTCTGGCTTTAGCGAGTTCACAAGAATTTCAAAGTTTATCAAATGGACGTGAAATCAGCATTTCTGAATGGAAAACTTGAAGAAGAGGTCTATATTGAGCAGCCAGATGGCTTCCAACTCGGTGATAATCCCAACTTCATCTGCAAGTTGAAGAAAGCACTGTATGGCTTGAAACAGGCACCCAGAGCATGGTATGCAAGGCTAGACAACTATCTTACTCAACAAGGGTTCAAAAAGGGTATGGTGGACAACAATTTGTATGTCAAAATAGAGAATGGCCATCTCATTGTCCTTGTTGTATACGTAGATGATATCATTTTTGGTAGCAACAATGATGAGTCGTGTAAAGATTTAGCAAATAAGATGCAGAAAGAATTTGAAATGTCTATGATTGGTGAACTTGCGTATTTCCTCGAACTGCAAGTTAATCAAAATAAGAAGGGCATATTTATTTCTCAAATTAAATATGTGAAGGAGATGCTAAAAAAATTCACAATGGAGGATTGTAAGCCTGTTAGCACTCCCATGACGATAGGTTGCAAGTTGAGCAAGGATGACAAATCTCCAGATGTTGATCAAACCATGTACAGATCTATGATTGGGAGCCTACTGTATTTGATAGCTACCAGACCAGATATCTTGCAAGTAGTTTGCATGGTCGCACGATTTCAGGCTAGTCCCAAGGAGACTCATGTGACAGCCGTGAAGAGGATTCTTCGGTATCTGAAGGGAACTATGGAGTATGGGTTATGGTATCCGAAAGGTAAGGATTTCACCCTTATTGTATATTCAGATGCAGATTGGGCAGGATGTGTCGATGATAGAAAGAGTACCAGTGGAGGTGCATTCTATCTTGGAGACAGGTTGGTCGCATGGCACAGTAAGAAACAAGAGTCAGTTTCCTTATCCACAGTAGAGGCAGAATATATTGTAGCATCAACGTGTTGTACGTAGGTTTTATGGATGAAACAAACCTTGAAAGATCTTGGCATTAACTTCAGTGAGCCAATTTCAGTTAAGTGTGATAACACCAGTGCCATTAACATCTCAAAGAATCCGGTTATGCATTCCTGCACAAAACATATTGCTATCCGATATCACTTTCTGAAGGAGAAAGTTGCGGAAGGTGAGGTTAAGTTGGATTTTGTCCCAACTACAGAGCAAGTAGCAGATATCTTCACAAAACCGCTGCCCAAGGAAATTTTTGAATACCTTCGCAATAAGTTGGGAGTGGTCACGCTTCCCAAGCATTGACTAGCAATCGGGACCACATTCTCAGGGGGAGCATTTATATATTTGATTATCTTTTTGCTCATGTTTGTAATTTTTGCTAACTGTACTAATTTGTGCCTGAGAATGTTGTGCATGGACTCAGGGGGAGTCTGCAGTAGCCCTTTGGTATTATTGTCAAAGGGGGAGAAGAATTACAGGAAATTGCACGTGTGTTGCCAACAATTCCAAAGGGGGAGATTGTTGAGCAAGGTGCAGCAAAAGTATTGTTGTCATTGTTGTCAACACAGTCAGACAGATCAGTTGATGAAGTGGATAGGAGTTAAGAGGTTCTTCAGAGTATTGATGAAGTGGACAGGAGTTAAGAGGTTCTTCAGAGTATGTATAGTGATTATCCAAAAGATCGAAGTGGCCCATATGCTAAAAATCAAAAGAAAATCACAAGGAAGAAAACTGTCGCGATATCACGACATGTTGAGCAAGAAAGAAAAACTATCGCGATATCGCGACATGTTGAGAAGCAAGAAAAACTATCACGATTTCATGACATGTTCGGAGAGAAAGCGCAAGCAAGAAAAACTATCACGATTTCATGACATGTTCGGAGAGAAAGCGCAAGCAAGCAAAACTATCACGATTTCATGACATGTTCGAAGAGAAAGCGCAAGCAAGCAAAACTGTCATGATTTCATGACATATTGCAAGAGAGATAGTACGAAAGAAAAAGTGTCACGATTTCGTGACATGTTGGAAGAGAAAAGGCAAGTAGAAAAAGTGTCACGATTTCATGACATATTGCAAGAGAGATAGTACGAAAGAAAAAGTGTCACGATTTCGTGACATTTGTTGGAGAAAAAGGCAAGTAGAAAAAGTGTCACGATTTCGCGACATATTGAAAGAAAGAGAGATGAAGAAAAAGTGTCACGATTTCATGACATGTTAGAAGAAGAGAAAGAGGAGAAGAAAAAGTGTCACGATTTCACTGACATGTTTCATTTTAAGAAAGAAAAAGGAGAGAGAAAAAGTGTCACGATTTCATGACATGTCGCATTTTCGCAAAGGAAGAGAAAAGAAGGAGGAAAAAGTGTCACGATTTCGTGACATGTCGCATTTTCGCGTGAAAAAGTAGAAAGGCAGAGAAAAAAAGTGTCACGATTTCGTGACATGTCGCATTTTCGTGACTCGGAAAGGGCAAGAAAGAAGAGAATGAAAAAGTGTCACGATATCGTGACATGTCACATTTTCTGACCCGAAGGTAAGAGAAAGTGCAAAGGAGAAAAAGTGTCATGATATCATGACATGTCGCATTTTCACGACCCGAAGGCAAGAGAAAGAGCAAAGGAGAAAAAGTGTCACGATATCGCGACATGTCGCATTTTCATGACTCAAGGAGGAGAGAGAAAGTAAGAAGGCAGAAGTGTCACGATATCGTGACAAAAGTAAAAAGGAAGAGCAAGGAGGCGAAAGTGTCACGATATCATGACATGTATTTTCGGTACAAGCAAACAAAAGAAGCAAGGAGGCGAAAGTGTCACGATATCGTGACATGTTGTGTTTTCATGAGCTAAGAAGAGAACCCAGACGAAAGAAGATATGTGACAGTTAACTAAAGTCGTACATAAATATCGATACGAAAAGTCACAAATTAGGATTACAGAAGAAGTCGGTACGATAGTTACAGGTGCAGTTATAGAGAAAAGGTTATAAAAGGAGATCTGCATGGAGAATTAGATTGCTAAAAAAGGCTGAAGAGTGTTGCATAAAGAGGGTTGGAAGAGTGTCGTAAGAGAGCATTAAGCAGAGTCGAGAGAGCCGTAAGAGTGCAGTGAGAAGCACAGCAAGAGGGCTGTAAGAGAGCTGTAAAAGTGCAGCAAGCAGAGCCGTAAGTGTGTGTGGTGTTTTTGGTGAATAGCGAGAGAGGTTGGGTTAGCAATAGACCAGACAGGGTCTTGGATAAGTGAAGGCATTTTTATGTCAATCTTATAGTTTCAAAATTGTAGTCCGAGTTGGTGCTTGGAATCAGGGGTTGGTGCTCCTTTCTATTGGTGCAGATAAATCAGGGGTTGGTGCTCCTTTCTGTTGGTGCAGATAAATCAGGGGTTGGTGCTCCTTCCAGTGGGTTTTGGTAAATTGATTGTAAAATTGGTATTTTGCAAAGACTAGATTTGGACGGGAGTCCAAGCAGTCATTTTTGAGGAGTAGCCAAATTGGTGAACCTCGTTACATCGTGTGTTGTGGAATGCTCTCTTGTTATACTTGCTTTATCTGATTTTAAGTTTTCATTGTTTCGACATTAAGAGTTGTAGATTTGAATTTAAATAGCTACACTGATTCACCCCCCTCTCAGTGTCATTGTGAGACTATCAGATTAAGTAGCAAATAAGAACATTGCATTTCAATTAACCAAATGTGGTATTCTAATATCCATTAACTTCTAAATAGTTTTTGAATGTTTTCCTGCCCTTCAACTTGTTTCAAATCCACATTGAAGCCAAAAGTTTAGGACTCATAAATCTAAAAATCTAAAAAAAACCATATAAAAATCAATAAGTTGTTACTTTATAGGAACACCTTGAAGTTATCAAACAAAGCATGAGGATATGGATGGAATGAGTTCAGAAGGACTACATAAGACATATGACCTATTTAGAAGCATTCCCACATGGTCTAAATAGGCAACAACAGGGTATAACAGAGCAGGGACAATTGTGCAGCATTGTTGCACTATTTCAACATTGTTACTTGGTGAATGAAGTGTATAAATTCAGTAGCAACTTGATGTACTCCTTCATGTTGATATTTGAATAATTTTTCCATGTTCTAATTTGTTTGAATTTGCAAGAAATGCCAATATTTTACAACTATGCAACATAATTGGAAAATACAGTAATTTACCATGTAAATTCCAGCAAGCTACCAATGAATGGCAAGGCATGGAATTCACACATGGAGAGGAATGAAGGCTATTGCAATCTGATCCTGAGGGCTAATACACCTAAGAAATGCAGCTAAAATAACTTGAAGAGCACACAGTTGTTCATTTCGAAGATCTTCAGAATGAACAAGACATCTTCGAAATGAGAAATACAATCTCTTCGGAATGAGCCACTTATCTTCGAAATGAGAACAAAAAGTGTTTTTTACTTTTTGACTATTTTTTGATGATGGAAAAAGGGAAAGAAGGTTGAAAAGGTTAAAGTAAAATATCTCCCATCTGAATTTTCTGTCCTTGCCGTCCAAAGCCACCATTCATGGAAAAGATCAATTTTGATCCTCTTCTAGGATAAACCCAAAAAAACTGTAGCATAATAGGAAGTTGTTTGCAAGATAGAAATGGCATATTCTGAAGTGGAGAAAGATGTGTGAGATATTTCTAGACTCCTCCCACATACTCCCACCACTGAAGATGCTTTCTAAGGGCCAATGACTACTATTGCAACACAAACTGTCTAGATTTGCATTTATTTCAGATCCAAAATTATTGGCAAATCACTATAAAGTAGCACATAGGCTGATTTGAGCATGGGATATGTTGTAAATATTTATATAAATAACACAGCTCCCTCCTTGGTTGAGCCAGTTAGGAATTAGAATAGAGGAGAGTTTTCAATAGCAGTAATTAGGACTGTACAATAATTTTTTGTAACAGTTTTCAGCATGTTCTGTCATCAATAAAAGTGCAGTTATTTTATCATTTTTTGTTCTGAGTGTTAATTAGTTAAGGAGTGCTTTTCACCTCCTTCTAGATCAGGAAGTATGGGCCCACTTTCAGATCTAGAAGGAGGGATTTTATGGCAGGTTTTAATCTATAATTTTATTACAACAGAATTAATAGATTGCTTGCCAGATTTCATTTTCTTGTTTTTATTTTGTATTATGTGATTTATGTTTTCTATTATGTTTGTGTACAACATTTGTGTGTATGTTAGCTGACAAATTATATTAAGCATTTTTTCCTTTGCTTTCCATGTTTTCCCTGCTTTCTATTTTAGCAACTTTCCATTTTCAGCATATTTCATTTTGCTGTCAATTCCTGTAGTAGAAGCTTGACGACCTTTTGTGGCGAGGGCATTGACAAGTGTTTTTAGAATAAGTTTCATTTACAAGCATCATTTCAATTATGCAAAAGTAACTAGATTTCAATTTTGCAAATGTAACTTAGGATTTCATTTCAACAATTTAAATTCTACAAGAGTAGATTAGTTTTCAATTTAGCAATTTCAATTCATGCAATTGTAGTTAATTTTAAATTCTTGCAACTTAGAATTAGTTTTCAATTCCTGTAATTTATTTTAGTTTCTATTCTTAGACTAGGTTTAGTGTGACACCAAAAGGCTAAACCAAAATCTGCTTCACCAATAAATGCTTGAAATTTGAATGCCTGAATTGTACTCTGCCCTAGCCTTCTATCGTAGACAGCCTTGGACACCACCCGAATTGATAAATCATTGAGATTAAATGATGAGACTCAATGACACTCATCATTTTGGCATTTTTGAGGAACACGGTGTTGTTAGAGGGTAAAAGTAGCCCAATAATTGTTAATTATACTAAATTGTGAACTTTAGAGTAAAATCTGATGATAAATGATTGGTATTAGTAATAGTTTTTGGTAAATTGCATTTCAGTCCATTTAGAAAACAAGCAACCATAGGGAGGTGATCTTCACACTTAGGGGTTAAATTGCTTATGTTTGAAATTCTTGATAAAAATTGAAAGAATTCATCATCCTCATTATCAAGAAATATAAGATCTCTTAAAAAATTTAGAAGAGCCATCTTCTAGTACTGCCCTTTTTATATCCATATCATCAGGGTAGTATAAAAAAATTTGTACTAGGTGTTGGAAAGATATCATGGTAGATATACAAGACTATCCCTTGAAAAAATAGCCATATCAGCTACCAGTAGCATTTTTTATAAAGACACATCATTGATGAATGCCATTTACTTCCACAACTCAGAGATGCAAAATTTGTTGCCTAGTCAAATCCCAAAGAGACACCCCAACAACAAAAACAAAAAAAAAACCACCCCCCCCCCCCCCCCAACCCCAACAAAAAAAAAAAAAAAAAAGCAACCCCACCACCCCAAAAAAAAAAAAAAAAAAAAAAAAAAAAAAAAAAAAAAAAAAAAAAAAACAAAAAAAAAAATTAAAAAAAAAAGTTTTATTTTAATTATTAAAAAAATAAAATTAATATTAAAAAAAAAACAAACACAAAAACAACACCCAACAAAAAAAAACAAAAACAAACAATAGTGGACCTCACAAAAAAAAAACAAAACAAAAAAAAAATGTACAACTCTAATATTTTTTTTTATTAAAATTTTTTAAACCAAAAAAAAAAACCCAACAAAAAAAAAAAACAAAAAAAAAAAAACAAACAAAAATAAAACACAAAAAAAAAAAAAAAAAAAAAAAAAAAAAAAAAAAAAAAAAAAAAACAACAAAAAAAAAAAAAAAACAAAAACAAAAAAAAAAAATCAATGGAGATACATAGAAAACCTTTAGTCCAAACACAGAAATTAGCCTTCGATAAAGGAGAAAAAACTAGAAAAACTGCACATAGAAAATTTACTTCCATTGAACTCTTTAGTAAGAAATTACAAAGGGATAAATTATATCCTCCTAGGAATGAAACAAATTGAAGTGCAGCCAAGAAAATTCTTGAACATTATTAGTTGGCTGACTTATAAAAAAAAGTAAAATTGTTACTATTTTGAAACAATATTTCAATCCCTTTACATGGAATTACAAGGGTATATCAAGATTTTATCTTGATGTAAGAACTTAACATCTTTTGGGAATTGGTATTTAATTGTTTAGTATAGATTGACAAGATTGCGGACTAGGAGGCATGGACAACACTTGATTGAAGAAGTTTTTAGATATGGAGCGAGTTCTTTCTCCCATTGGTAATTAATGGAGGATGTTAGTGGTGAATGGTCATTGCCTTTGGGTATACCATGCACCATTAACTAAGGAGGAGTTCTTGAAGGATATTCCATTGGATGTACACATAATGGAAGAGAATTTCTCTTCAATATCAGATTCAGAGTGATGATAAAAAGTTTGACAAAAAAAAAAAAATACAAGAAAAGCAAAAAGAAGAATAGTCTTGTTTGTGAACTTCCTTCTTGGGTACAAGCAAGACAAGAAAAATTGAAAAAAAAAAGAAAAAAAAAAAGAGAAAAAAAATTGCAGCAAAGGCATGTCCCACAAAATGGGGATACATGAGGACAAGCATCAATTTCAGCAAGGAAGAGGAACAATGGAGCCAATACTTCATTTCCAGCTATAAGGAGGCAATTATGATGTAAGAAGATTCTTACTGCTCATCTAGAAAGGAAGGTTGCATCAATGTTGCAGGTTTCAATAGAAAGAGATGGTGTTTTCATACAAAAATTGACATGTTTTTGCAGAATAAGGATTGGTCTTATCCAAATAAGAGTGAGAAATGTTCTCTCTCATTGAAGCACTTGAAAAAAAAAAGAGGACAGAAGTTGGTTGAAAACCAGAAATGACAACCTCTTCTGATGAAAAAAAATGAAAAAAAGGAGAAAAAAAAAAAAGATTAAAAAAAAAAAAATAAAAAATGAATAAAAAATGAATAATTCGAGTAGTGAAAACCTTCTTGGAGGCGCTACCGAGGTTGGCTTGCATGAAAACCAATTTTTCGGCATGCATTGCCTTGTTGATCTACCCATCATTGTTCCACCATTATACAAATCTCACCTTCTACACATGTGTTATATTTTTGTTTTCAGATAGGCTGCTAACAATCATCAAAAGCAACTTGTAAGGTGCATGACCAATTTTCATGACAATAAGGTATGTGTTTCTTGCATTTAATTCATAGTAAACATTTAGCATTTAGTGTATGATAATCGGTATTTGGCATAAACTATTCATACAATATTGACAAGTTGAAAAAGGAACATGTTCAAGATGTCAAGAAACACCCCCTTATGCCCTTAATTGCATGGAAATTCCAAAACTATGCAAAAACCTGATTTTGGGACAGACATGGCAGCAATTCTATTTCAATTTGTAGGGAAAATTTTAGAAGGAGAACTGCAAGTTTATATCTCATAATTTTCTGATAAATTGAAGGAGGATAATCAACAAAATGCACCTAAAGGTTCTATTTTAGTACTACTAGAATAAAACAGCAACATACAAAACAAAGAATAGCATCTAAACAAAAGGATGAAGAAGGGATTTTTGATGTTATGGAAGGCTTATACACTCTAGATATGGGCCCACAATAGAATCTGTAGCTAACTTTTGCATAGGAGGTCATTTCTGCATTTTTTTTGAAGATCTTCGAAATGAGAAATACAGTCTCTTCGAAATGAGCAGACATATTCGAAATGAGAAATACAGTCTCTTCGAAATGAGCAGACATCTTTGGAATGAGAAATACAGTCTCTTTGGAATGAGCAGACATCTTCAAAATGAGAAATACAGTCTCTTCGAAATGAGCAAACATCTTCGAAATGAGAATATAGTCTCTTCGAAATGAGTAGGATATCTTCGGAATGAGCAAAAACTGTACCAGAATTGCTAAAAATGCTACAGAATAGCAAAAATAGTAGGGTACATCAAATATTGAGGTTTATAAGGCTCTACCACAAGTAACATCCCTCGAGCATTTCAAATCCAAAAATTTTTTATCAATTTTGTTCAAAAGGTGCAAACAACAAAAATAAGCATTCAGGCTGAAATATTGTTAAGAACAGAAAATTCCATTAGTAGTAGTGCATCTGCCAAATATGGTTCCACAATAAGACTATTGCAAGATGAATCACATGATATCAAGCCTTTAAGAGGTACCTTGCAACACTAAAACTTGTAGAAAGACAGAAAAAGAGTCATACATGTGCTTAATTGCAAAATACTTGATATAGTGCAGCAAGGAGGAATTTCTTAGTTAGTAGGTAGCAAAGGATGTTTTTCACAAGAATAAAACCTATATATTACTATGGCCTACTAAGATGCATGAGGGCATGCATCAGTTCAAGTTGGGAGGGATGATGAGGCCCAAAAATGCCTCATTATTGCACAATGTTTGACTACCATATGATAAGTTAATTGCCAAATAGTTGACTAAAATATACTATTTGTTAAGTGTTTACATGATTTTATGTTAGGAATACTATATCTCTGTTTTTGACTATTTTCAGCATTTTGTGACTGATTTTGCTTGATTAAGTAGCAAGTAAAAACATGCATTTAAATTAACCAAATGTGGTATGCTGATATCCATTAACTTCTCAATGGTTTTTAAATGTTTTCCTGCCCTTCAACTTGTTTCAAATCCACATTGAAGCCAAAAGTTTAGGATTGTCATAAATCTGAAAATCTAAAAAAACAGCCATATAAAAATCAGCAAGTTGTCACTTTATAGGAACACCTTGAAGTTGTCAAGCAAATCATGAGGATATGGATGGAATGAGTTTAGAAGGACTACAGAAGACATCTGACCTATTTAGAAGCATTCCCACATGGTCTAAATAGGCAACAATAGAGTATAACAGAGCAGAGGACAATTGTGCAGCACTGTTGCACTATTTCAACATTGTTACTTGGTGAATGAAGTGTATAAATTTAGTAGCAACTTGATGTACTCCTTCATGTTGATATTTGAATAATTTTTCCATGTTCTAATTTGTTTGAATTTGCAAGAAATTTCAATATTTTACAACTATGCAGCAGAACTGGAAAATGCAGTAATTTACCATGTAAATTCCAACAAGCTACCAATGAATGGCAAGGCATGGAATTCACACATGGAGAGGAATGAAGGCTATTGCAATATGATCCTGAGGGCTAATCCACCTAAGAAATGTAGCTAAAATAACTTGAAGAGCACACAGTTGTTCATTCTGAAGATCTTTAAAATGAACAAGACATCTTCGGAATGAGAAATACAGTCTCTTCGGAATGAGCCACTTATCTTCGGAATGAGAAAAGAAAAGTGCTTTTTGACTTTTTGACTATTTTTTACGATGGAAAAATGGAAAGAAGGTTGAAAATTTTAAAGGAAAATATCTCCCATCTGACTTTGTCGTCCTTGCCGTCCAAAGCCACCATTCATGGAAAAGATCAATTTTGATCCTCTTCTAGGATAAACCCAGAAAAACTGTAGCATAATAGAAAGTTGTTTGCAAGATAGAAATGGCATATTCTAAAGTAGAGAAAGATGTGTGAGATATTTCTAGACTCCTCCCATGTACTCCCACCATTGAAGATGCTTTCTAAGGGCCAATGACTACTATTGCAACACAAACTGTCCAGATTTGCATTTATTTCAGATCCAGAATTATTGGCAAATCACTATAAAATAGCACATAGGCTGATTTGAGCATGGGATATGTTGTAAATATTTATATAAATAACACAGCTCCCTCCTTGGTTGAGCCAGTTAGGAATTAGAATAGAGGAGAGTTTTCAATAGCAGCAAATTAGGATTGTACAACAATTTTCTGTAATAGTTTTCAGCATGTTTTGTCATCAATAAAAGTGTAGCTATTTTATCATTTTTTGTTCTAAGTGTTAATTAGTTAAGGAGTGCTTTTCACCTCCTTATATATCAGGAAGTATGGGCCCACTTTCAGATCTAGAAGGAGAGATTTTATGACAGGTTTTAATCTATAATTTTGCTATAGCAGAATTAATAGATTGCTTGCCAGATTTCATTTTCTTGTTTTTATTTTGTATTATGTGATTTATGTTTTCTATTATGTTTGTGTACAACATTTGTGTGTATGTCAGCTGAAAAATTATATTATGCATTTTTTCTTTGCTTTCCATGTTTTCCCTGCTTTCTATTTTAGCAACTTTCCATTTTCAGTATATTTCATTTTGCTATCAATTCCTATAGCAGAAGCTTGACGACCTTTTGTGGTAGGGCATTAATAGGTGTTTTTAGAATAAGTTTCATTTACAATAATCATTTCAATTATGCAAAAGTAACTAGATTTCAATTCTGCAAATGTAACTTAGGATTTCATTTCAACAATTTCAATTCTCAAAAGTAGATTAGATTTCAATTTAGCAATTTCAATTCATGCAATTGTAGTTAGATTTCAATTCTTGCAACTTAGAATTAGTTTTCAATTCCTATAATTTATTTTAGTTTCCATTCTATAGACTAGGTTTAGTGTGACACCAAAAGGCTAAACCAAAATCTGCTTCACCCAATAAATTCTTGAAATCTGAATGCCTAAATTGTACTCTACCCTAGCCTTCTATCATAGACAGCCTTGGACACCACCCCGAATTGATAAATCATTGAGATTAAATGATGAGACTCAACGACACTCATCACTAACCTAACCCAAATCTAACCTAGATTTGACTAATCCTAGTTAACCCTAATATCTCCTCACACATGTGTGAGGATGAGATATTTCCTAAGGAAATATGAGGATGACACCTCATAACCCCTAACCTAACCTCCATAGAACTTGAACTTAGGGTTTAGTTCTCCTAACCACACCCCCTACACCTTAGGTTTATCTATAAATAGTGAACCTAATCCCTCATTCTACCTCTCTCCATTTTTAGCCAAAGTATAGAAAGTCTATCAAAATGCAACCAAAAGTGTAGATATGGATATCTAAAGTAGATCAACAACATTACAGTACATCCATGCAAGGATATTTAGCATAAACCACTTATAGTTGAATTCACCCCCTGGCCTACGAATCTAGAACCAATTCACCTCTTGATCTATGAATTGGGTCTACAAGTGTCAAATCACCCTAAATTTGTTAGGTAAGCATTATTTGAAAATATTATGATGTTTCCCATTATTTTTATAGCATTTTAATTCAATTTCATTTACTATTTTTATCATATTTAATCAATATAGGGCCTGACCAAAGTAAGCCCCCAAACACTCTAACCATATTTTTTAGGTCATAAAATAGGTGATAAATCATATACATCAACAATAGTGGTGGCCCACATACGCAGGAAGCCCACCTACATCGAGGAACCCAAGAGCAGCTATCATTCTATTTGATGTTCATTATGAAAAGGATTCCTTATAATCCTTATTGTAACCTATGAATCCCATTTTGAATGAATAAAGAGAAATTTTTTGGACATATGCATTTACTTTATATAAATGTTGAGCAAACAACAACATTTTATATTATATTTTAATATATGTTTAATAAATATATATTTATAAAGTGGATTATTCCTAGCCATCCGATCTCATTTAATCTCATCCATCCATTTACCTTAATCCATGCCACATCCTAGATTGATTGTCCACCCTTAGATATGCTTTAATCTCAACCACACGATTAGTGTCATTGAAACCCTAAAGTATGCCCTAAGTTGGACTATTAATATGAGTCATTTTAAGACTCAACCCCAATCCCTAGAATTTCTCTAGAATCCTAATTAGCTAGAAAGTGACCTAAGTTTTCTAAGTGCCTTAGAGTTCCAACTGAGCCTTTAGTGCCCTAACCCTACATTTTCCCTAATCCATCTACCATTCCTCCATCACCTCGCTCACCACCATCACCATTGCATCCCTCACCCTCATCAGATCTACTTTTGTAGATCTGATATGACCTCTCGAATGCCTCCTACATCTTATAGACCTCTCAAGCACCCTACTATGCTCTATAGACCTCTTGAGCATCCTATTTGCTCCACTAACCTCCTAAGACCATATACTCTACATAGATATCTCGAGTGCCCTTTGTGCTCTCAAGATATCCTAAGCACCTATTGTACTCCTAAATAACCCACGGGCATTTTAGAGCCCTATTCTAACATCGAGCAAGATCCTTGGGTGTTTCTAGGGCATGCCCCCACCATCGACCTACAATAGATCCATCCATAAACAAACAATAAGCAAGAGCAAGGTAAATCCATTTATGTTATTATATTTCATATTGTCTTATTCTATTCACATTTGCATTGCTATAACTAGGGTTTTTAAGTTGTGATTTTTGAGGGCTCACACTATGGAGCCCTCATTTATTATTACTAATTCTATGGTTTCTTTGTGTGCAGGTTTTGATAATACATCAGAAGCATTGGATAACTGCTTAAGCTAGAGTGGCCCAATATCGGATACGTAGAAGCCCACTCAACCTTGTTGGGAGCAAAGACGTAGTTGAAGACACCACCAGTTATTTGTGGCTAGGGTTTTAGAGAACCCTAGAAAAATTTGTAATATTGTATCAAGGGATTCTTGGATCCACTATTGTAACAATAGAGTTTCTAGGCTCCCCCCATTTATCAATATAAATTCCATTTTGTTGTGCAATATTTGATTCACTTGAATTCTATTTTATTTAGCATTGTTTGGTGTCACATTTTTAGCTCTACAAATGGTGATCATGATGGGACCCCCTAAGGGTTTCATGTTTTGATTTATATTGCCATCTAACTTACTATTTGTTGTCTTATTTTATAGATTTGTAGAAGCACAAATCAAGCATTCTTCACCTATTAGGGTTTTTGAAGACTTGTCAAAAGTTGTAGGAAGTGCACGAATGCTCTATGACACTCGAGGATCATCCAAAAATACCTAGAGGTATTTCAAAAAACCCATGCATTCTAAAGTGCCCTAGGGCATCTCAAAAGTACCCAAGTGCATTTTATAGTGATTTGGAGTAGATACATAGGTTGTCTAGTAAGTCCACTATCCAAAATCTAGTTTTACTATTTTACGTATTTTGGGTTCTTTAATGTTTTTTTTCAGATTTTAGGCATAAAATGAACAATCACTAAGTAATATAGAAAATAATTCATCTTAGTTTACATTTTAGGTTTCTTTTTGTCCTCTTATTTTTTTTTTCACAGATATAAAGTGTTGCATTCTGATTGCATTTGAATTGATAATCTGCATAAATTAGAGTTGCATTTTAGGGTTAGAAGTATCTTCTTTTATCTATCTAAGTAGGAACATCATTAGGGTGCCAAGAGTATTCCTACCATTGGGTGATTCCAGGTAGAGGGGTGGATGAACCCTCCAACTATTTTGATAGGGGGTCTTAAGCAGTGTACTTCACACCCTTTGGAGAAATTAGCATTCTCTTATTGGCTTCTGACTTAGATTTATGAAATTAGTTGCTCCTAACATTGTTTGTCCACATTAATAAATGAAAACCTTAAAATGAACAATTCACACACAACACATTTCACTTAAAATAGTAGTGGTTGGATTTCATCACCAACCATTGCTTGAGATTTGGTGATGGTGGCATTCATCTCCATCCACCAATATCTACCCATAGAAACCCTAGGTCACCCTCGAGAAACTTGTTGGATTTCATCACCAACAAGAATTTCGCTGCCTCAACTTTGCCATAGTTTTTACCTTTCTTTTGATTAATTCAGAATAGTACATTTGAAACACACAAGATTGAAACGTAAGAAATGAACTCACATTAAAATGAGATAACCAATGAACAAGGTAAGACACACGTGTTAAACAAACTTAGCATTGGTTGTTTGTTTTTATTGTGAAAATTTAAATTGGGTGTTTCAGTTTATAGTATAATCTGTATTTTGATTTATTTGCTTTATGGTCCTAACTCAAAAAAAAAACAAGCATTAAATCAAGATAATCAAATGGAACCTTCATCCACCTTCCCCACCACTTCTGTGGTAGAATCCTTGAATGTGACATAGGTAGATTTATCTATAAGTCCATCACATTCCTTGCCATCCACAACCTTCCATATGGCCATGCCCCAAGAGGAGTCAACCTCCCCTACCATAGACAATCACATTACCCATATAGACATGGCAAGAGTAGAAGCTCTCATGAAGTCTTCTAATTATATCTTAGAGTCCATTCCCAATTCACCTAGATAGGATTCTACTTTACAACAAGAGCCTATTTATTCCCAGCCCCCATCCACCTTTACCCAGGTGTATACTAACCCTCTTTTTGAGGCATCAATTGCACCTTCTTCCCATATGTCCATTCCCCAACCCTCATGTGCTCCTAGCACCTCATATACCTCCACTTACACCAACCCCTTGTATGAAGCACATGTCAATGCTGCTTCACAAGTTCTAGCCTCACAAGTTGCCATACCTAGTGTAACTTGTCCCCAAGCCACATCTTCCATACCATCTACCTCCATACCCTTAGCCTCTGATAGAGATATTAGTGAGGCATGGGAACACCTAAACAAATTTCTTAGACAACATCAAAATGCTCAACAACAAGTACAAGTGAACCCTAAGCCTTTACATAACTCTACTCAGACTATCCTTGTTAACCAAGGTCCATCATGGGCACCATAATATTCTATGGTTTCTATCCCTATTCCCCCACCAAGCCATACCATCACCCATCCTATTCCCATTGGCCAACCTAGCCATAACCTTCATCCATCAACATCATTCCATAATTCCCCATATTTTCATCATCAATCTCCCATTCATCAATTTCCATCAAATTTACCTAGCCATCATTACCAATCTCATCATCACTTAGTCACTCCACAACATTTCTCCACTCCACCACAAAATCATCAGGTAATTCAAGGCTTCCACATTCCTGAGGAAGACCCTCGAATTAAGGCCATGCAAAAATAAATAGATCAATTGATTCAATATACTCCTAGTTTTTCAAACTAGAAACCAACCTTACGCCAATTGATCAATCAACCAATTCATCCTTTGGTACCATCACCACCATATCCGAAAGATTTCATGATACCTAAGTTTGAAAAATTTAAGGGAACTGAGGATCCCAAAGAACATGTGAGCACATTTGTACATGCATGCTTTAGAATTCAAAATGACAATGCTCTCATGCTTTGAAATTTTCCTCAAACATTAGGAGGAGATGCCATAGAATGGTATAATCAATTGCCAAGCCATAGTATTTATACTTTTGAGAAATTGATTGATCAATTCTTTGATCGTTTCATCTTAAATGTTAAAAAGAAGATCTCATTATCTGATGTCTATGCTTTAAGACAACATGATGATGAATCTATCTATGATTTTGGAAACCGTTGGAGGGTTGTCATCACTAAATTGCCATTCACCCTACCAATGGATGAGCTAATTAAGTTATTCACCAAGAGTTGCTTAAAACCTATCTCTTGGATGCTTCAACTACGAACTTATCAATCATTTGAAGAAGCTTTAGCTCAGGCTAGTGTCATTGAGGAGATCAAAATCCAAGAAGGCATACTTAAGCCTAAAAAGAAAGAATGGCAAAACAAGGGCCAATACAAAAGCAACTATTCTAGGCCAACAAAAATCAACACAAGCTACCCTAGCCAATCAACCCAATCAAGTTAATCAAGTGGTCATGAGCCAGCTGGTAATGGCTCAACAACAACTCATGCAACAAACACCACAACAAATTGCTTATCATGTGGTACCCTCAACAACACAAGCTATGCAAAACATAGTGCCAACTATGGAAAACCATCCCCGATGATAGTCTATCCGACAAAATTACCAATACACCCCATTAGCTGAGTCATATGCTTCCATTTTTAGAAGGTTATATGAGACAAACAAACTTGCTTTACCCAAAATCAGACCTGATGATCCCACCAAACATAGTAAACACTATCAAGAGCATCTATTTTGTCCTTATCATAGGAAAAATGGGCATGACATTAACAATTGCCATGTATTTAAAGACATAGTGCAAGACCTCATTGACTTGGGGGTGATCAAGCTTGATAATCCCCTCGCTCAAAAAAACCAAAACCTTGGTATATTTCAAACACCACTTCCTCATCATGAGGAGGTGCAACCAAATGTAGGGGGGGCTAACACCAAAACTCCTCCTAATCAAGTCAATCATATACAACAATACCAAGGGTTTGTAGGGGCCATTCATGTGGTCACTAGAGGTCAAAGGAACAACCAACAAAGGCAACCACCTCAAGCAAGTGTGTCACAACCTTCTACATCGCCACCCATCCAAGTTTCCCCCAATCCTTCATCACCCATCCATATCCCTAGTCAATCAAATCCTCCAAATCCACCCATCAATCATCCACCTCGACCAATCATCTCATTGAGTAGCCGATTAACTACAAGTCTAAAAATAGCTTCCACCAAATTGTCAATCTATGAGTTAATCCAACAATCTCCTCCACATCATGAGGCATTAATGGATATTTTGAAATCCATTGAATTACAATCACAAGATCCTAATGCCTTCAACAACTTTGTGGGGAGCATCCAAACATGCATGGAGCCTTCCATCACATTCTATGACTTTGAGATTAAGCCAATCTCATCAGAATTAGTAGACCCTCCATTGCATATCATGGCTCTAATTGACAAGAAGCCTTTTAAAAGAGTCCTAATTGATATTGGTTCCTCTATCAACATCATCACCACATCCACTCTTCATCATTTGAACCTTCCTCCATCTCATATCACCAAGTCATCATTCACCCTCAAAGCATTTAATGATGCTTTGTGTTCCATAGTTGGCACTATTGTTTTACCCATTGAAGTAGGGGTCAAAATATTGCATACCATGTTTCACATCTTGGAAGGATCCATGGCATACAATGTACTCCTTGGAAGACCTTGGATGAGGGAAATGAGATGTGTCCCTTCAATACTACATCAATGTTTGAAATATGTTCATGAGGGACAAGTACATTGCATACCGGTAGATGTCGAGCCATTTAAGTATTGCAATTTCATTTCAAATCCCTATGAGTCCATGCTTCCTTCCACTCACATTTTTCTTTCACCATCATCCAATCCATCCACCACTTCACCAATCTCTTCATCAAAGGATCCCATTCCTGAGGAGCTCCCTATCACCAATCATCATCAAGCTTCCACACCCCCATCATCTTCATCATTGACTACATGCACATGTGGTCATAGTCAGTCCACATCATCAACATCATTGCCATCCTCATCATCATCATCCATTCAACAACCTTCCCAAGCCAATCCATCACCATCACCTAATGTTTCACAAGTTGAATTAATGGATTGTGAGATACCTCCATCTCCACCATTCCTTGAGCCATCATATGACCATAGTCCTTCCATGTCATCCCAAGTCGAGGTCCACCTCACTAATCCTGGTATTGGTGAATATGTGGTCCAAGACATCACCATCACACCCCTCACCATTCCTAATGCTAAGGATTTTGGTCACCCATGTGACCCACATTTAGCCATAGGAGCAGTATATAACATGGGTTCAGCTCCAAATAGCATAAATTTTGTATATGGGGGGATTGATTCTTCATCAAGTCCAACTCCCATAGAAGAACCCAAAGAACCAACACTTGCCAACATTCCAAACATGATGGGATTTCCATCTCGATATTTCCACATAGTCAATTGGCAAGGTCATGGCCTAGGATTGCATGAACAAGGAGTGCATCAACCTATCGATGTTCCATATCAAGAGGTGCATGACCATTCAGGTCTAGGTTACCACCCACTTTCCACCACCTCTTCTCTTGAACAAGCCTTCCAAAGGCTTAATCTCAATTCAGGAGAAGAAGCCCTCCATCCCGATAATTTTGATGATGAAATCTATGAAGAATTCAAGCTTATATCGATAATTTTAGATGAATCTGAAGAAGAATCAGAGCCCATCATTCCCCATACCGAACAAGATGAGTTTTATCTCAACATGTTCCCCATCCATGAGCCCATATTTCACTTGCTTCTTCCACAAGAGTGAGCCACCCCTACCGGTGAACCACCACCTCCATTCCATTAAGCCATTTCATAAGACCAACTTGTAACATATGTACATAACACAAAAATAGTGGTTTTCACCACTACAAAAAAAATCAAAAATCAACAAAAAAAATTTCTTTTCTTTGCATTGCATATGTACATATCATTTAGACAAATGCATTTATTTGTGTTGCTTGCTGCTATTTAGGTTAACCAAGCCCCTAGCATCTTCTTAGGTTCCATCCATTCCATCCAACCTCATTCACCTTGCCCATAAGTCAACATGAATCCTATTGATTTATTTACCCCACTCCATAATCCATACGATCCGACTAAGCCAATTCTAATTGACATAAGCCTCATTGATATGGACCAGATTTCCTCACCTCCATCCTTTACCAAATTTGTCTTGTCCAAGGAATTTTTAAGGGCTTCCACCAACTACATTCCTCCATCCCCCCCTTTACCTTCACCTTCACCTTCACCTTTGGATCCTGAGGTTTTCTAGGAAGAAATAGATGAGGATAAGCCAGAAGAGTTTGATGACATCTTAGATGACATTCATATGATCCCTACACCCCATCAACTTGAGGAAGGTTCCCACATGTCTATTGAAGATACTATCGATGTGGACCTTAGTTCAGACAAAGACAATCCCCAAATTATCAAGCTTGGCAAAAGTTTATCACCCGATGAACAAGAGCAATTTATTGCTCTCCTCAAGAGGAAGAAGGGCATATTTGCATGGTCCTATAAGGACATGCCTAGTCTTGACCCTAGTTTGGTTGTCCATAATCTCACCTTACAGCCTGATGCTAAGCCGATCAAACAAAAACTTAGGAGAATGCATCCTACCATGGCCCTCTTGGTAAAAATAGAGCTTCAAAAACTCTTAGACATGAACTTCATAGTTCCTATCGACTATCCTGAGTGGCTTTCAAACATGGTACCCATTCGCAAGCCTAACGGGGTGATACGCATTTGCACTGACTTTTGAGATCTTAACAAAGTGTGTCCTAAGGATGACTTTCCTCTCCCAAACATTGATACTCTTGTCGATACCTATGCTGGCCATGAAATGCTTTCACTCATGGATGGTTTTTTAAGATACAACCAAATTCAAATAAATCCTGATGACCAACACAAAATAACATTCACTACACCTTGGGGAACTTTTTGTTACAAGGTGATGCCCTTTGGCCTCAAAAATGTAGGTGCCACTTATCAACGTGCCATGACATACATTTTCCATGACTACATGCATAATATTATCGAAGACTATGTGGATGATCTCTTGGCTAAATCTAAAACTTGACAAGAACATATTGGTGTATTGGAGAAAGTTTTTGATCGACTCCTAGAGCATAATGTAAGGTTGAATCCCAAGAAATGTGTCTTTGGTGTTACCTCGAGAAAACTTCTAGGATTCATTATCTCCAAAAGAGGCATTGAGGTGGACCCTAACAAGGTCAAGGCCATCATGGAGATGCCTCCCCCAACTAACTTAAAGGAATTGCATAGTTTACAAGGAAATATCCAATCAATCCATCATTTTATTGCGCAAATTTTTGACAAATGTAGGTCATTCAATCACCTACTACAAAAGGGGGTGCCATTCTCTTGGATAGATGAATGTCAAAAAGCCTTCGATGACATTAAGCAATACCTAGCTTCTCCGCCAGTCTTAGCTCCTCCTCATCTAGGGGTCCCATTTTATCTTTATATCTCAACAATGGACTTTGCATTAGGGACAATGCTTGCACAAAAGAATGAACAAAATCGAGAGCAAGTTGTCTACTACATTAGTCAAACATTGGTAAGCTATGAAACTAGATACGCTTATGTAGAAAAATTATGCTTAGCAGTGGTTTTTACCACTAAGAAACTTTGACATTACATGCTTAGCCACACAACTTATGTCATAGCTAGAGAAAATCCTTTGCATTATATGATTCCCCACTACAAAAACCACACTTACTATGATTTTCAACTTGGAATTCATTAGCCAAAAATCCATTAAAGGTCAAGTAATAGTCGATCAACTTGTGGAAGCTCCACTACCTAGTGATCATCCTTTGATTATTGAGCTCCCAGATGATTCAGTATTTGTTATCACTAAACAAGAAGAAGATGTCATTTCGAAGGAAGATATCGATATCACACTATTATTTGATGGCTCTAAGTGCATGAAAGGTCAAGGTTCTGGAGTCATATTTCATACACCATAGGGGGTACCTATCCCCTTATCATTCAAACTTGACTTCCAATGCACAAACAACACTATAGAGTATGAAGCCTTAATCCTAGGTCTTCAATCAGCTATAGCTATGAGCATTAAGCGTATTAGGATATTTGGTGATTCTCAACTTGTCATCAAGAAAATCAATGGAGAATACCAATGCAAAGAACCTACCATTAAGCTTTATCATGAAGTAGCAATGAAATTGCTCTCTAAGTTTGATTGGTATGAAATCAATAGTTTGCCATGTTTGACTAATAGATTTGTAGATGTGATGGCCTCTCTTGGATCATTGATTCCAAAAGACTCCTTTGGAGAGGTACAACCCCTTATAATTTCAATAGTCTCTAAATCTGCAATTGTTCATGTTGAGTCTAAAGATGAAAAGGATGTTTGCTTTATCCAATTAGATTCATATGAGCCTTGGTCAAGCCAAATAGTAGCCTTTCTCAAGTTTGGAACACTCCCATATGACATGTCTCGAACTGCCAAATGCACATTCAAGCAAAAAGGTAGCTCATTTCATTCTCTTGGGGGACGTGTTGTATAAACATGGTTATGATGGAGTCCTCCTTCATTGTCTCGAGGCTAGTGAGGCACAAAGAGCCATAGTTGAAGCTCATGATGGTACTTGTGGTGGTCATTTTAGTGGAATGGCCATTGCAAAGCGTATTCTATGCATGGGTTATTATTGGCCCACAATGGAACGTGATTGTTGCACCTATGTTAAACATTGCAAGAAGTGTCAAGAACATGCTAATTTAACTCATGTACCATCACAAGCCTTACAACCTATTCAAAGCCTTTGGCCCTTTTCACAATGGGGTCTAGATCTAATTGGAAAAATTTCACCTCCTTCCTCAGGACAACATACATTCATCATCACAACCATAGAATACTTCACAAAGTGGGTTGAGGTAATTCCTCTAACCAGTACGATAGGACCTAGAATTGTGGAGTTTATACTTCATCATATCATTTGTCATTTTGGTATACCCTCAAAAATCATTTCAGACAATGGCAAGTCTTTCAAGAACAAGGATGTTCGAGCACTTTGTGAGAAATATAACATTCAACATAGTTTCTCAACTCCTTATTACCCACAAGAAAATGGACAAGTTGAAGCTTCCAACAAGACCTTAATTGCTATTCTCAAGAAACTTGTCAAAGAAAATCATAGAGATTGGCATACACAAATTCCCTTGGCATTATGGGCTTATCGAACAAGCATCCGCATGCCTACAAGGGCAACACCATTTTCATTGGTCTATGGAGCCGAAGCAATCATGCCTCTTGAGCTCGAGATCCCTTCCTTACAAATTTCTTTGTAGGAATTCATAGATGATGACACTGCTAGACAAGCACATCTTGACCAACTCACACTTCTTGATGAGAGGTGAGTCAATGCTTTAGAGCATTTACGAGTTTATCAAGACCACCTCAAATGTGCTTACAATACCAAAGTTCATCTACATGAATTCCAAGTAGGAGATCTTGTCCTTAAAGAGAACCAACAAAATACCAATGCATTACCGCATCTTCATGATAAATTCATGGCTAATTGGTTAGGTCCATACATTATTACACAAAGAGTGGGTAATGGTACTTATAGGCTTGCTAGTCTAGAGGGAGAGGAAGAACCCGAACCACTTAATGTTATACACTTGAGAGCATTCTATGCATGATTTGATTTCTATATATGTATATATACATGGCTAATACACAAAAATATTTGCATACATTTCATTCATAACATTGCATTTCACTTGCATCTACATTCCAAAAATAATGCATTCACCCACATTTCATATTGCATTTCACATTTCACAAAATTGCATGTCATACATTGCATTCACATCCACATTTCATATTTCATATTAGGGATCATTTATCAAGTTCAAGGTCTTAATTGGTCCAAATAAAATCATGTTGCCTTAATCAGGGGCACCCTCACAAAGTCATCCACACAATTCCACTAAGTCATACTGCCATTCACACAAACCACACATTCACAAGTCCTAGGTGTTTTTGGTCACTCAACCACTCCTAGTGTTTTAAGAAACCTCCAAAATACATGTCGAGTTCTTTTTAGGACCATTGCACATATACACTAAGAAAATATTGAGTTTTGGGAATTGACTCCAAAACATTCTTGAACCAAACACAATTTCACATCTTAAAAACATCTTGTGTCAAAGAGGGATAACACCATACTTGGTATGAACCTCGAAGTGAAAAGGGTCATCCTTGCTAGTCCCATCATGCAACATAGTCCATAAAAATAGTGGTTCTCACCACTATCACAATTCCAAAAATAAAAGAAAGAGTAGGGAAAAATCCCTAACAAAAACTCTAAATATTTTACATCACACACCACTGATCAATTGGGTTGTAAGGATCATACTACATTTCTAGTCAGATGGTTAGGTAGTCATCCCCAAAACTTAAGAGATCAAAAAAAAAATTCATGGACTATGGAGTTAGCCTCCACTAGAGCTATAGATGCTTGACTGGCAGTGGAGTACGCTCATGCATGGTGACATGTCTCTTTTAAAAGAGACCTCTGACCGCTCATACGGACAAGCTAGCTTCTTGGTTTCATCCATAATAGGTTTACCCAATTTACTCAAGATGAGTTAATGAACTCACTTGCACACACATTGGTTCTTGATTACCTCGAGTCATTACCATGCTCTTGATTCGGTAAATGAATCCACTGCACACACATTTGGTCCTAGAGGGATTAGGCAATTTTAGTGAGTTTGTTTGATGCCACTAGTATGTTTGAGTCTCTACAAAATAGTCAGTCTTCCATATCAACATCCATATCTTCTTCCATGTCAACATCCATGTCATGTCAAGAGTCATTCATCCCATATGCCACCAAGTTTGGTGCCCCTAATTAAACAACAATGCTAGAAAATGGCCAAGCAAATATCTAAACTATAAATGATCATTAGCACATTCCATATTGCATTAATCATCCATATAAATATGCATTACACAAAAGCATTCCACAAAAAGCATTCACACAAACACATATAACACAAAAGGTAAAAGCCATGTATATATATATATATATAAAAATCGCATGTACAATGAGTGCCCAAAGGCTACATACAATAGAGCACCAAGGCTCATATACAAAAAGTGCATCTAAGCACTAGCTAATGCCTATGAGAGGACCCCTATGACCTAGTAGGAGCCCTAGACCTAGAACTCTACCTAGACTCAGCTGGCCTAGATGGCTCAATCATAGAGGAAGATGGAGGATCTGGCAACATGATATGATTCGCCATACATAAGTCCTCCAAGGAATGCACATATGCCTCGCTAGCTCGAAGTCACCGTAAGTCTAGCCCATGTCGATATTCCTTGCCTAGAAGCTCTGCTTAGAGCCTCATGATCATCTCTTGATCATCTCCACCAGCTCCTCTTATCACTTACTCTACTTGCATCTGAGCTATCATCACATCCCATACACTAAGCTCCACCCATAGCTATGCTACAACCTCATCATGAGACTACACTAAAGCCTCCTACTCATCCTATAGCTACTCTATCTCTACTCACAGCCTCACCACCTTTGATATCTCCCCCATATCATCATCCTCCTCCTCATCCCCTCCACCAACCATAGGAGTCTACTACACTACACCCCTCAATATCCTCCTTTGACTACTAGCTCGAAGATGTCTCGATCACTTTAGAGTCTCATCAAACTCCTCAACATCATCCCCACCATCAATCACCACCTTAGGTACCCATACTAGCTAGGCACCAAACCATACCACATACTCTAGGGTCATCCCCACATCATCCACATCAAGGACCTCCAACTCCTCATCATCCTCAATCACCTCCCTCCATGGCAGCACATGGAAGCCCCACCTCCTCTCGATACCTCCTATAAAACATCAACTCATCAAGTACTCCCTACGGTAAGCCAAACTACCACAACACCCATGAGAACTAGAAGTACTCTACCTCACTCCACCTCCTCCCAACTATCCACCTCGATTACCTCACCCACTACAACTACTCCCTATCCCTAATCCACATGGTCCCTCACCAAGGCCTCCATATCACTTGGGTGGATGTTAGTCCAACCCACATCTCCCAGTACCACTAGCTAGATCACACCAGACGACTCAACTGTACCTCCTCTACCACTACCCATCTCCTAGCATAGGGTTACACCCTATCCCAATCACTCCACACTAAAGTGCTCCCATCCCCAACACTAGAGAAGCAAGCTGCATCCCAAGCCCTTCCTCCTCCATCATGTCACCTCATATAGCTCTCAATACACCTACACCAACAAAGTAGGAGCCCATGCATATCGTTGTGGTGTAGTGAGAAAATCACTCACCAATCCCAATAGGTTCCATGGGAACCTACAACCAATACTATTGGGAATCACTATGTTCACCAACATGAACATCACCAAGGTCGGGAGGGGCTCCAACTCCTTGGCCACATACATGGTCAAGTATGGAATTCCCCCACACTCCACCCTCACCTCCTCCCACCTATCTCCAAACATCTTGCTCATCTAGGCCTTTTTATCATAGCCCACCTCCACCTTCAACCCCTCCACTAGCACCTTGAGAATGTGATACACATCCTCAAGGGTAATAGTCACCTCCCTATCGACAACTGGAAAGTCCCCCTATCCGCATCCCATATCTCAGCCAAAGCTGAAAGATACCCATCATCCACCCTCACCACATCAAGTCGGGCCGCATCCTCCAGCCCCACCACCCTCAACAAACTCCAATATGCCTTTTGACAATAATTTCCTCATCCCAAGAACAAGAGGAGAAAATCGATGTCATGGCTCCAAAATCTGCAACTACAACAATAAACACATTTCATGAGCAAAAAAAACAACAAAAACAACAAAAATTTGCACAACACAAACAAGTCTTCAAAAGCATTACCTTGGAAAATCTTACCTCTACACCAGCCACAACACTCATTCCCTCCACCACCATAGCTTCCATGCCAAAATTCCACCACCTCACTTCACTCCACTCCTCAGACGCAACTTCTCAAACTTGAAAATGCACAAATGAGCTCCATTTTCCCATTTGCAGGCTATTTATAGCAATTGCAGGTGCACTGAAGTGCCTTGGGGCATTTCAGACATGCTGAAACATGCATGGGAATTTTTAGATATGCTGAAGCATGCATGGGTATTTTCTGGCACACGAAAGCGCACCAGGGTATTTTTTGGACCTCAGAAATGCATACGGGCATTTGATGCATAAATCAAGAAAAGGTAAAATCGATCAAATCGGTAGCTTACCTCCTCCAAATTTCACCCACACATCAATTCCATCATAAAATCAAGTTTTGTGAAAACAGAAATCAGTTTGGATGCATAATTTTCATTTGCGACCAAAAGTCATAAAAACACAATTTCCAATTACAAAATATATCAAACTGGTCCAAATTTTTACAAAATGACCATTCTCATCATCTACATCATAATGCCCATCATCCCACCAATTTATATGACAATCTAAGTTGATTTAGCACATTAACTTGAATTTTATGTCCAAAAGACATAAAATTAACCAATATGCTATCCAACGTTCACCAATCAATTCTATTTTTCACAAATCATCACATTTCCTCATCAAAATTTCAAATTTTACCAACATCATACTCCATCATCCATTTCTTTCCACATACACTAAATTTCAAGTGAATCTTGTATATAGTGGTTTGTTCTATATACTTGGTGATTGCAGTGATTTGCATCCATGCAATTTGGTAAGATGAATGAATCACCATAAGAACACTTGGTCATCATCATCATTCCATATCTCCTAGTTTGAAAGCACAATCAAATTTGGTTCCTCACATTTCAAGTGAAACTCTGACAAGATTAATCTTGCTAAATAGCTATCATTGATGGCCTAGTTCATGGGGCTTAAAACATGGACAAAATTACATCACATCATTTCACATTTCCTTGATAGTCATCATGGTGATTGGCTTTAGCTAGGGTGATTGGTTCCGATCCTAGGAATTATCTGATAGTCACTAGTTGGCCCTCCGAAGTTGACTACTTTTTTTTTTTGCATCTTCATATTGCATATCAATGAGGCCATACGGCAAAATTTATTCAACATCATGGAATCACCCCAAATTTGGGGTAACTAAATTTGATTCTGATTTTCCCACAAAGGGATACATCTTACATGATCATGACATCTACATTTGGCACAAAACCCTTCATATATTGGGGCAAAAATAGATGCAATCATCATCCACATTTCTCCCAAAACCCTTCATCTATTGGGGCAAAAATAGATGCAATCATCATCCACATTTCTCCCAACCCCCTTCAACCATTGGGGTCAAAAATGGTCGCACATTCCATCATTCTCATTTCCTTCTTTGCACAACATTTATTTTTTCCATTCATTCTTTTTCAATTGGCTCATGAGATTCATCCACAACTCATTCACCAATTGAGGGGGTAAGCTACGCAATAACTCCAAATTCTTTATTCTTTTACCTTCAATTTTATCTCCACATTCCAACAAGAGAGAGAAGTTGCTTCTATGCCTAGCCCGATCAAGTGTCTCATATTTTTGCACCATATTGTGTTTCATGCAACATGGTACAAAAAGGGGCATCTGTAGACACCAAAATCTAGCCACTTGTCCTCCATCCATGCTTTCCCACCATCCATTTATCCACCATCCCTATTTCCCACCATTTTCTACCATTATTCATATTTATTTATATATATTTATTATATATATTTAAATATAATATTTTATATTATATTTTAATATATGTTTAATAAATATATATTTATAAAGTGGATTATTCCTAGCCATCCGATCTCATTTAATCTCATCCATCCATTTACCTTAATCCATGCCACATCCTAGATTGATTATCCACCCTTAGATATGCTTTAATCTCAACCACACGATTAGTGTCATTGAAACCCTAAAGTATGCCCTAGGTTGGATTATTAATATGAGTCATTTTAAGACTCAACCCTTGAATCCTATTGTGGAGTTTCCACAACCACCCCAAGCTTCTTGGGGACCCACTTGTCATGTTTTGGTATTAAAGGTTTTTGGTTTTCTTTGTCTTGTAAGAATAGTGATGTTTGACCGTTTATGTTAATGATTTTAATTGTTTTAGTTGTTTGATATTTAATGATTAATTAATCTAGGCATTAATGCTTAGATTAATTAAAATCCATTTTGATAAATATAGTTTAATGTTCTTCATACTATCTAAGGTGATGGAATGTGTTTAATAAAGCAAGGCCTGACCAAAACATTATCTAAAACAAGAAGAGGATACAAAAGGTACAAAGAAATTATGAAAGAAAATAATATGCTATTATCTACCTAATATAATTACATTAATTATATTATGTATATAGTAGTAATATTATTATGATGTTCTAAAATGTTATTATAATTATATTATTATGATTATATCATAATGTTCTAAAATGTTATTATTATAATAATATTATTATATTGTATATAATAATATTATTATAATATACTTTACAAAGGATGTGATAATAATATGTTTGACCATGTTACGTTTGATTGCAGGAGAATGCGATGGCAACTATTCATAATGATCAAAGGTAAGGGTGGATATTCCAAAACGTTCAAGGCTACGTAACATTGGCAAAAGAGGAAGCGGGCCAAAGATAGCGTTAGAGTTTCAAGAAGACAACACATAAGGAATCAGATTTGACAGTGAAACGGTTGAAACTAGAGGCATGCCATAAAACAAGCCAATAAAGAAACATTATTAGGGCAACCCATAACACTAATCGATGGAAATAAAGGTCTACCTTGAGAGCATGGAAAGTTTTTCGTTGGTATTGCGTAGCGTGAGTGCGAGAGCAAGAATCTTGATAGCCATGGCGAAGGGTTGACAACACCATGGCTGCATCGATGGTTGCCCCTTGACATAGTGTTGAAAATGCCATGGCTGTGATCAAACGTAGCACCATGGTGATGTTGTTTTGATAGTGCCATGGTTGTGTTGATCGTAGCACCACAACATGGTGTTGACAGTGCCATGGCTATGTCGATGGAGTGATGGCCTCACTGGGTTATATTCAAACCAAAGTGCCCAAGATGGGGGGACGTCATCCCAATCCTTGGGCATGTTTGGTATGGCTTCGAAGGGATACCATCAGGCCTTGGTTTTGAAGAGCACAACAAAAATCTCATTGAATGAGATTGGCCTACCTTATTTTAATGTGAATGTTGTTTGATTATATTCAATGTTTTAAAGGAGGCCTAAAATCATAGGGGTTATAAGGTATAGTTAAATGTTTTTTATTATTCATTTTTATGGGCGCAAAGGGGTGTTCTTGGGTAAAATGCCTATGTGATAAAAGAAATGGGAGACATAAGGAGTTATGTAAGATTATGTTTTTGGTTTTATTATTGTTTAAAATAATGTTTAAAAGTGTTATTTTATTGTATTAAATCATAGAAAATGATGATGGATTATTTTCTTATATCCATTTATTATTTTAATTGTGAAAGAAGTTGAAGCGAAAGGACTTCTAAGCATTATTTATACCTTGCTATCCTACCTATTTAGGGGGGGCTGGAAATGATGTAACATTCCGAAAAGCAATAAGAAAGAGCATTTTTCAGATTTTGAGAGGGTAGTAAACTTTTGTGAGAAAAATCAAAAGGAGGGTTTCTAATCATAAAACTAACATTTTTAGTGTCTTATCATTTTTGTATTTTAGTGACTTCTAGCCATTGTCTTATGCTATGAAATGGTTTGCAATAGGCGAAGGTCAAGATGATGCAATTTCTCTATTATTTTCTTTGAGTCTTGCACTTGATTTAATGGTATTGTGCTTATGTTGCAGGTCCATTAATTCAGGTTGTTTTATGATTACCTCATAACTTGGGATTTTGTAGGGATCTTGCTAAACTAATTCAGAATTTGACTTTTTCAGCTAACCAAATCTGCATTGTTTATTCATTCATTTTTGTTAAGTTCATTTTATTTCAAGCATTCAATCATTTCATTCTGGTCCATCCAGAATTTCAATTTCTTTTATTTTCATTCTGGTCCTTTTCCAAAATTTTTGCTAATTTCCTTTTAGTTTTATTTCTATTCTGGTCCATTTCCATAATTGTTAATATTTCAAGTTATTTCCATTCTGGTCATTTTCCAGAATTTTTGCACCTCCAAAATTCATTAATCTAAGATTTCAGATAAAACACATGGTTTAGGAGGGATACTAACCTGCTATTTCACATTAAATTAAGATAAGAAATGAAAGCTAATTTTGCTAACATTGCTAACACGCTAACTTCTACTAACTACTATTAGGGTAGTGGCATCAACATAAGGAAGATAAAATGAACCCAACTATCTAAAACTTACTTCATATTAAAGGCATGGACATTAAAATGAAGTGGAAAATTCCACATTTTATCATTTGAAACCTTTTAAGTGAAGATAAAATACTTTACTAACAGGGATTTAGGTTAGCATCAATTTAAAAAACCCTAAAAAGAACTGCTTTTATTGTACACTAGATATTCAGTTAGATATTTCAATCACTAAGCATTTTTAGAACCAACAAAAGCCCCTTGTTTATGGTCACATGCATTATTGAATTATTTCTGGCACTATTACAATCTTTAGATATTTTACCAGAACCTTGAAGAAGTTGAATGTTTGTCATTTGGTTTCTTTTCAAGAGAGATTTTTATATTCAATACTCTGCATGTGGTGGTATTTTGCAATTGGGAAAAATATACACACAACATCTTTGGCACTAGAAGGAGGGCCTTATTTTATGCTTTGTGATTTAGTTTTTTTTGCTAATGCTAATGTGGTCAGTTATGGTTCAACAATATTGTGTTTGTAGGTGCAACATGTTACTCTTGACTAGTTTGTGAGAAACCTTAGTAGAATAGATTTAAGTTTCTTAGGATGGACCCACCTAGATGCATTGCTACTAGGTCTAAAACCACTAAGGAAACCATTTTTCAAAGTATTTCTCCCAAACCTAGGAAACCGAGATACAAAATCCAAGGGATCGAAATATCGTATGAGCCTTCTAATACATTAGGTTTAGAGATGCTTTGCCAAGATTTGGAAAGGCTAGATCTCAGACCTCTAAATATGAATACCTTTAGTGGGTGTGTAGCCATTAGTTCCACCGCAAGAGCTACATCAAGTGTATCCTACTTTAGTAGAGTTATTATATTTGGTTAATATGCCCCAACAACAGCAACAACAACAACCAATTCCTTGGTTTGGTACCCAAAGTTCTTTGTTAAGTATACCTAGGGATGTCCATGACATACCTAGGCACCTTGAGAGGTCTATCCCTAAGTTTGTCCATGATGGTCCCATTTCAGTTGAAGAGCATGTTCAAATTTACAAGGACCATATGAGTAGGCAGGGAGTTAGTCATGAAGACGTCACTTGTCAACTCTTCCCTAATAGATTTGACCAAATGACTCATGAATGGTATAGGAATATTCCTGCAGGGTCCATTACATCTTGGGCCTAGTTGGAAGCTGCCTTTGTTAATCAATTTATGTCATTGCTAGATCCTACCATCATGTATAACCAATTCATGTCATGCAAGAGATATAATAATGAACCTATTAGAACATTTAATACCAGATTCCAAAATATTTACACAAACGTGACTTATCATTTTGTAATAGACACTACTATGGCATTTCAATTATACCTTGCAGCCTTAGACCCAATGACAGCCATGTTTACCCAGAGAAATCCTCAAGTTACAATGTTGGCATTATCCTATGCTGAAGCCATGACTATTGAGCAATAAATGACACTGCAAGGTGGCACTATGCCTCAATTTCTTGTATTAAGGCAATATGGCCCTTACAATCAATTTTTCATGATGAATCAAGCTGTGACACCTCAGATGCCCATGATGAATTCTTTGCCATATCATCAGTCATACCCATTCGCTCCCACACTTCCATATTTTTTGACATATCCTAATGTTGCCATTCCACCCACTCTACAAATGATGGATGCTAATTAGATAACATTACCAATATTTGAGGTGAGTAGTACTCAAGCCTCAAATGTGTATCCCATGGTTGCGCCTCTATAGGCCAAGGTTCCATGGTGGACCCAAAATACCCAGAGTCAAACCTTAGTGCCTAATCCAAAGGTTGCTAATGTAAAAAATGTTAGTGGATCTGGGGCTATCATGTTCCAGCCACAAGGTTCCAATTTTGAGCTGGAAGAGCTCAAGAGAATGACCATCAAAAAGGGCAATGACATAATTTGGTTACAAAAACAAGTTGCCCAAAATCCCATGCCCAATCAAAACCATGACCATAGGAGAATAGGACCATACAATATGTAGCCTAACAATGGACACGTACCCAATCTGGTAGCCAATTAGGATGATGCATTAGGGGATTGTGATGAGTCAGAGTCATGTGATGAGGAAATGCATCATTGTTGCCATATAAAGTTGAACGCTTTGGTGTATGAAGTTATTCATTATTTAGAAAATGATGAGATGGAGGAAGATATGAATGTGTTAGGAGAGGAAGGGGATGAAGCCTTGGAAGCTCAAACCGCTAGAAGTTTTGGGAAATACAATCACAAGTATTTTAGTTCCTCCTGATACAAAAGGTGATGTGAATCCACCACCTACATTTTTGGAAGAACCTAGGACAATGCCAAAAGTGTCAAATCCTCTACTCCCCTAAAACATCCTCTACTCCCCCAAACAACACTTTAGTTACTCCTGATACAAAAGGTGATGTGAATCCACCACCTACATTTTTGGAAGCACCTAGGACAATGCCAAAAGTTTCAAATCTTTGGAACATCCACTTATAACTTGGAATAAGACATGAAAAGGATGAAGGCCAATATCTCACTGTATGAGGTCTCTCAATTGTTGGGGCAGGATAAAATAGAGGGGAAGAGATTGAATTCCCCAAGTCAAATTCATGAGGTTAAATATTTAGAACCCCAACTTGCTATGAGGAAAGAGAAACCAGAGGTACCCCCTTTTCTCAAAACTATTAGGATCACAGGCAAGAATTTACGCAACTGTTTGATTGATTCTAGTGCCTCGACAAACATCATGCCTCTTGAGATAAGCCAAAATATAGGACTTAAGCCTGTTCATTTGAATAATAATGTGGTCCAATTGGAAAGATCTATGGTGGACGTAGTAGGTGTTGTAAAATATGTCCTAGTTTAGATTAAATCAGAGCCTAGGGTCCAACATTACATGGATATCCTTGTGCTAAATATTACTACCAAGTATGGCATGGTTTTGGGCAGAGATTGGAGCAGAAATCTCAATGGTTATGTGGTGACTGATTCCTCCCATATGTGGTTGTAAATCAAATCTGGGTAGATAGAGAGCCCAAACTTAGGGAAATGATTAAAGAGTCTAATAAACCCAATGAGATTCAGTTTACTAAATTACAATTAGAGGTTTACAATTTTGACATAGAAGACATAGTCGAAGGGTCCCAAAATGATAATATTTACCATGGTACATCGAAATAAAACAAGAGGTTGTGGACCCTAAAGTTTGATGGGTCCAAATAAAAATAAGGTATGAGAGCTGGGATAGAGCTCACATGTCTTGGTAGTAAGCCTTTGATTGTTGCCTATAGACTACAGTTCCCGGCCACCAATAATGTGGCGGAGTATGAAGCCCTAATTTTTGGACTTTAGTTAGCCCTAAGAGAAAATTTAAAGTGCCTTAAGGCATCGAGAGACTTAGAGTTAGTATTCAAATAGGTCAAGGAGTAGTATACCTATAGAGACAAGAGGTTGAACCTCTATAAAACCATAGTGAGATAATTAATTAATGAGTTTGATAATTTCAATATTTCCCTCATCTCAAGAAAAAATAATAAAATGGCTGATTCGTTAGCCATAGCGGCCATCATGCTTTCACTTGCTGACCATAAAAAATGTAAAAAAATTTCCATAGAGTTAGTGCCTTGTCCCTCCATACCAAAAAATGTCACGAATTTACATGTCTTTGATAGTGATAGACACATTTTTAGTTTTGTTACTAATTCTGGTATATTTGAAAATCATGTTATAGACAAAGAAGAGAAGAGGTAAGTAGAAGTAGGAATAACCAGAGTATGGAATGATATGCCAAGTGATAGGGCCTCTCTTGAAAAGTTGTTTGATATTAGATATCAAAATAAAAAGAAAATAAAAATACCATCCCCAAAGGAATCATGCAATTCAGTCAATTTGGGGAGTGCAGTAGATCTGCATGAAGCGTTCATTGCAAAGGCATGCACACAATGATAGGAGGAGTCAATAGCTCAATTTTTAGGAGAGTACATTTATTGCATAGCTTGGAGCTATGAAGAGCTGAAAACATATGACCAGAATGTAATCATGCATATTATTCCTCTGAAGCCTGATTCCAAGCCTTTTAGACAGAGGTAAAGAATGGTTAACCCAATCCTAGAGCCCTTGATAGAGAAGGAAGTGAAGAGGTTTTTGGAAGCAAAAATCATATTCCCTATTAGGCATTCCACATGGGTGGATAATATTGTCCCTATTAGGAAAAAGAGTGGATAAATTTTGTTGTGCATAGACTTTAGAAATTTGAACAAAGCTTGCCAAAAAGACAATTACCCATTACCCACCATTGATGAGATACTCCAAAAGGTAAATGGGTCTGAAATGATGTCATTTTTGGATGGATACTCAAGATATAATCAAATTCTCATACATCCAAATGATAGGATGAATATGACCTTCACCACAAAGTGGGGAACATTTACCTATCGGAGGATGCCGTTTGGTTTGTTGAACACTGGAGCCACTTTTCAAAGAGCCATGGATTTTGCATTCAAGGGGATCATTGGTAAGTGCATTATTTTCTATGTGGATGATATCCCTGTCTTCTCCAAGAAGAGGGAAGATCATGTTAAATACTTGAGGAAAGTACTCCAAAGGTGCAGGGAACATGGAATTTCCCTAAATCCAAAAAAGTGCATCTTTGGGGTAACAGAGGGTAAGTTGTTAGGGCATGTTAGTTAAAAATATGGGATTTCTATAGACCCAGAGCAGATAGCTATTATCCAAGATATTCCTCATACCAATAGCAAAAAGGAGTGTAGGTCCTTTTTCGGTAAGATTAACTTTGTGAGAAAATTCATTTTAGGTTTTGTCGAGATTGCCAAGCCCCTAAATGATATACTAAAAAAGGATGTTCTAATAAAGTGGACCAGTGAGAAAAGGGATGCCTTCACAAGCATCAAGGATGCTATTTCTAAAGCCCCTATTCTCATTAGTCTAGAATATGCTAAACCATTTTATGTTTACACATTTGCTTCATATCATTATTTTGCAAGTGTGTTAACTCAGAAAAGTGAAGACAATGTTGAAAATCCTATAACCTTTCTGAGTTCTCCTTTGAAGGACGTGAAGCTGAGGTATTTTGTCTTAGACAAGCAAATGTATGCCTTGTTTTAAACTATAAAAAACTTCAGGTGTTACATTATGCATAGTAAAGTTTTTGCTATAGTTCCTAACCCTGTAGTAAATTCCATGTTCTTACAGAGTGAGCTAGGTGAAATAAGGAGGAAATGGATTTCTACCCTTCAATAATTTGACTTAGATATAAAGCCCATGAAGATAGTGTGTGGACAATGTTTGGTCAAGGCCATTGTAGAAATTGACCCTTCAATAACGTGCCAAAACTATGAGGTTAATGATATCACTACAGAGGAATGGTACGTAGATATTGTATATTTTTTGTTAAATGGTAAGTGTCCTTCTCTTTTGAATTCCACTCAGCGCAGGGAACTATGTTTTAAATCAACTAGATTTTTGATTAAATCTAGTGTGTTGTACAGGAAGAATCACAAAGGAATTTTTCTTCATTGCATTACTCAAGAAGAAGAAACCCAAGTACTCAACGGTAAGTATGGAACTGGACATAGGTCAGCAAATGCGACACCACACTAGATTCTTAGAGTTGGGTATTACTGGTCCCACTTGTTTAAAGACGCACATACACATGTAATAACATGTCACATATGCCAAGTGGCATCCAACAGAGAGTGAAATGAAGCAATCCCGTTGTAGTCAGTGGTAGAGACGAGACCATTTGCACAATGGGGATTATACTTTTTTGGGGTGATAAATCCTAACTCATTCAATTCCCATAAGTTCATCCTCATCATTACTGATTACTGCACAAGGTGGATAGAGGCTATACCTACTAAGAATTCCACCTCTAAGGTTGTGATTAGATTTCTATAGGAAAACATAGTCACTCGTTTTGGAATGCCTAACTCCGTAGTAAGTGACAACGATTTTGCCTTTTCCTCTTTAGAATTTACAAATTGGACATATGACAATAAAGTGAGTCTAAAATTCTCTTCCAATTATTACCCTCAAGGAAATGGTTTGGCAGAATCATCAAATACAAATTTATTATGCATAATCAAAAAATTATTTTAAAAGAACCCTAGAGATTGGCATAGTAAGTTAAAATTTACCCTTTGGGTAGATAGGACCAGAATCAAGGAGTCAATTGGGACATCTCCTTATCACTTAGTCTATGGGAAAGATCCTATATTTTCCACTAATCTGAAATTGCAAACTTTACATTTTATAAAAGACTATATTGGGACTGATAATAAACTTGAAACCATATTAACACAATTAATGCATCTTGATGAGAAGAGGGAGGAAACCATGCTTCATTTTAGCAAACATCAAGACATAATCAAAAGGTGGTTTGATAAACGGTCCAAAATTAAGGCTTTCAAAGCTTCAGATTTAGTTTTTTTGTGGGATAAAAGGCATGAGAAAAGAGGAGAACATGAAAAATTTGATTGCTTGTAGTTGGGACCTTATCTAATAACCAAAGTCCTAGGTGAAAATAGTTTCAAATTAAAAACCTTGGATGGAAAGGATTTGGCCTTACCCATCAATGACCTTCATTTAAAGCATTATTTTTAGGCCTAAGGGTAGATTCATTGTATTATATGTACACTAATTAGCTTGCTTGATTGTTTGTCTTGTTAGTTTTATTTCCTGTTTATTTTATTTTCTTTGATTTTAGGAGTTTTTAGTGTGTCAAGGTTGTCTAGTTTTGGATTTGATTGTAAGAGTAAGAGGTCAGCCTATGTGTATATGAATATCAACCAAGACTAAAAGGATGTGAAACATTGGAATCATATGGCAAAAGGTCTTGAAAATGTGAATATTATTTGCAGCTCATGAAGCATGAAGTCTTTGATTTTTGCATATCATCCACCCATGTCTCAAGGGCACATTATTATCACATAAACATCATGATCAATCCACCTCCATATGCTAAACCCAAACACTGAAAGTGAAGTCCAATTATCTTGGGATCAAAGGCACAAAGAACACTAAGAAGATCTTAGGTTTGGAAATTGTTGCCAAATTTGTCGTGGGTCTATCACATTTCTGTCCATGTCCAACATCTTGGGTAAAATAATACGAAACCATACTTGGATGGGGATGTGAGGAGAAAAGATAATTCTGGTCTATCCCGTCCTGCACATAGTCCATGAATAGTGGTTTTTACCACTAGAATATTTATGCTCATAAAATAATGGTTATCACCACTAGCATGATTTACAAATCAGATTAGTAAGGATAGGGTCAAATTATCATCATACCTTGGTTGAGAATCCGATTCTCCAAAACTCTAAACTGAATTGTAAGGATCGTACTACTTGTCCCTCAGAAGGATGGGTAGTCATCCCCAAAATTCTTTAAGGAAAAAAAATATAGAGCAAATCCAAGCAAAGAAGACTATATTATGGGGTTAACCTCCACTGGGGCTATAGACACTTGATTAGCAGTGGATTACACTCATGCCTGGTGACATGACTCCCGTAAGGTTGAGATTTATGTCCACCATGAGGATAGATTAGTCTGATGACCTCATCAATAACCGGTTTAATTATTTTGGTGAAAGATGAGAGCAGTAAAGGATAGGGTTATATTCTCATGACACCTTGGTTGAGAGTCCGATTCCCCAAAGCTCTAAGGTCCACTTGGACACACTGACCCTTGATGATGACAACTCATAACCAAGCTCTAGATCTGGTCAATGAATTCATTGCACACACATTTGATCCTAAGATGGTTAGAAATTTTTGAGGTGTTTGCCCAAGCCACCATAGAATGTGCTGCCCATGCTATAAAATTTTTACCCTCAAAGCTCTCCATATTCATTGCGATAATTCTAGTCAAGTAAAATTGGTGATGCAATGCAAAAAAGTTACAAACAATAAGGTGTGGAGTACTTCACACATAGCGTTATATTGCATGATTCTAATATTTTTTTGTTCTTATGAGTCTATTGACATTATTTATGCATTTGTTGACGCTTGCTGCTTCTTGGTTTAGAGTGTGTTTTCAGATTTTCTTTTTGGGTTCTCACCGAAATGCTCAGGAGCATTTCCCAGTAGAGTTGCCATTTTGTTGTGGAGTTTCCACAACCACCCCAAGCTTCTTGGGGACCCACTTGTCATGTTTTGGTATTAAAGGTTTTTGGTTTTCTTTGGATTGTAAGAATAGTGATGTTTTATCGTTTATGTTAATAATTTTAATTGTTTTAGTTGTTTGATATTTAATGATTAATTAATCTAGGAATTAATGCTTAGATTAATTAAAATCCATTTTTATAAATAGATTTTAATGTTATTCATACTATCTAAGGTGATGGAATGTGTTTAATAAAGCAAGGCCTAACCAAAACATTACCTAAAACAAGAAGAGGATACAAAAGTTACAAATAAATTGTGATAGAAAATAATATGCTATTATCTACCTAATATAATTAATATTATTATGATGTTCTAAAATGTTATTATAATAATATTATTATGATTATTTTATTCTAAAATGTTATTATTATAATAATATTATTATATTTTATATAATAATATTATTATAATATACTTTACAAAGGATGTGATAATAATATGTTTGACCATGTTACGTTTGATTGTAGGAAAAGGTGATGGTGGCTATTCAAAATGATCGAAGGCAAGGGTGGCTATTCCAAAATGTTCGAGGCTACATAATGCTAGCAAAAGAGGAAGTAGTCCAAATATAGCATTAGGATTTTAGGAGGACAACACATAAGGTACCGGATTTGACAGTGAAACGATTGAAACCAAAGGCATACCGTCAAACAAGCCAACAAAGAAACATTATTAGGGCAACCTGTAACCCTAATCGATGGAGATAAAGTCTACCTCGAGAGCATGAAAAGTTTTTCATTGGTATTGCGTAGCGTGAGTGCGAGAGAAAATAACTCGATAGCCATGGTGAAGGGTTGACAACACCATGGTTGCATCGATGGTATCCCTCTGATGTTGTGTTGATAGCGCCATGGCTACGATCGAATGCAACACCATAGCAATGTTGTTTTGATAGTACCATGGCTGCATCGATCATAGCACCACGATGTGGTATTGACAATGCCATGGCTACGTCAAGGGTGTGATGGCCTCACTAGGTTATATTGAAACCAAAGTGCCCAAGATGGGGGGACATCATCCCAATCCTTGGGAACATTTGGTATGGCTTAGAAGAGATACCGTTGGGCCTTGGTTTCGAAGAGCACAATGAAAATCTCGTTGAATTAGATTGGCCTGCTTTATTTTAATGTGAATGTTGTTTAATTATATTCAATATTTTAAAGGAGGCCTAAAATCATAGAGGCTATACAGTATAGTTAAATGTTTTTTATTATTCATTTTGATGGGTGCAAAGGGGTGTTCTTGGGTAAAATGCCTATGTGATAAGAGAAAGGGGAGACATAAGGAGTTACGTAAGATTATATTTTTGGTTTTATTATTGTTTTTAAATAATGTTTAGAAGTGTTATTTTATTGTATTAAATCATAGAAAATGATGATGGATTATTTTATTATATCCATTTATTATTTTAATTGTGAAAGAATTTGAAGCGAAAGGACTTCTAAGAATTATTTATACCTTGCTATCCTACCTGTTTAGGGGGGGTTGGAAATGATGTAACATTCCAAAAAGTAATAAGAAAGAGCATTTTTAGATTTTGAGAGGGTAGCAAAATTTTGTGAGAAAAATCAAAAGGAGGGTTTCTAATCATAAAACTAATGTTTTTAGTGTCTTATCATTTTTGTATTTTAGTGACTTCTAGCCATTGTCTTATGCCATGAAATGGGTTGCAATAGGTGAAGGTCAAGATGATGCAGTTTCTCTATTATTTCCTTTGAGTCTTGCACTTGATTTAATGGTATTGTGCTTATGTTGCAAGTCAATTATTTAGGTTGTTTTATGATTACCTCATAACTTGAGATTTTACAGGGAGGAGCTTGCTAAACTAATTCAGAATTTGACTTTTTCAACTAACCAAATCTGCATTGTTTATTCATTCATTTTTGTTAAGTTCATTTTATTTCAAGCATTCAATCATTTCATTCTGGTCCATCCAGAATTTTAGTTTCTTTTATTTCCATTCTAGTCCTTTTCCAGAATTTTTGCTAATTTCCTTTTAGTTTCATTTCTATTATGGTCGATTTCCAGAATTGTTAAGCTTTCAAGTTATTTCCATTCTGGTCATTTTCCAAAAATTTTGCACCTCCAAAATTCATTAATCTAAGCTTTCAGATAAAACACATGGTTTAGGAGGGATACTAACCTACTATTTCACATTAAATTAAGATAAGAAATGAAAGCTAATTTTGCTAACATTGCTAACACGCTAACTTTACTAACTACTATTAGGGTAGTGGCATCAACATAAGGAAGATAAAATGAACCCAACTATCTAAAACTTACTTCATATTAAAGGCACAAACATTAAAATGAAGTGGAAAATTCCACATTTTATCATTTGAAACCTTTTAAGTGAAGATAAAATACTTTACTAACAGATATTTAGGGTAGCATCAATTTTAAAAACCCTAAAAATAACTGCTTTTATTTTACACTGGATTTTCAGTTAGATCTTTCAATCACTAAGCATTGTTTAGAACCAACAAAAGCCCTTTGTTTATGGTCACATGCATTATTGAATTATTTTTGGCACTATTACAATATTTAGATATTTTATCATAACCTTGGAGAAGTTGAATGTTTGTCATTTGGTTTCTTTTCAAGAGAGAGTTTTCTATTAAATACTCTGCATGTGGTGGTATTTTGCAATTGGGTAAAATATACACTCAACAAATCCTTGGAAACTCTTTGGAATCCTAATTATAGAAAGAAACCTAAGTTTTATAAGTGCCCTAGAGTTCCAATTGAGCCTTTAGTTCCCTAACCCTACATTTCCCCTAATCCATCTACCATTCCTCCATTTCCTCGCTCACCGTCATCACCGTGGCATCACTCACCCTCATTAGATATACTTTCATAGGTTTTATTTGACCTCTCGAGCACCTTGTTACACTCCATAGAACTCTCAAGTACCCTTCTACACTCCATAGACCTCTCGAGTGCCCTTCTGCACTCCATAGATATCCCGAGCACCCTACTATGCTCCGTAGAAATCTTGAGCACCCTGTTATGTTCCTGAATAACCCGCAGGTATTTTAGAGTCCTATTATGATGTCGAGCAAGATCCTTGAGTTTTTCTAGGGTATGCCCTTGCCATCAACCTGCAACCTATCCATCCATCAACAAACAATCATTAAAAGCAAGGTAAATCTATTTTTGTTGTTATGTTTCATATTGTCTTATTCTGTTAACATTTTTATTGCTATAACTGGGGTTTTAAGTTATGATTTATGAGGGATCATAATATGGATCCCTCATTTTTTATTACTGATTCTCTAGTTTCTTTGTGTGTAGGTTTTGACAGTACATCACAAGCATTGGAAAACTTCTTAAGCTAGAGTGGCCTAATATCAGATACACAAATGGCCACTCAACCTTGTTGGGAGCAAAGATATAATTGAAGACACCACCAGTTATTGGTGGCTAGGGTTTTAGAGAACCCTAGCAAAGTTTGTAATATTGTATCAAGGGATTCTTGGATCCACTATTGTAACAACAGAGTTTCTAGGCTCCCCTCCTTTATCAATATAAATTCTATTTTGTTGTGCAATATTTTATTCACTTGAGTTATGTTTTATTTAGCATTGTTTTGTGTTGCGTTTTAGCTCTATAGTAATTATATTTTTCATTTCTTGATTAAATATCAAATCATCCACTCAAAAACCCTTATCAAAAATATACACAATAAAGCTTAAAAATAACTCCTTATATCTTCCTTTTGAAACTCATAATATAAATATTTATTTAACAATAAGAACCTGTTGAGAAGCAACACACCCCCACTGAAAAATCAATTTCATCCTCTGAAAATTCTGGACTTTCTTTTTGCAGCAGGGACCCTCTTGATGATCTTCAGTTTTAAATCTTGCTTGCCTCCTTTTTAAAAGTTGTGTTTTCCTTGCTTTCTAGCTTTGATTATCTCAGGATTTACTTTTCACATGCTAGAATGATTCATGCTTAGGCCAAATCATGCGCCGGTACGAGAAAAATCCAGAAAACAGATGCATAATTGCCTGAAAAGCAAAACTTTCCTTTTAAGGTAAAGTCACGAAATCGTGACATTTCCATTTTTGGAAGTGTCGCGAAATCGCGACAGAAAAATAGAAAATCGGCTAAATCAGAAAATCGCAGCGAAATCGCGACACTTTCCATTTTTGGAAATGTCGCGATATCGCGACATTTCCATTTTTGGAAGTGTCGCGAAATCGCTACCAGCCGGTGGGGAGAGAAGGAAAGTGTACGAACGGGCGCGATTTCGTGACATGTCGCGAAATCGTGACATGTCGCATTTTCGCTGAGTGAGGATGAAAAATGCCTAAGCCAAGATTCGTCGTGAAATCGTGACATGATTGGAGAGAAGCATGCTCGGGAGGAAGATGTCGCGAAATCGCGACGAATCTTGGCAAAGATGACGCAGTTGTACGGACCGTCGCGAAATCGCGACGGGTCCAGTTTGTGGAAGCAAGAGGCAGCAAGTGGAATTTGATGGAAAAAGAGTTAAGTAGTGAAACTGCAGCGATGCGCTGCATGTTTTGAAGTCAAGAAGTGAAACTGCAGCGATGCACTGCATGTTTCGAAGGAAGTCTAAACTCAAGGTTGCAGCGACGCGCTACAAGTTTTAGAATTTGCAAAAGCGCAAGGCATCGATAAAGAGAAGTTAAAGCGTCTAAGTGTTCGAAGTTGCAATGACGCGCTGACATGTTCCAAAATCGTAACGTCGGGAGCTTCAAAGAGCTTAAGTGCTAAAACTGCAACGATGCGCTGCATGTTTTGGAAAAGGTGCACAAGGCAAGAAGATGCAGCGATGTCGTGAAATCGTGACATGTCGCGTTTTCACGACCGACAGGGGAAGAAGCAGCGCAGCGCTGGGGACGTCGCGATTTCGCGACATGTCACGAAATCGCGACATGTCGCAGAATCGCGACAGGAAAGAGAAAGTCCTCAGAGGGCCTGAAAGTGCATTTCAGCTGAAGCAGAGGGCATCCTGGGGTAGCGACACGTGTCAAAGCGTGTATCAGACAAATTAGGCCATGTGCAAGCATGCATTAAGGTTTTTAATCTGATTTAAATGTTAAAGCTTCTGATTTAATTAAAGTGCTAATCTAACTCATCTTTTGTCTTTCATGCAGGATTCCATCTGGCACTTACGGGACAACCGGGAAAGGCCATGAAGACAAAGTTAAAGTGCAGATTTGATCAAGGACCGCCATGCTAGAGGAGAAGATGCCGGTGAAGGCATTCAATGACAAATTTATGACCGAATTAATAGCATGAAGACCATCTCAACTCAGGGATGGCTTTGCGGAGATCAAATTGATGGAGAAGTGGTGACTCATCCGGCTCACCAGCAGAATTAATGGAGGCATTTATTTGCAGTTGCGGATGAATGCAAGTGGCTTTAGATTTTATCTTCTCCATTTATGGCAGCTGACTCCCCTGATTTTCCGAAGGGTTAAGTTCTATCCGGACTTTGATTTTAAATGGATTTTTATTGTAAAACCCGGGTCCTAGGGTTTAGAAAGATAAGGTTTGCAGTTTGGGGAAGAAGATATTTTTGAAAAGATCAGGGTCTGTCCTGAGTCTATAAATACTTCTTCTCAATGTAATTGCGGGAGGCGGAGACTTAGAAATAAAAGGCTTATAAGCAATTTCTTGCAAATCTTGTGAAATCCTTTGTTTTCTGGACTTGGAGTTGATGTGCTTTTGCTGTTTTCTGTGGTAGCATGGCCAGGAGCCTAATATTTTGCAGAGTGTGATAAGTGTATCTTCTTTTGTTATCCGTTCCATTAAAGTTTGTTAGATATATGTTGTAAATCTGAGTTATCAAGTTTAAATATGCTGTTAGGCTTCAGTTGTTCCATTGTCTGCTAGGGGAAATTACAGATTTGAGGTTAAGTTTGTTCTAATTGCTCTGTCTTCACTGTGTGAGCTAGGCTATCGGTGAAAGATACCAATTTTAACCAGCTGCCCTTGGATTTATAATTTTTTGCTAGATCTCTTCCACTCTGCCTTGTGCTCTTAGTTGAAAGTGATCTTAGACTGACTGGACACTTTCTTCTTTGATTTGTTCTGTTGTGAAGCTAATAGCATAGATAAGATTGATAGTTTAGGGTTTTACAGTTTATGTTGGGATAAACTTCTCTTTCTGCCCTACCCTACCCTCTCTTTGTTTTCGGTGAATGATCCATTTTTACTTTCTTTATTTGTCTTTTATTTGAATCTGCTGACCCATGAGAGCTAGATCAAGAATCAAGTTAAATCTGATTGTCAACAACTCGACAACTATCGAACAAGTTCGAGAACCCCCTGTAAGGTAACAGACAGTCCATATTGAAATCTATTCCAGAAGTGGAAAAGAGTGAATAGACATTCGACCCGACTCTATAACTCGCACCTTGGATAACCAGCTAGATCCTAAAGTGAGTGGGATTCATCCCGTGGGTGTCTCCGGAGCTTCCTGCCCATCCTTCGCGGGGTGCGTATGAAAGTCGGACCAACATCTAATTGGCGCTAGAAGGAGGGCCAGAAAATTTGTTCTTAGTGCACTTGAGTTGGGAAATCCGACTGTATGTGGTGCATGACAACAACATATTGTAAGAGTCTAGCATTTTAACATTTAAAAGTGGCTCAGTTTTATAAATTGTCAGTACAATTGTCAGTGCAGTGTTTTAAATTGCCAAATACAGAACCTATTGAGAACTGCAAAGTTATAAGTGCTTGTGAAAGCTGGATTCTACATACAGGGTAACAAGGTCCCACCCCAGAGCTGGAGAGCTCCTTGTCCCTGAATTAGAAACCCCGAGAAGAACTAGCCTCAGAAGGGCCAAATCTCTATCACAGACAATTTTATCACCATTGATAGTCACTCCAACCAGAGCTCAGAATATCCCTGTCAATCCATTAGCTATGGCAAATTGGTTGGGCTCCACTGCTTTGAACATTTCGGGTATAGCCCATGACTTGCCCAGAAATCCAGAAAGATACCTCCCTAGGTATAAACATGATGGGACAAGAACTGCAGAAGAACACTTGGTTGCATTCAAGAATGCACTGAAGTTATTAAATGTACAGCATGAGGATGTTGCCTGCAGACTCTTCCCGTTCACTCTCCAGGAGGGAGCTTATGATTGGTTTCTAAATCTTACCAATGATTCCATCACTAGTTGGAATGATTTAGAAAAAGTTTTTGTATCACAGTTCGGGGAAGTGATAGACCCCAGTATTTTATATCAGCAATTTTCTGGCATCAAAAGAGAACTGAATGAGTCTATCAGATCTTATAATGTCAGATTCCAGAAAGCTTATGGTAGACTTACTGGGTATTATGTGCCTAATGCAGACCTGGCACTAGAGATCTTCAGAAATTCTTTAGATCCCATGACCTCTGTCTTCTTGAAGAGGGATGCCACTGTTACCAATTTGACAGAAGCTTACAAAGAAGCTTTGATTCTGGAAAGACAGTTGGGACCCCAGCCTTTAAATATTCAACAAACTCCTCTGATCACACAAGCTGCTCCTGTGTTCAATCCCATTCCACATCAGATGATGTTGCCAGTTTGTCAGACTTTACCATCGACAAGACCATCAAGCTGCTGCACCTGTTGAGAATGTACAGAACCCTATGAAAGAGGCTGACAATGCAAGGATTGAAGAAGTCTCAAAGATTGTTCAGAAGCTGGCCAATGATTTTTTGAGTTTTAAAAGGCAAACTTCTACTGGAGACAACCCCAACAGATATTCATATCAACCAAACAGATTTAACAGGCCCCCATATGAACCTAATAAAGATTACAAGGGTAAAGCTCATGATGTGAACATTTGTGATTTGGCCCTACCCAACTGGTGTAGAATTCATGCCACTTCTCAGCATGGGGAGTTAGATTGTGTGGAATTTTGCAATGCATTTGAGGCCTTGTCTGCAGATTTCACCTCTCAAGAAAATCAAAGAACTGCTGATGGCCCAAGTTCATCTGGCCACAGTGCAGCCATGGTCCTGGATTCCTTTTCTTTCCCGGATGAATCTGAGAATGTAGTTGAAATGCCTATGGATGAAGTACAGGCTTTCCAGCAGTACAGAAGAGATAATTACAACCTGAGAAACAGGAATCCTGAGCCTAATACCACATCAACTCCTCCTGACAACTCTCACAATATTCCTCCTGACCCCTCTCCAAGCAATAATCCACCTCCACCAAAGGGAGGGGCTCAAAGAGTACCAGATGTTGCTATTCCTCCACTTAACAAAGGATATAACATAGTGGAGGATATGAAAAAGATTAAGGCTAACATTACTTTGCATGAGTTGGCACAGATTTCAGAGCAGAGAGATAATCTGATAAAGACATACTCTGGCCCTGTTGCTAAACCTGTGGATAAAGGGAAGAAAATAGCAAATGCCAATCTAGCCATGTACAAAGAAAAGACTGAAGTTCCCCCATTTTTACTGATTGTCAAAATTTTTGGGAAGAATTTACATAATTGTTTGGTAGATTCAAGTGCATCTGCTAATGTCATGCCATTGGCAATTTGTCAGCAATTGGGGCTGACCCCAATGAAGTCTGAGAGGAGAGTTGTCCAATTGGACAAGTCAGAGGTTAAGGTTGTGGGAGAGCTGCAAAACATTCATATCCAATTAGCCTCTGAGCCAAGGGCTCAACATAAGATCGAAATCCAAGTTGTGGATATCCCAGTGGGGTATGGGATGCTGTTGAGTAGGGATTGGTCTAAGTCTCTAAATGGATATCTGGCAACAGACTTTTCACACATGTGGTTGCCATGGAAGGGTGTGGCCAATCAATTGCGGGTTGACAGAGAACCCAGGTACAAGCACACGATTACAGAGTACAATGCTGCAAATGAAACTGTCAATGTTGCAGAGGTAGACATTGGTGTCTACAATTTAACAACTGGGCACAATAATAAATTTAACAAAGCTCATCCTGTACATACTAATGAAGTTTGGACACTTCATGTGGATGGAGCAAGATGTAAGCAGGGTTCTGGAACAGGGCCAGTCCTCAAAGGACCTCAAATTCAGACATTTTTTATGTCTTACCGCCTCGTAGTTCCCATGTACTAATAATTTAGCAGAGTATGAAGCTCTGATTTTAGGTTTAAAATTTGCATTGGATAAAAATGTGAAAAACATTCAAGTTTTCACTGATTCAGAATTAGTGGCAAGCCAAGTCAGGGGTAAGTTTCAGTGTAAAGCCTCTTATCTGAAGGGATACAAGCACAGAGCTTGGGATCTTGTGGAAGGCTTTGATGCATTTAACTTAACACATATACCCAGGGAACAAAATTCACATGCAGATGTCTTGGCATCTTCAGCTGCAAGTTTAAAGCCATTGGAAGATTTTAAGTGGGATAAGTTTTCAATTGAATTAATCCCCTGCCCTTCAGTTCCTAACAATATAGATAGCTTTCAAGTTTTCTCAGATGATCAGCAGATTGTGCACTTCTTACAGAGTACTAATACCTTTGAGAATGCTATAATTGATGAAGGCCAAAGGGACACCCTGATGGAACAGTTAGATGATGACAGGGGAATCATGAGATTGAAGGACAACAGAATCCCAAAGGGAATGGTGGAGCTGGAGAGGCTATTTGATGTTGACAAGATCAGGCAGAGGGTGAATCCTGAAGATTATGTGGGCACCATAGACAATGAGACTGAAAACTTGAATGTAGGCACTGAGGAGGATCCAAAGAACATCAAGTTGGCAAAGGATTGTGATCCAGAAATAAAGAGAAATATGATTGATTTCCTGCACAGATCCAAGGATGTAATGGCCTGGTCATACAAAGATTTAAAGGTATTTGACCCAAAAGTTTACACTCACATCATACCTTTGAAAGAATCTTGCAAGCCTTTCAGACAAAAACAGAGGCATGTTAATGCTCTGTTAGAACCCCTTATTCAGAAAGAAGTGGAGAAGCTCTTGAGTGCAGCAATTATTTTTCCTATCAGGCATTCTACCTGGGTGGCAAATCTGGTGCCAGTCAGGAAGAAAAATGGGGAGATCCGCCTGTGTGTGGATTTTAGGAATTTAAATAAGGCATCAAAAAAGGACAACTATCCCCTGCCTTCTATGGATGAAGTCCTGCAAATTGTTAATGGATCAGAGATGATGTCTTTCTTGGATGGCTTCTCAGGCTATAACCAGATATTGGTGGAGAAAGAAGACAGAATGAAGACTGCTTTTACAACCAAGTGGGGGACTTTTGCTTACAAGAGGATGCCATTTGGATTGATAAATGCAGGAGCAACATTTCAGAGAGCAATGGACCATGCCTTCAAGGGGCTTATGGGCAAATGTATTGTAGTTTACATGGATGATCTAACAGTCTTTTCCAAATCTAAGTTTGACCATGTAAAGCATTTAGAGTCTGTGTTTAACAAGTGCAGAGAGTTTGGCATCTCTTTGAATCCAAAGAAATGCATATTTGGTGTAACAGAAGGCAAGCTCCTTGGGCATTTGGTCACAAAGGATGGCATTTCTATGGATCCAAGCAGAGTTGAGGCCATATCTGGCATACCATTTCCCAACTCCAAGAAAGAGTTGAGATCATTCTTTGGAAAGATTAACTTTGTCAGGAAGTTTATCTCGGGCTTTGCGGAGATAGTTAAGCCAATGAATGACATGTTAAAGCAAACTGCCCAGATTGTCTGGACCCCAGAAGCTAAGGCTGCCTTCCAAGAAATCAAGACAGCCATTAAACAAGCACCAGTCCTAGTAAGCCCAGACTTCAGTGCAGATTTTTATCTGTACACATTCTCTTCTGAACATACACTTGCTGCAGTTCTGACCCAGCAGAGGGAAACCGGAGAACATCCAATTGCTTTTAAGAGCACTAATTTGAAGGGAGCTGAACTGAAATATTCTAGTTTAGACAAACAAGCTTATGCTTTGGTAAGGGCAGTGAAACAGTTCAGACATTATATACTGAGGAGCAAAGTTCATGCCATAGTGCCGGACCCAGCTGTCAAGTACCTTCTAAGTCAGAATGAGTTGGGGGAACTGAGGGGAAATTGGGTCACCAGGCTGCAAGAATATGACCTGGAGATTCGGCCTGCTAAACTGATCAGGGGACTTGGTTTGTCCAGGCACATTGCTGAAATACCTCTACAGCAGGAAGTTAATCAATTAAACTCTGAATCTGATGATTGGTATGGGGATATCATTCATCTGCTACAGTTTGGAGTTTGCCCATCCCATTTGAACAGAACTCAAAGGAGAGCATTAAAGTTAAAAGCTGCTCACTATCTCCTTAAGGCAGGTATTTTGTACAGGGAGAATTATGCTGGCATCTTCCTAAGGTGCATCTCTCCCAGTGAAGTCAGTGAAGTCATGGCTAGCTTTCATGAAAAACTAGGGGCAGGACATTCATCAGGATCTGCCACTGCACATAAGATACTGAGAGCGAGGCTATTCATCGGCCTACACTTTTTAAGGATGCACATCAACATGTCGGAACCTGCCACTCGTTCTGGACATTTGCAGCCAAAGAGGCAAACCGAGCTTCGCCATTGCAACCGATTGTGATAAACAAACCTTTCATGCAGTGGGGACTTGATTTTGTGGGAGTCATTAACCCAAATTCCTCAGCAGGGCATAAATATGTTCTGACAGCCACTGACTATTGCACAAGGTGGGTTGAAGCAGCAGCCACTACAAGGAGTACGGCTCAGGAAGTGATTGATTTTCTTGAATCAAATGTCATAACTAGATTTGGGGTTCCCCTGAATTTGGTCTGTGATAATGGACCAGCCTTCCAATCATTGGAATTTGCAGATTGGGCATACCAGATGGGGATAGTTATCAGATTCTCATCCAACTACTACCCCCAAGGCAATGGACTGGCTGAGTCAACAAACAAGAATTTAATGAATGCCATCAAGAAGTCTGCAGTAGATAAACCCAGGCAATGGCATACATTGTTGAAATATGCACTGTGGGCTGATCGGATAACACACAAAGTGGCTCTTAAGACCTCTCCCTTTGTTTTGTTGTATGGTACCCGGCCAATTGTTCCCATCTCCTTGAAGTTGCCCACCTACCAATTTGCCTTAGATTATTTTGAAGATCATGATGATGCTGAAGCCCGTGTTTTAGATCTCACTAACTTGCAGGATGAAAGACTCCAAGCCCTGGAGCACTTCGAGTAGGCACCAAGAAACTGTCAAGCGGTGGTTTGACAAGAGAGCCAAGGTGAAGGCTTTCAGGTTGGCAGACTTAGTGCTTCTGTGGGACAAGGCCCATGAGAAGAAGGGTAAGCACACAAAGTTGCGACCACTGTGGATAGGCCCCTACCAAATTGCTGAAATATTGGGTAACAATGCTTTTCGCTTGCAAGACCTGGATGGTAATTTTTTGGACCTCCCTGTTAATGGTCAATACTTGAAACATTATTTTTCCGCTGTTCCATCCAATGTATCATTTGAGTAAGCTATGAAGAAGTTGTAACATGTGTACATATTGTGAATAGCTCTCCCAGTTTTATTTGCTTTAGTTCTTTATTGCAGTTCTTTTTCTTTGTTGTCTGTACAGTTGCTTTAGTTTATTTCAGTGCTGTTGCAGTTTCCCTTTGTCAGTTTTTGGTTGCTGTGTTTTTAGTTAATCCTTGCTGTCTGTATAGTGTCTTTTGTTTTAGCTTGCTTTTATTTTAGTCTGTGCATTCTTTGTTTCAATTTTATTTGCAGTCTGTGCAGTTTTGATTCTGTTTTGCTTTAGAAGCCTGTGCCTGTCCTTGGATGCCTGTACAAAGTCCTTCAGCTTTTGAAATCTGTCTTTTAACCTTTGCCTGAGCAATCAATGGAATAGTCAGCCTTCAAATTGTTTTATTCTGAGCCGATCAATCCAGTTTCCATCCAATGCCCATGCTGTTCACCATTCTAATAGAGATAGTCTGCTTGCACTGAACAGTAGAGCTATTTTGTTATTCAGGACAAAGGTAGAGAGATGATTGGATCTTGTGTCTTACTTGCCACAGTTGTTTTAATGATAGAAAAACTGCTATGTTGTTTGGTTGGAGGAACTCCCGGGGAATCCAAGAAAAGCTGGTTATGAGAGGGGACTATGATTCATGCAATTATTTGGGTGTCACCAGAGGCTATTAGTGCCTAGACTGAAACAGTTCCGGATTGATCAAATGATAAAAGAAAATTGTGATTTCTTTAAAGCCTTTCAGATATTGATGCATTTCAAAAATAAGAGAGAGAAAAAAAAAGAAAAAAAAAGAAAAGAGAAAAGAGTTGTTCAATCAAAAGTTATTTTTCTTTTACCAAGTCTCCATTCTACCTTACGAGTTGTAAATTTGGGTCGTGTAAATCTAAAGGGTAACTCTGTCTAGGATGTAAAAGGCTAAACTAGTAAACAGAGCTCTACTCGGTTTCCCCTTTTTTATGATCTAGAAAAGTTGATCAATCCAAAGTTCATCATTCAATCCAGTCATCCTTGAAGAAAGTTTTATACCCTTTGTAATTGCACATCAAAAATCTTCCTTGAAGTAATTCAGCCTAGTATGTCCTTGGGAAATTTTAACAGCTAGCAGTTAGTAGTCAATTTATTGTGAAGAATGTCTGTGGCAAGGCATGATGCATGGTCTTTTTGTTTTGAAACCAGAGTCTTGGGTTCTAAAATAATACTACTATTTTACCCGCAGATATCGCCATTTGTTGAGAAGCAACACACCCCCACTGAAAAATCAATTTCATCCTCTGAAAATTTTGGACTTTCTTTTTGCAGCAGGGACCCTCTTGATGATCTTCAGTTTTAAATCTTGCTTGCCTCCTTTTTAAAGTTGTGTTTTTCTTGCATTCTAGCTTTGGTTATCTCAGGCTGTACTTTTCACATGCTAGAATGATTCATGCTTAGGCCAAATCATGCACCGGTACGAGAAAAATCCAGAAAACAGATGCATAATTGCATGAAAATTCAAACTTTCCTTTTAAGGTAAAGTCGCGAAATCGTGACACTTCCATTTATGGAAATGTCGCGAAATCGCGACAGAAAAATAGAAAATCGGCTAAATCAGAAAATCGTAGCGAAATCGCGACACTTTCCATTTTTGGAAGTGTCGCGATATCGCGACATTTCCATTTTTGGAAGTGTCGCGAAATCGCTACCGCGGAGGGGAGAGAAGGAAAGTGTACGAACGGGCGCGATTTCGTGACATGTCGCGAAATCGCGACATGTCGCATTTTCACTGAGTGAGGATGAAAAATGCCTAAGCCAAGATTCGTCGCGAAATCACGACATGATTGGAGAGAAGCATGCTCGGGAGGAAGATGTCGCGAAATCGCGACGAATCTTGGCAAAGATGACGCAGTTGTACGGACCGTCGCGAAATCGCGACATGTCGCGAAATCGCGACGGGTCCAGTTTGTGGAAGCAAGAGGCAGCAAGTGGAATTTGAGGGAAAAAGAGTTAAGTAGTGAAACTGCAGCGATGCGCTGCATGTTTCGAAGTCAAGGAGTGAAACTGCAGCGATGCGCTGCATGTTTCGAAGGAAGTCTAAACTCAAGGTTGCAGCGATGCGCTGCAAGTTTTAGAATTTGCAAAAGCGCAAGGCATCGATAAAGAGAAGGTAAAGCGTCTAAGTGTTCGAAGTTGCAGCGACGCGCTGACATGTTCCAAAATCGCAACGTCGGGAGCTTCAAAGAGCTTAAGTGCTAAAACTGCAACGATGCGCTGCATGTTTTGGAAAAGGTGCACAAGGCAAGAAGATGCAGCGATGCGCTGCATGTCGCGTTTTCACGGCCGACAGGGGAAGAAGCAGCGCAGTGCTGGGGACGTCGCGATTTCGTGACATGTCGCGAAATCGCGACATGTCGCAGAATCGCGACAGGAAAGAGAAAGTCCTCAAAGGGCCTGAAAGTGCATTTCAGCTGAAGCAGAGGGCATCCTGGGGTAGCGACACGTGTCAAAGCGTGTATCAGACAAATTAGGCCGTGTGCAAGCATGCATTAAGGTTTTTAATCTGATTTAAATGTTAAAGCTTCTGATTTAATTAAAGTGCTAATCTAACTCATCTTTTGTCTTTCATGCAGGATTCCATCTGGCACTTACGGGACAACCGGGAAAGGCCATGAAGACAAAGTTAAAGTGCAGATTTGATCAAGGACCACCATGCTAGAGGAGAAGATGCCGGTGAAGGCATTCAATGACAAATTTATGACCGAATTAATAGCATGAAGACCATCTCAACTCAGGGATGGCTTTGCGGAGATCAAATTGATGGAGAAGTGGTGACTCATCCGGCTCACCAGCAGAATTAATGGAGGCATTTATTTGCAGCTGCGGATGAATGCAAGTGGCTTTAGATTTTATCTTCTCCATTTATGGCAGCTGACTCCCCTGATTTGCCGAAGGGTTAAGTTCTATCTGGACTTTGATTTTAAATGGATTTTTATTGTAAAACCCGGGTCCTAGGGTTTAGAAAGATAAGGTTTGCAGTTTGGGGAAGAAGATATTTCTGAAAAGATCAGGGTCTGTCCTGAGTCTATAAATACTTCTTCCCAATGTAATTGCGGGAGGCGGAGACTTAGAAATAAAAGGCTTATAAGCAATTTCTTGCAAATCTTGTGAAATCCTTTGTTTTCTGGACTTGGAGTTGATGTGCTTTTGTTGTTTTACGTGGTAGCATGGCCAGGAGCCTAATATTTTATAGACTGTGATAAGTGTATCTTCTTTTGTTATCCGTTCCATTAAAGTTTGTTAGATATATGTTGTGAATCTGTATTATCAAGTTTAAATATGTTGTTAGGCTTCAGTTGTTCCATTTTGTGCTAGGGGAAATTACAGATTTGAGGTTTAAGTTTGTTCTAATTGCTCTGTCTTCACTGTGTGAGCTAGGCTGTCGGTGAAAGATACCAGTTTTAACCGACTGCCCTTGGATTTATAATTTTCTGCTAGATCTCTTCCACTCTGCCTTGTGCTCTTAGTTGAAAGTGATCTTAGACTGACTGGACACTTTCTTCTTTGATTTGTTCTGTTGTGAAGCTGATAGCATAGATAAGATTGATAGTTTAGGGTTTTACAGTTGATGTTGGGATAAACTTCTCTTTCTGCCCTACCCTACCCTCTCTTTGTTTTCGGTGGAATGATCCATTTTTACTTTCTTTATTTGTCTTTTATTTGAATCTGCTGACCCATGAGAGCTAGATCAAGAATCAAGTTAAATCTGATTGTCAACAACTGACAACTACTGAACAAGTTCGAGAACCCCCTGTAAGGTAACAAATAGTCCATATTGAAATCTATTCCGGAAGCGGAAAAGAGTGAATAGACATTCGACCCGACTCTGTAACTCGCACCTTGGATAACCGACTAGATCCTAAAGTGAGTGGGATTCGTCCCGTGGGTGTCTCCGGAGCTTCCTGCCCATCCTTCGCGGGGTGCGTATGAAAGCCGGACCAACATAACCCTTATTTCTCCTTTTGCAAAAATTAAATCACATTTATTATTTGCAAAAATTAATCACCACACTATACCTTATAACTCCCTATTCCAAAAATTAAATCACACTCCTATACCTTATAACTCCCTTTTATCATTTCCAAGATTAAATTGTAAAACTATACCTTATAGCTCCTCATATATCAAATTTAATAAAATATAAATATAAATACCTCTCACTACCATCGATGGTATTCGATCCCTTAATCTTGAGAAGGCCAATGTCCTAATACGAGCCCTTTAACTTGTTATGCTATCCTAGCACATGAAACCTCAACGCACAAAATTGATTTTATTACCTTCACAACTTTATCTTCAGTAAAATGTTATCAGAAGGTTTTGAATCCTCAACCTCCTACCTAGCAGTTCTCCATGCGAGCTTAGTAACCAGATAGACTACCCAGTGGTTGAAACTAATGAGGCATGATATCAGATTTAAACTTGTTTTTGCTATCACCAAATTATCTCCACTTGTCTCCTTCATCTTCTACTTACCGCCACTTCACTTGATCGATATCTCTTTCGAACCTTAGCTCCATTGAAATTAATTTTAAATCATATATTTATATGCTTTGTCCTTTGGTTCCCAATGAATTTGGCTCAACCATTATGTGCTTTGTCCTTTGGCACCCAAACATTTGAATTTTTGAATTGTCAAATTTTTAATCTTTTGCAAGGAGGTCGCCCAAGGTTTTAAATATTTAACTGCTAAATATTTAAACTTTTAAAATATTAAACTATATTTAAATCCTCTCATTTAAATATGGACATCCTTCTTTAATATTTAAATATTATATAAATATTAAAGCATCCTCAAAGATATCTACCTTGCCCTTAGTGATAACTCAATATTTCATCCTTGGAGATATTTCTTCCTTTGATATTAACATCTCATCCTTGAAGATATTTCTACCTTTGAAATTAATAACAACTTGATATTTGCAACAATATCCCCCTTTATCATTGATGGGAACCCTACAATTTTTTTTTTTTTACCGCAACTAGATTCACAATATTCTCCCCCTGATAAGCTACTCCCCCTCACTTAAATTCTCCCCCTTTGACATAAATGGAAAAGGGCTTCTTGGGGATAAAATATAATACACTAAACACAACCCCCTCACCACCTCCTTAGCTTGAGGTGATCAATTTTGAGATGGGAGTAAAGTTACACACAAATTATTATTCTCCTCTTCTTGTCTTATTTTCTTTCTCCAAACTTTGCAGATCATATCCTTATGCACATTTTGACTATCCTTCTTCTTTCTTGACTTTGAGAGCTTAGGTAACACTGTTCTACTCCATTTGGATCTATGCCAAAAATTGTTGCAATTGTAACACATGATGTTGTAATCCTTGAAAAGTGCAAATGACTTGAAATTTCTTTTGGTGAATCCATAATCATTCTTACCATGAACCCTACAATGTACAACTTTATGACCAAAATTATTACATAAGAAACAATAAACCTAGAAGAAATATTCATCTTACCTTGGAGGATATGGGTCCATTGTTCTTTCTTTGTTTTTTTGTGATGGTCCATGTTCCTTGATGGTGCATTGTTTTCTTCCCCATTTATGCTTACACTTTTCAACATTTAATTATAGGTCTTGGGCTCTTATTAAATCCTTTTCTTTGATGCTTCTATTTCTTTTGAGCTTGACTCCCCCTTTTATTTCTCTTGACCTTCTTCAAAACCAAGTCTTGTCTTCATAAATGAAGATCTTTGTGCTTTGATAATATCATCCAAGTTTTTTGAGCTTTTTCTAAACTGATATATCTTATCATTAAATTTTTCAAGTCCCTTCCTTAGAATGACAACTTCATGTTATTATATTTCACACTCTAGTTCTTTTACCTTTAACTATTTAACCATACCTTATTCAATTCTCCTTGCCTCTTCAACCTATACTTTTAAGTCAGTGAGATCTTGGAGAAGCTTTTCCTTTATTTTCTCATCCTCTTGTACTTGAGACTTCAATCTTGAGTTCTTTCTAATCCTATTCAACTCTTCAATAACAACAATAATTTCCTCTTCTATGTCAACTGTGGCTTCATATTCATCTTCTAAATATTTCTCTTCTTGATTTTTAACGACAGGATCATCTTCTTTCTCTTCTATGGTAAAAAATAGAATTTTTTCTTTTTCATTATTGGAGAAGCTTTCATCACTGCTACTAGAAGCACTACTTGCTTCTTCAACATAAAAACTCTTCTTGTGTCTTTGAAAGATCTTCTCATGCTTGTTTTGACCATGCATGTTTTTATTTTCTATATAAAATATTCTTTATTTATTTTTCTCATATTTATTTTCTTCTTCACTATTGCTACTTCTAGCTTGTGGACAATTAGATGCATAATGACCAAGGTTACCATAGTTAAAATATTTCACATACTACATACATTTGTGTTTTCTTGGGCCCTTCTTATTCCTTTGCAAAAAATTAACTTCTTCTCCACCACTTGAATCATCACTTGATTTTGGTTCTTTAATTTTTGCCTTCTTTGAGGCTTTGAATGATGCAGATCATTTGGATGTTTGATCTTTTTCTATACCCATATCATAGGCTATGAGAATCCCATGTAGCTTATCCATACTCAAATTTTTTAGATCCTTCATTTCTTCAATTGTTGAAACCTTTGCATCAAACCTCATGGGAAGTGACCTCAAGATTTTTTGAACAATATTAGAGTCTTCAATACTTTCTCCAAGTCCTACAAATGGTTCTGATAATATCATAAACACGAAGTAGATACCTAGCAATATATTCCTTATATTTCATCTTGAAGTCTTCAAACTTTCTCTTATGGGTTTGAAGTTTTATCATCTTAACCTTGTCATCTACTTCATATGTTTTCTATTTTATTTTACTGAAGTGCATTGCATGAATTTGATAAAATATTATTCATATAATCCACTTAAGATTGCATTCATCACCCTGTCATTATTTTCATATGGTTTCTTACCATTTGCATTTGTGGGAGGAGTTGTAGGTTTTGTGAATCCATCCTCAACGGATTTCCATATATCATATATATGTACCATCAAGTAAGTCTTCATCCTCACATCCATAAAGCATAGTTAGTCCCATCAAAAAATGGAGCTATATTTTATGAAAACCCTTCCTGATGTGCCATTTGTGTTCTTGTAATATCTTCCTTCAAATTTTTAGGATTTCACAAAGGAACCCGCTCTAATACCAATTGAATAACACAAGCTTATACTTAGAGGGAGGTGAATAGTATAATATAAAAAATTTACTTTTCTTTCCAAAGCAATAACTTCAAATATCATCAATTAAAATAATTAAATAATGCACAAATCACCACACACATAAGAGACATATATTTAACGTGGTTCACCCAATATGGGCTACATCCACAGAGAAATATTGCTTATAAATTTCTCAAAATATTTTGTGGGCTCCAACCCACAAGAGACACCAATACCCTATTACAATGTTCGTGGAAACCAATCCACAGGAGATACCAATCCCCTCTCAAGTTTATGGATACCAATCCATAAGAGACACCAATCCCCTCTTAATTTTGTGGACACCAATCCACAGGAGAAACCAATACCCTCTGCTTTGGTTCATGGGCACCAATCCACAAGAGACACCAATACCCTCACTCTAGTTCATGGAAATAAATCCATAGGAGACACAAATCCTCTGTATTATGGTTTTTGGATACCAATCCATAGGCGACACCAATCTCCTTTGCTCTAAATACTGCTCAGATATACTCCCAAACCTTATCATAATACTGCTCAAAACTCTTTCTCAACTTAGCTCCAAAATTTGCTCACAATACTACTCACAACTCTGCTCAAATCAAATCCATAACCTGCTCATAAATCCTGCTCGTAACTCTACTCAAATCAGCTCCATAACCTACTCAAATCTTCTCTTAAATATGCTCATAACATCTACTCAAATCTACTCATAAAACCTGCTCAAATATACTCACAGATCCTGCTCAAATATGCTCACAAAACCTGCTCAAATTTGCTCATATAATTTGTTAGAAATATTGAGTTTTCATTGATGTCAAAGGAGCATGGTATTCAAGGCATAAATATTCTTCAAGGTTGAAAAATTTATAAGGATGGACAATATATAATTGAGGTCAAAGATGGGCTTATTCATCTAGGGCAAATATATTTTACAAGGAAAAATTATTGCAAAGCAAGGCAATTATTTTTAAGAATTATAATATTTAAATATCAAATTTAAATATTATAAAAGAGATGGACAATGATGTAAAAATGCTTGGGATAAATATTTAAAAGAAAGAAAAAATTTTAAAATCTTGGGAAAAAAGTTTAAAATCATAAAAGGCTTTGGACAAAGTTTTAAAAAGTAAAATATTATAATATTTAAATCCCAATATTTAAATATTATAATACAAATGAGTTTAAGTTTGAAAGGCACCAATGTCATAAAAGGTAAGCATAAAAATATATAAATAAAATATAGCACCGATGTCCATGGTGAAAATGAAAATGCATGTATAAATAAGGAGTAAAAATCAAGTGAGAATGCCAAGGTTATGAGCGCAACTTGATATTATTCCAATGCATAGAATTCAGCGAACAAGGAGGGAAAGGAGCATAGTGAGAATGTTTGACAATTGATAAAATTTTAAGTAGAATATATACTCGTTCATGCATCTTTGTTACCATATGATGGGGTGTCCCAGCTGGTTGGTTGGCCCATGATAGGGTGCTACTGTGTAGTGAGACAAAGGTTCAAATCCCACCGTGAGGTTTTTGTTGTACATTATTTGTTTGAGAGGATAAAGTTGCAAAGGTCACAAATATTGATATTGAGCCCTTTTGCTTTCGACCATTGGGCTAGCTTAACTAGTCGACGGTCCCTTGAGAGTGTTGTATTTGGTAAGGTGTGGAGATCAAATCTCCTCTGTGATGATTACAGATTTTTGGCTATTGAGGTAAGGGTAAATTAAATGTTTTATTTTTATTAGAGTGGGAGTAATAAGGTGCAATGATAATATTTGATTTATATTCTACATTGTGTAAGTAGGAGTTATAAGGTATATTGGGATAAATTGAAAATTGTCTTTTGCATATTGGGTGAGTAGGAGTTATAAGGTGTATGGGAAAATATTGAAAATTGTATTTTGCATATTATGTGAGGGAGTTATAAGGTGTATTATGGTTTATTTTTAATTGTATTTTTGCATGATAGAAGAGGGAAATTTGAAGGTTTAGTCATCATCAAAAGATTTATTTTGTGAGACTAAAAAAAGTTATAAAGTATTATTTTCAAGCCTTATTGTGCACATATTTTTGAGAAGGGTTTTTAATATGGATAATTTGAAAAAAAATATTTTCTAACCAATTTTGAGGTGGCACAAGAAAGATTTTTTTCAAGATCAGTTTTGAAGGCACATCATCATCAAGGCAGTTTTAAGGTGTGGTGATTTAATTCCTTCTCAAGGTGGTTTTGGTTGAGGAAAATATTTTTGTTGTCATAAGGTTGGAGATATAAGAAATTATTGGATGTGCATTGTTTTTTCCTAAAATTAGGAATAATTGATAAAGAGTTATAGATCAGTTTTGAGAGCAAAGTTATGCATTGGTTTTGATTGAAATAAGAGAGTGAATATGCAGGAGTTACAGATCAAATTTTTAAGCAAGTTTGTGTATTTTTCATAATTTATTTTTGGAGTAGATGATATGGATAAACTTGTGCAATGTGATTGGTTTTTGAAGTAAATGTGGATATAAAAAAATCATGAGGTCAGTTATTTAGTGCTAGACTTGTAGCACCCTAAAATTGGTGCAGTAAAACTTAGCAATAATTACAATTACCTTAGTAATAATTCAAATTCAAATTCAACCCCCAAAACCGCTCCCAAACCGTCGTTTAACCCGTTTCCTCCTTTCTCGCGCCATTTTTAGAGTTTGTTTTGACCGTTTGACGATATCGTCGCCGATCAGACGATATCGCCTCAGATCGGACGATTTCGTCTGGACTAGGACGTCCAGACGATCTTGTCCCAAAACTGATTTTTCTTAATTAGCTTCTGTTTCAATGTCTCTAAGTTGGGCAGAAGCGTGTCTGCACCGTTAGAGACCTCCCCGTTGGAGATCTTCCAAATTAGGATGATCTCCAACCTCCCAACTTCCCTCCTAAGCCTATTTAAACCTTAGGACCCCCCTTGACTTTCCCCTGGCTGAAATTTCCTGTAACTTGACCTTTACATGCACTAGAACACCCTGGATTACCATCTGCACTTGTCCTATCCAAATTTTGTTGCAGGAACCTTGTCATTCTTCAGCCGGAGCAAGCTCAGATCATCGCAGATGATCCTGTTCAATTCGAGATGATTTCGTACCAATCCGAGATGATTTCGACTGCAATCAACATTGGGGGCAATCAGTGCCCAGAGTTTGCATTTTTCTCTTCTCATCTGCTATTTTATTCTGCATCTAGTCAGTTTATTTATTATTTTCTGTTATCTTGCATCTTGGAGTTCACCCATGTAGTTTAATTGCATAATAAAATCATGATTAGCTATTAAAGTGTCGTAATTTACTTGCATTCCTATTTGGGATTATCTTATTAACATTCTTATTATTATTTCACATCATTGCCCTCTATTTGTATTGCTGCATTTTTTGTATTCTGTGTCTATTTCTCTGTTTGTAGGTCTCTAACGAATTCGTCTGATGAATTCGTCAGATCTCAGATGATCCTGTCAGATAGGAGACGATCCTGTCAAATTCCAGATGATCTGGACTGCTTCAAAAATCAGAACCTCCATCAGACATCCGAAACCAGGTATGGATTTCTTCATTTAGTTTATTCTCTGTGTTTTCTGTTTAAATCTGTTTTTTGTATTTAAATATGCATTTCATATAGAACAACTTAGATTCATTTGGCCAAACCTAGGATTTGAATGTTTAAGGATAAAATTGAACACATAAAACACATTCCCAACCTAGGCGTGGAAACTGCCATTCAAAAGTTTCCTGGTGAACCCACCATCCATCGAAAAATCACCATAATACACCTCCCCCGAGAGGCGGGACCTTTGCAAGGCCTCTCAGTCTGAGGTATTGTCCCATCCTTCCCGCATCCCCCTTCCGGGCATGGATCCTTTAGCCTGAAGGTAAGGGTGCGAAAAATTTGGAACGATACATTTTGGTGAACCCGACGTGAAACTAAAACCTTTTGAAAACAAAAACAAAAACATAGATGCATTTAAAATCATTAGAAAACTACTAAGTTGCATATCATGTTTAGATGGTAGCTCCTAAGAAAAGACTAGCAGTTATTATAAATGTTGAAAACCAATTAGCAGCCATAGAAATCAATTTTGTGCTTAGTGTGCCTGAAACAGATAGAAACCAACTTTTGTGGGACGAACTTGATAGGAGACTAGGTGTCATTTCATCTAGGTCAACAGAACTTAAACAAATCAAGAGGCTTGTCCTAGATAGAATCCTGGATCCTCATCAACTCGTCTTTTATCATGAACTTCAGAGAGCTTGCCATAGATGGTTAGCTTATAGGAGAGCTCTTGTGTCTTCAGAATTGTTCACCTTCGAGGAATACCTCGAGAACGCAACCATTATACACCAATTCCTAGGTCATGTAGAAGACCAAGAGGTCATTCTTACGGATAGGGAAATATGGAATAGAGTTCCTAGAGCTGTGTTATATCGAGAGTATTGCCACGAGCTTTACTTCTACCTACCAGAGTCTGAAACAGATAATATCACTATAGCACTTTTTGTCAAATTCTTGAAAGAAAATTTTCAATTTGAAGAAGAACATTTCATGACTCCTGAAGAACTTGAGCCCATTAATGATATTTATAAATTGTTTATAGAAAACTAGATCATTGCTTTCATTATCATTATTTCTTGCGTTTTGTGTGTTGTTTGTTATCTTTATAATATTGTTATAAAAAAAAAGAAAACATAACAAAAACCAAAAACATTTTATTTTAAATATTATAGTAGGTATATAATTAAAATATATACCTCTTAAGCTTGTTGCACATATATATATATATATATATATATATATATATATATATATATATATATATATATATTTGTTAAAATCTAAGTTTAAGCACAATGCCTAGACTTAGGAATGGTAAACAAACTAAAGAAGAAGAAGAAGATTGGTTAGGAGACAAAACAAAAAACCCAAATGTCCTTCCTGAGGATCCAATTCCAGAAGGAGAAACTCTAGAACAACCAGAAGATGACCTGGTTGAAGACAATGAACAACAAGAAAATCTTAAAGAGGAAGGATCCTCATCCCCTAGAATAGCTCCAGATGGAACTATTGCTTTTGATAACTTAGATCATTTTTGGAAATTTTTCAATAATAACATTGGTGCTCTTAATATGGCAGTTCGTATTGATAAAGGACAAATTAGTGATACTCAAGCAGCCATGGAACATATGTTTAACGTGCACACTAATCCTTTGTCTTTTATCGATCAAGAAAGTGATAAAGCTGGACCATCCAATATGGATATGGCCACTATGATTCAGAACATGCAAAAACAACAGGTTACCCAACCTCCTAAGGAACCTGTTATTGAGCCTAAAATCATTCCCACACAAAAGAAACCTTCATTCACTGCTTTATTTCGCCAAACTATTGATCAATATGCTTCAAATCGACAAAAACCTAAAATGAAGCCAAACACCAATTTTCAACAATCTGGGATACAACATAATACAACTTCAAGACTTCTTCATAACACCCTTCCTACTAACAATTTATACAATAGCAACATAGCATCTAATCTTCAAGTCCCTCCATCATATGTTCACCAATCCCATATTAATACCCTACCAAACCAATATGGTGGGCAAACCAGTAATCTGGAAGCCATGGTGAAACAGTTAGCTTCGCGCATGGACCAGATAGATCCCTACCGTCCCTCGTACAATTATCGAGAGATATGTAGTCAGCCTTTGGATCCCATAGTTGTAGCACAACCATACCCTAAACACTTTCCCATGCCCGTTCTGCCTATATATAAAGGAACCGAAGATCCCATAGAGCATCTTCGCATGTTTAGGATAGCATGTCATGATATATCACATGATGACTTGCTATTACTAAAAATGTTCCCAAAAAGTTTAGGAGGAATGGCATTAGAGTGGTACTATCAATTGCCCACTCATTCTTTGAGAAATTTTGAAGAAACAGCTGAATCTTTTGTCCATCAATTTAGTGCCTACATCGAGAGGCATGTAACCATTAAAGATTTGTACAACTTAAAACAAGACAAAGATGAATGTTTTGCTGATTTCTTAGCTAGATGGAGGCAGTTGATAGGAAAACTGCACTTTGTGCTACCTTATAGGGAAATGTTGGACATTTTTATTAATAATTTGCAAGAACAAATATCTTATGAGTTATCAACTGCTACCTTAACTACCTTCGATCAAGCTATAGACTTAGCTCGAAGAGTAGAAGATGCTCTCATTAGGAGAGGCCAGCTCAAAAAGAAAGATGATGAGAAAACATCCAGAAATCAATATAAAAACAAACAAGTTGTGGGTGACGGAGTCACTGACAGTAGAAATGTTGCTAATATCAATACAACGAAGACAACAGAAAAATTTATATTGAAACCTCCTGATAAACCTCCTCGAGAGTTTACTAGATTGAACCAACCATTATCAACTATTTTACCCCAATTACTCGAAAGAGGTTTGATTCAATTACCACTATCCGGGAACCCGATCCAACCATACCCGGATACAGAGCCGATTTACACTGTGATTTCCATAGAGGACCTGGACACTCTACCAACTCTTGTAAAAGGTTAAAACATAAAATACAAGATCTGATTGATAATAATGAGATGGAGGTGCAAGCCTTCCAACCTAAACAAAATGCTCCTAATAATGCTCAAAAGAACATTCCCCAAAATCAAAATCAAAATGCTAATCAATCATTAGACATATTTCAACATCCTTTACCAAGACATGGTAAAGAGGTGGCCAATCAAATTGAGCATCATAATGTCCCTCCTCCTACCCGATATGTAGGAACTATTAGCGGACATTTACCTAATCATGATTTACAAAAATTTGACACAACTTTATCCATGGTCACGACCAGGCCCCTACATAATATTCAAATTTCGGATCTCAGTGATGTAGAATCAGATACTGAAAGTGAAATAGACATCACCTCAAACCAATCGAATAGTTCTGAAAATGAATCAGATCCTATTCAACCTATCACAGATGCTATGGTTCCAGAAGAGCCATTTCCTAGAAGAGTTACTACTCGACCCTCTTCTAATCAGTTCCTTTCTAATGAACAAGCTATAAATGCTAGACCAAGACCTATTCAACATTCTCAATATAACATTGTAGGTACCATCGGAGTTGTTACCAGACAACAAGCTCAAAATTCTCAACAAGAACCAAATCAGAATGATGGATCAACTCCATTTGTTTTGAAAAATCCCAATAAAGGGAATCATGCTCCTAATGTTCAACCTAAACCCCCTTACAATATTAATGAGCAATTATCCAATACTACAGCTAGAATTTCCCTTTTGGATTTATTAAGATCTTCTCCTACACATAGAGATGAATTGATGCTTACATTAAGCCAAATGATGGTACCACAAAACATTCAACCTGAAGCCATGGCCAATACTATCATCACTAGAGAAGTCGATTGTATTGACTTTCGAGATAAAGATATACCGCAACATAGTTTACATAAGGATAACCCCTTATATATTACTGCCCTAATTGGAGATGTAGCCATTAAAAGGGTCTTGATTGATAATGGTTCATCTCTAAATATTTGCACTTTTGACTTCTACCAAAGATTTGGGTTTAGAAGTGATGAAATGAAGAAAACTGACATGATCATAAAAGCTTTCAATGACGAAACACAAGAAACGTGTGGAGTTATTACCATCCCATTGCAAGTTGGTCCGAGAACCTTAGATACGACCGTGTTTATTGTACATTGCCCCGCATCGTACAATATACTCTTGGGTCGTCCTTGGATCAATGCAATGCGGGCTGTCCCATCAACTTTACACCAATGTGTTAAATTCGAATTTAAAAATCAGTTGGTCACTATCCATGGTGATCCTAGACCCTTTGATATGTGTGCTTTGGCAGAACCTCTTGGAGTTCAATTTTGCCCTGCTCTCGTCATCCACACATCCTAATTCTTATTTTTCATCTAAAACTATGAAACGCACACCCATAACTTCACCTATTTCTCCTCCATTAATTTCACCCTCATATATAGATCAACAATCTTCTAAACAAACCACTCTAGAACCTCAAAAAGATCTTCAATCCACAACCAATCCTTCATGTTCCATCCCTATAATTTCAAAACCTATAGACCCATCTATTAACGCCTCCACATTATCTACATCTATCATACCTTCCACATCTAAAGATATGGGGAATGATCCTTCTACATCTTATGCTCTTTCTGATGAACTCTTACCTGATTTATCTAAAATTCTTATATCAGAAAAAACAAATGCTTCTATGCAAAATTCCATTATCTTAAGTAATTTGCCGCCATCTCCTCGTACTTTGGGCCTCCCACAACCTATGGGAAGTACTTACCAAGTCGGGAGTTGTGCCTTCATTTATAAGGGATATGACTAGGGAAGAATACCCAAGAACATCAAAACTCATCATGATGGATATGCTCGATGTTATTTTACTAATGAGTATATTAAAGCTAAACCTATAATGCTTAAAATGGGATATAAAGGGAAAGGCTTGGGACCTTTCCAAAATGGTATGAAAGAACCTTTCGAGGTAGAACCATGGCCCGCCCGATGTGGTGTGGGTCTATTTCCTAGTAAGGGTCAACCCTTCCCTTTTGAAGATGATGATCAACTCATATGTTATCAAGATTATTTGGATGGGCGTGATGATTTGCCTCTAAAAAATCAGCCATTTACATGTAATATGCTATCCATAGCTTATCCTGAAATGATTGTTGAATCCGATGATGAGTTGGAAGGAGATATCTTCCATGATGTCTCCGTTGAAGAAATGTTACACAATGGTTTTTATTTTGATGGTTCTATACCTACTATAGCCCAGCTTGAGGCCACTACTCCTCAAGATGACTTATCTAAGTTAACCTTAAAATAATTACAAGAATTGGGCGTCTCACCCACCCCACCTAATTTTGAAAGAGATCTACACATGGAAGTAGAAAACGTCATTAAAGTTAACATTGGAACTGAGGATAATCCTCACATAATCAATATTGGGTCAGAATTAAGTCAAGAAAAACAAGAGCAATACATTGCATTCCTTAAAGAATATGAAGATGTCTTCGCTTGGACATATGAAGATATGCCAGGTTTAGACCCTTCTGTAGTCATGCATCACCTAGTAGTCCATCCGGATGCTAAACCTGTTAAACAAAAACTTAGAAAAATGCATCCCAAAGTGGCCTTGCTAGTCAAAGGGGAGTTAGAAAAACTCCTGAATGTTGTTTTTATACAAGCTATTGATTATGCTGAATGGATCTCGAATGTAGTTCCAGTCACCAAGAAAGAAGCTACCAAAGTTAGGGTTTGCACAGATTTTAGAGATATTAACGTTGCATGCCCTAAAGATGATTTTCCTCTTCCAAACATGGATCAAATCATTGATTTTACTACTGGGAGTGGGATGATGTCCCTAATGGATGGATTCTTTGGCTATAATCAGATCAGGATAGCTCCTGAAGATCAGGCTAAAATAACCTTTATTACCCCTTGGGGTACCTTTTGTTGGAAAGTGATGCCATTCGGTTTAAAGAACGCAGGTGCAACCTATCAACGAGCTATGACTTATATTTTTCATGATATGATGCATGATATCCTACATGATTATGTAGATGATATTATAGCTCACTCTATTAATGAAGATGATCATTTAGATGATTTGAGAAAAGTTTTTAATCGCTTAAGAGAATACCTTATTCGATTAAATCCAGCCAAATGCATATTTGGAGTTAAGTCCGGTAAACTATTAGGGGTTATAGTTTCTTTACGTGGCATCAAAATTGACCCTCTTAAGATTGCGGCTATCACTGATATGCCCGCACCTACCAATATATCCGAGTTACGAAGTTTACAAGGTAAGCTTCAAGCTATCCGTCGCTTCATCGATAAGCCAGTGGACAAAACCGGTCCCTTTCTTAAGCTCCTTAAGAAGGATGTCCCTTTTAATTGGGACGACGAATGTAAGGAAGCTTTTGAACTTCTTAAACAATACCTCCTTAACCCACCTGTGCTTTCACCGCCTAGACCTGATCGCCCATTTATCCTGTATATTTCAGCTTCAGATTTTGCTTTAGGAGCTATGTTAGCTCAACTTGATGATGAGAAAAGAGAACGTGCTAATTATTATATTAGCCAAACTTTAATCAGTTATGAAACCCGCTACACAGCATTAGAAAAACTATGTCTAGCAATCATATTTTCTACGCAAAAATTATGCCATTATATGCTTAGTCAAAAAACTTATGTCATTGCTAAATATGATCCCTTGCGGTATCTCATGAGTCGACCTTATTTATCGGGTCGCACGACAAAGTGGGTTCTTGCTCTAAGCGAGTTTGACCTCACGTTTATAGGACAAAAGTCTGTTAAGGGTCAAATCATAGCAGACCAATTAGCTGCTGCACCCTTAGAGTCTACCCATCCCCTCATCATTGAGTTTCTTGATGAATGCCTTCAATTAGAGGCAGACCATGTTGAACAATGGTCCTTATACTTTGATGGAGCCCGATGCATGAGTGGGGCTGGTGTAGGTATTATTTTAATATCTCCACAAAAGCACATTATACCTTTGTCCTTTAAATTAACATTTGCTTGCACTAATAATACTGTTGAGTATGAAGCTCTAATCCTTGGATTACGAGCTGCCTTGGCACTAAAAATTAAACATCTGCTAGTTTTTGGTGATTCTCAACTTGTTATAAACCAAATTAATGAAGTTTATCAGACCAGAGATGATAAACTATGCCCATATAAAGCCTATGTTTTACAATTAATGTCTCTATTTGATCAAGTTACCTTGGAAGCTATTCCTCGAACTAGCAACCGTGCAACTGATGCTATGGCCGTAGCTGCATCTCTTCTGCCCTTGGAGTTAGATGACGAATATGCCACCATCATTATTCATCGACTCCAGGAACCCGCTTCAAATAAGTCATGCTTAGAACCTTTGGATGTGTTTCTAATCAATGAAACTACTCCTGAACCTTGGTATACGGATATATTTGATTTTCTTCAAAATGGGACTTTCCCTGCCAATTCTAATAGAAATCAACGTCGATTATTACGTAGACGAGCAAGTCGATTCGTAATAATTGGCAATACTTTATATAGGAGATCTTTTGAAGGTATCCTATTGAGATGTTTGAATTTAGAAGAATCCAGATCAGCTTTGAGTGAAGCCCACGATGGATCTTGTGGAGGACACTTCAGTGGTAGTGTCATTGCTAAAAAGCTCCTTAGGATAGGATACTTTTGGCCTACCATGGAGAATGATGCACATGATTATGTGCGCCATTGCGACAAGTGCCAAAAACATGCCGACCTTGTCCATGCCCCCGCACAAGAACTGCAGGCTATTTCATCTCCTTGGCCCTTTTCAAAATGGGGCTTAGACATTATTGGCAAAATTAATCCTGTGTCATCTGATGGACACAAATTCATCATAACCGCCACCGAGTATTTCACGAAGTGGGTTGAAGCTATGCCTTTAGCTTCCTGCACTGGAACACAAGTCTCTAAATTTATTTTTAATCAAATCATTTGTAGGTTCGGAATTCTTGCAAATCTCATCTCAGACAATGGAACTTGTTTCAAAAATAAAGATGTTAAGAAACTATGTCAAAAATATAAGATTCAACATCGCTGGTCCACTCCCTATTATCCTCAAGGTAATGGCCAAGCAGAAGCTTCAAACAAAACCTTAATCAAAATTCTCAAAAGATTGGTCAATAAATCTGGCCGTGACTGGCACATTCAATTATATCCAGCTTTGTGGGCTTATCGAACTAGTGTTCGAACCCCCACTGGAACTTCACCTTTTGTTTTGGTTTATGGCGTAGAAGCCGTTTTTCCCTTTGAATTAGAAGTTCCTTCTTTGGCTCTACTACTTCAAGATACCGAAGTAGGAGATGAATATCGAGCTGGCAGACTCGACCGCTGGAACTCCTAGATGAAAAGCGCATCAATGCTTTGGAGCATCTTCGTGCCTACCAAAACAAGCTTAAAAGATCATATGCTAAGAAAGTTCGTCATCGATCCTTTGAGGTCGGCGACCTTGTTTTAAAAGAAAATCAAAAGAATACTAATGCAACTAAAGATCTTAAAGGTAAATTTGAGCCCAACTGGCTTGGACCATATATTATCACTGCTAAATTTGAATCGGGAGCATACAAATTATCTACCTTAGATGGTAAAGACCTTAAAGAACCCATGAACATTTTACATCTTAAACGTTACTATGCGTAACAAAATTGGTCATTTCATCATTGTATATATTTATTTAAATATTTCAAAAAATCACTATCTTGTATTTCTTTCAATTTATAAAAACATTAAAAACATTCAAAATCATCAAAATCTTCAAAAACATCTTTTATTTTTGTACTTCTCAATTTGTGCAATATTGCAGTTATATTTTCAAATTATTTTGGATAAATTAGCATTTATTTGGAATCCCGCACTTTCACATTCACATGAATAAATATCTTGATTTATTTGGCATGATTACTAATCTCTCTTATATCAAAGTCCACAAAATTCAATTAAATAAAGTTTGAGCATAGAGAATTGATCTTGTTATTTACTTAAGCCAAGCATATCCTTTCACAGTAAAATGATTATATTTGTAATATCCATGCTATGCTACATAGTAGAAGTGGTTTCTTGAGCGAAAAGTTTCCCCTGCTATCCTATCATGCACATGGTCTAGAATCTTTGAGAATTGGCAAAAGGACAAGCTCACCCCTACCCGGAATAAAAATCCCTTGCTCTACAGCTAATCCGAGCAAGTATCCCTAGCATAGGAAGAAAAGAAAAGTTCAAGAAAAAGAGAAAAAGAAAAAGGTTATTTCAGCATTATCTCAAATATCAAAGCAAAAGATACAAAAAAAGAAAAGAAAGAAAAGCAAAGAAAGCAAAAGAAAGCAAAAGCAAAAGCAATAAAATCCCTTTCCCTACCCCTTGAAAAGAAAAGAAGGGTTGATGAGCTTGAATCCCTGGAATTCTCAATTATTCGAAAACTGTGAGGTAAGCCCCATAACAGGTGGTTTGTGCCCAACCCGCTTGGCCTTGGGTAACTCCTAGCGTGGTGATATGTCCGTCACATTAGCGACCTTCTTTTTGTACGGACCTATGTCTGCTTATGGATTAGCTAGCTCTTGATAACCCGACTTACATAGTAGTCTGGTATGGTTATATGCATCTAAATCATGGTTAATGAACACTTATTTGGTTAATTTAAATCACTTGTATCATAGTATCTTGCTCAAACCTGGTAAATGAACAATACAATCGCACACACATTTGTATTTGAGAGATTTTGTGTATCATTATGATAAATCAAGATTGGAAATGAACTCACATACGCACATGGGATTCCTTATAAATCTAACTTTTGTCTTTAAGATACTTTGAAATATTTTTGCAAATTGTCTGGAATAATTTCATTTTCTTCTCTGGGAACAAGTTGTTTAGTATAAAAGACAACCACATGCATTACCAAAAAATCAAAATCATTTTCAAAAACATGCAATAAAGTTACATATAACTTTTGACTTTTGCGACGATGGTATAGTTCCAAAACCAAAAGTGGAATTTTATGCCTAGCACAAGTCCTCATCTTCATATTTTCTGTTTATTTTCAAAAATTAAAAATCAACCATGCAATAAAACTATTTATTTTCTTCTTTTGGATTTCGCAATGATGGTATAAGTCTATACCTAAATATTCTATGCCTAGCGCAAACCATTGTTTTAATTTTATTTTCCCATTATTCCAAATCATAAAAACCATATGACTTAAATCACTATGTTACACAATTATGCTTTCAAACAGAATGCAACTTATTCTATTTCATGTCATTATGTTCAATTTTAATTTTGCAACCATGGTATAATTTCTAAGGAATTATTCAAAATTTTATCACACTTAGGAATTTATGCCTAGCAAAAATCCTCTTTAAAATATTTCATGCATAATATTTTTATGAAAATCTGAAAACAAATCATCAAATCATCATCATCATTTGCACCCTCACAACAAAGTCTTAAGACAGTCTCTTAAGCACTTTTTTTACTTTTAACAATATTTCTATACTGGGATTAGCTTGACGACCGAGTGAGCAGCGACTCCATGAAATGGTCTATAACAGCGACAATATCCTTTGAAATTATTGTTAGAAGTCCCTTTTATTTTATTTTTTTATCAAATCTCATCACAAACAACCAATTTGTTTACATCAGATTATTTCATTTAAATTTTAAAAGCATGACATTCAAACCATAATATTTCCAAACAACATAATTACATGAATCATCAAATCAATCACATCAAAAACATTAAAGCATCATACATAAGACAAGTCATATGATCAAAAATATCATATATATATCAACAAAATTATGTACATCATATCAACCATTTTTGTCTGTAGAGCTCTAAAAATCAGAAAAATGAACAGTAAAAATGAATTAGGGTTTTTCCCTATTTTTCTTAATTTTATTCAAAAACACTTAACAACATTTTAAAAATTGTTTTTTTGCGTTTTTACCTCAAACGTTCGATTTGGGTAAAAACACGGAGGGGGCACCATAGTAAGTCGTCGTACGATTCGACCTAGAATCATCGCCTAAAAATGGGAATAATTTTTGCTTTCTCGTAGATCGAGAAGAACTCATCTTTAACGCATTTTCTTCGAAAAATTCGCTAAAGAGGGGGCAAAATGTAGCACCCTAAAATTGGCGCAATAAAACTTAGCAATAATTAAAATTACCTTAGTAATAATTCAAATTCAAATTCAACCCCCAAAACCGCTCCCAAACCGCCGTTTAACCCGTTTCCTCCTTTCCCGTGCCATTTTTAGAGTTTGTTTTGACCATTTGACGATATCGTCGCCGATCAGACGATATCGCCTCAGATCGGACGATTTCGTCTAGACTAGGACGTCCAGACGATCTTGTCCCAAAACTAATTTTTCATAATTAGCTTCTGTTTCAACGGCGTCTCTAAGTTGGGCAGAAGCGTGTCTGCGCCGTTAGAGACCTCCCCCATTGGAGATCTTCCAAATTAGGATGATCTCCAACCTCCCAACTTCCCTCCTAAGCCTATTTAAACCTTAGGACCCCCCTTGACTTCCCCCTGGCTGAAATTTCCTGTAACTTGACCTTTACACGCATTAGAACACCCTGGATTACCATCTGCACTTGTCCTATCCAAATTTTGTTGCAGGAACCTTGTCATTCTTCAGCCGGAGCAAGCTCAGATCGTCGTGGACGATCCTGTTCAATTCGAGACGATTTCCTACCAATTCGAGACGATTTCGATCGCAAGTCAACATTGGGGGCAATCAGTGCCCGTAGTTTGCATTTTTCTCTTCTCATCTCGCTATTTTATTCTGCATTTAGTCAGTTTATTATTATTTCCTTTATCTTGCATCTTGGAGTTCACCCATGTAGTTTAATTGCATAATGAAATCGTGATTAACTATTAAAGTGTCGTAATTCACTTGCATTCCCATTCGGGATTATCTTATTAACATCCTTATTATTATTTCACATCATTTTCCTCTATTTGAATTGTTGCATTTTTGGTATTTTGTATCTATTTCTCTGCTTGTAGGTCTCTGATGAATTCGTCTGACGAATTCGTCAGATCTCAGACGATCCTGTCAGATAGGAGACGATCTTGTCAAATTCCAGATGATCTGGACTGCTTCAAAAATCAGAACCTCCATCAGACATCCGAAACCAGGTATGGATTTCTTCATTTAATTTATCCTCTATGTTTTCTATTTAAATCTATTTTTTGTATTTAAATCTGCATTTCATATAGAACAACTTAGATTCATTTGGCCAAACCTAGGACTTGGATGTTTAAAGATAAAATTGAACACATAAAACACATTCCCAACCTAGGCGTGGAAACTGCCATTCAAAAGTTTCCTGGTGAACCCACCATCCATCAAAAAATCACCATAATACACCTCCCCCGAGAGGCGGGACCTTTGCAAGGCCTCTCAGTCCGAGGTATTGTCCCATCCTTCCCGCATCCCCCTTCCGGGCATGGATCCTTTAGCCTGAAGGTAAGGGTGCAGAAAATTTGGAACGATACAAGACTAAAGCTATATTTTTATGTAACACTTGTGAGACATGTGAAAGTGATAGACTTAATGAATGTGAAATAACATATTGGCATTTGTTATTGCATATCATTTTCTATATGTTCTTGAAGATAAAATAATTATGGGTAGAATATGTCTGAATTACTTTAGTTGAAGAAAGCACTTTTGGGAAATATATGAGTATTGTTTGTATGCAATATTTGGGAAGAATTGAGTAGGTTTTATAAGAAAATTTGAGCAGGTTTATGAGCAATATTGAGCAGGTTAGTGAGCATATTTAAGTGGGTTTTGTAAGCAATATTGAGCAAGTTAGTGAGCATATTTAAGCAGGTTTTATGAGTAGATTTATGAGTAGGATTGACCAAGTTAGTGAGCAAATTTAAGTAGGTTTTTCAAGTGTATACACCTAAAACATGTCATATCGAGATGAATACTCATATGGAACATGCTATAAGACCATATGGAAGACCTATGGACAAATCCAAGGTATAGCAGTGGTTTTTACCACTCAGTTGGGCATATTTTCCTAGTCAGTGCTAGTCGCTGCTAACACCCACGGTTAGCAGAGCGACCATTCCTGTCAATCGCAGTAAAGCCTTAGAATTAGTTGACCTTCATTCAACCCAAAATCAGTTGAAATGACAAATTGGTTACGAATTAGAGTTGTTTGAGAGAGTAAGGTTCTAGATCCTTCCGTCCAACAATCTCAATTGACCAATCTTGATCTCGGCTTCATGAAGAAGCCACCCCTAACCCTTGGAAAATCCTATAAGAATCCCCTTCAAATTAGTAAAAATAGAGAGAAGCATTTATCAATTGAGCAATGAAGCCCTGTCAAATTGCATACCCATTTACATACATTGAGAGGGACACTTTTGCTATCCAATTGGAGATCTAATTACTATGGAGGACCTAAGAGCCTAGGAGAGCCAATAAACACCAATTTGTGCAATCTATGCACCATCAGATCAATTCAACCACCAAACCTATTAGAGGACATAGAGGTGACCCTTGACCATCAATTTGGTAAGGTGGATCAGAGAGTAAGCCCTAATTTGGAGGGCAAGTTTACTCAGAGCTCCACCATAGCTGTTAGCCGCAATGAACAGTGCCAACCACTCATTAGACCTGTGATGAACAAATGGGGATAGATCCCCTTGATTTCATTTTTGAATATTAGTTTTCTAAGTTATATTAGACTTATTATTGGGTTTATTAGCATTTTGGAGACTTTGACTGATAGATTTAGGGTTTTGATAAATGTTGTTTTCATTGTAGTGATTAGTACATTAATTGCTAGTTTTCATGTCTTTATGCTTTATTTTACATAATTAGGCCATTAGATAGTTAGTTGCATCTTCTATTTACATGCTTCAAGAAATATTTATAAGCTTTCCATAGGTTTAACATGTTTTATGCAATTTATTAATTATATGCATGCTATGACATCTTTTCGTATAAGCTCCTCAAAAGGCCTCATCAAGAGAGGCTACCTTTGCTTTTAAATTAATTTTGTTGTTTCTTGACCGTAGGGAATATGTATCAAAGGAGACAAAGCTTTCAATTCCCTCCAATCATGGAGAAGAGGGCCATATCCACCCTAGAGCATTTCATGTCATCCTGAAAGGCATTTGAAATTGCATCTACCCTTGAGAGGGATTAAACACCATTGTAATTGATGTATCAAATTGGTAACCCAAAGAGGAAAAATATGTAATTTAGCTCCATTGAAATCAATAAAGGATTATTTTTATTCGTTTTATTTCTTGTTGTCAATTTATGCATGCCTATTTATGTATTTTCTATCAATTGCAATATATAGATTAGATGCAAGCCTTTTTTGATAGTACAAAATACAATCACAGTGGGAATCCTTAATTGTGATCATAATTTACTGACTGTGGTCTATTTTTTTATGGTAGGTACTCACCGTGGTTGATAGCCACGATTAAAAAGTTAGCCCATGGTTGACAGGTTTGGGTAAGAGTTGCAACCACGCGATAGAGCTACGGTTAGAAATAGATAAATCATAGAGTAGGGAGCTAAAGCTTAATCGGATGAGGACCTAAGGTAGGCCCCATTTTCACTCTCTGTGCATTATTTATTTATCTATGTTTTTCTAGAGACTAAAAAATGAAATTTAAGTAGGATAACCATGAAATAGGAATAAAATGAATGTAGGTCATTAGGGTTGAAATTTATTAATTTTCACTAGGTGTTGTTGATTGCAGTTCACCCTATACTCTAGTGTGTTAGAATAATTTGTGTGGTCAGTTTGCATGCTTGAGGCCTAATCAAAGGCCAGTTTCATCATAAAGTTACATTGTCAAAAAGTCATATAGGATGTAGCATGCATATTTTTTGAATATCAAACATCCTTTTTATGCATATCATGTAGAAAATGATCATGTGAGTGTTGTATTATGCATATTTCCTTTATGCAAAATAAAAAGAGCCACACACACCATGTTTCAAATTAAACACTAGTGAGTTGGAAGTCACTTCCAACCACTATTAGGGTTTGAATGACGGTGGTAGTTATTTCCATCTGTTGGCCCAACTCCCTCATGCCCTATGTTCTAGACCAAGGCCGGACTCAAGATCCTTTTGTAGCCTAGAAAATTTGCATGTATTTCTCTTCAGAGGGCATGACGTTTATTGGGTGAAAATGGGTGAGATTCTAGTAGGACCTGTGATCCTTGATCGTGTGTGGGCTTCATTACCACATATTATAGGTTGGTTTATGTGACCATGAATTTCATTGTCAGTTTTCAAGCTATGAGTATATGGGTGAAAGCCATTAAACAATTGAGAAAATCATCAATGATTTACAAAATATTATGAGAGTTCTTTACTGATACAACAAATGGAAAACACATCAAACAGTTTAGGATTCATAAGAAAAAACTTAAAATAAGATAATTATCATTGTTTACTTTGCTTGTTAATAAATTTACTCATAATATAATAAAATTATGCAAACACGAAGTGGTCGATCTGATCATAGACCTGAGATCGAAGTGTAAGATCCACCTAATGCACAACACAATGTAGAACACCGTCAATCATAGAATCCTCCTAGAAAATGTTCATCGAGCATTAGAGGGGATAACTCTACACAAGGGGATTCTATTGTGATACCTCAATTAGAGGAAGTACTGTACATTACTCTAGACAAATATCAAAGCATGGGGCATCCCAATATGGGGGTCCCAAATAGGGTATCCATTACCATGACTGCGTCCCACGTAGATCCATAGGATCAACTAAAGAATATATCATTGAGGGATCTAGATTGATACCTCTTTGACTTGTAGCTAGGGGAGGCTTATGACCTCCAGTGTCAGAGTATAGATAGGCTTGAGATATTCCCATTCAGGTGTGACTAGATGGGACTACTTCTGATCATAGGTCTATGCAGACTCCCCATAGGAGTGAACCTTTCAAGTTCACCATAGACATATCAAAAGTGGGATCTAGAGGCACACCACCATATGAGTCATGGCATAGTAGTTAGTTGGATGGTCTAGACAGAGTTCTAGGATAGCTAGGATATAAGCCTATATCTGCACCATCACAACCTACGAGCATGTGTAGCAGAAGCACCATTAGGACTGATCAAGAACCTATAGATTTCTCCAAGCATTCTCATGATATGTGTGCTCCTGAATCTCATGTAGGCTCAGAGTATAGAAAATAGCCTAACATGAATGTTGTCTTTATAGACAAAGGCAAGAGCGTGGCTAATTAGTCCATTGGGAGACATACCCATAAAACTTCTTGAATAGAGCGCATACACTAGAGGCCTCAAACGACCTATCATATTGACAGATCTCAAAGACTAGTATCATAATAGAGACAACATATTCTCCAAGACAAATTGGAGGATGTTTGCACATAGAAAGAATGCCTCAAAAATGTAATACTTAAAGGCAAAGGTTCATAAGATAGATATTATATGAACAACGTATGCATGAACAAAATATCCTTTATTAGAAGGAGCATGTCTAAAGAGATGATCGATTGGCTAGAACCAATCTACCCCCTCATAGTTCTACCAGGGAATATTTCAAGAGACGAGTGGCTTCATAGCCTGATTTATACCCTGAGTATATAGACACACATACTTGCCACATGGTTCAATATAGATATCAGCATCCAACGTCTGAACAATGTGAGTAGAGGTAGTATGAGGAAGAAGCGGGAGAGGAATTGGAATAAGAATATCTTGAAATATCCCAATTCGAGGAGGAGGGTGAGCCTAGTCCACCACCTCGACAAAGAAAGAATCTACCTCCGAAAGCACCTCCAAGGTAATCTTGAGAGGAGGAGATCCAATCCTCATAGGCCTTCAAAGCCTTGGTAGAATAGGTCAAAGCCATAGAGAATAAAGGGACATCTTATAAAAATCCTACATTGAAAAAAATTCACAATGAACCTCTATGCACATCAGTGCCCATTCCAATGTACCCCGAGCATTTTAAGATGCCTAGGCTAGAAAATTTCCAAGGAGAGGAAGATGCACAAGAGGATGTGACTAGTTTTCTAGATATGTGCTTTTAGATCAAGAGAAACAATGCTTTGCTCCTGTGCACCTTCATTATGACCCTATTAGGCCCAGCTCGAGAGTGGTTCAACAAATTAAAGAGGCACAACATCACTAGTTTTAAGAAACTATCCAATGTATTTCTTGAACGTTTCTCCTTTGGCATCAAGAAAAAGACAAATCTATCTGACCTAGCTACATTAGCGCAACATGATGATGAGCCAGTGATAGATTAGGGAAAATGGTGGAGGAAGATGATGGTAAATCTACCATTATCCATCCTGTCCTTTGAGTTAATATGAATACTCATGAAGAGTTGTGCAAAGCACATCTCATTATTGTTATAGTTGCAACAATACCAAACATTCAAAGAGGCTTTCACACAGGCCAATGTTATTGAGGATATCAAGTTATAGGAGGGTAACTTGAAGCTCAAGAATAAGAAGGATTGGAATAAGAAAAGCACTAAGAGACAACAGGCCAAACTAGCCCATGTTAATTAGGTAGTGTTGAACATTCAGAAAGGATATAAAGGGCAACAAAAGAAAAACTATCAGGCCTTACCTCCACCTGCACAATATGAGCAGCGCAACAAAAATAAAAGGGGTAAATATAAGGAGCAACATCCACCTCACATTTTCACTCAGTTATCAAAGTCGTTGGCTTCAATTTTTCATCAGTTATGCAAGGCTAAGGCCATAAACTTACCCAAATTCAAAATGTTGGATCTTAATAAACCTAAGCCTAGAGGCTATAAAGATGATCTATATTACATATTTCACTAATATAAATGCCATGACATTGAGGTGTGTTGGTATTTCAAATATATTTTGAAAAATATGATCGAACAAGGCACGTTTCTTGTGGATAACCCACAAGTGCCTAATAATCAAAATATGAGGATTTTTAAAAATCCTCTACCGAATCACGAGGTACTACGAAATAATGCTGGCTAGGTCAACCAAGTATGAATTGAACCTTCAACCCATGAGTTTGTAGGCATGGTCAACATTGTCATTATACACGTAAGGTATGAAAAACCGAATCAACCTCAAGCACTTATTAGGGTCCAAGCTGCACCTCCTCTAAGGCCAACATAAAATGTGTTAGGCCCATCGACTAGATCGATGGTGATAATTCGAAGTAGGATATTTCAGAACCTACAAACAACTCTAGTGAAGTTATCTATCTATGAACTCATCCAGTAGTCTCCCAAGCATAGAGAGACACTTATGGACATTTTGAAGTCTATAGAGGTGCAGTCCTAGGATCTAGAAGTGTTTACACACTTCATGGGGCATGTGTAGCAGTGCAGTGAATTGGTCATACAATTCTATGACCATGAGATTAAGATAGTTTCCACTGTAATAGCCGATACACCACTTCATATAATTGTGTGTGAACCACATAATTTTCAAGCAGCTCTTGATTGACATGGGATCATTGATCAACATAATTACGACCATGGTATTAACCTACCTGAAGTTACCCAAGATGCATATCATACCTTCCACCTTCACATTGAAAGCTTTCAATGATGCTCTATGCTCAACGGTCGATACTATAATTCTACCTATTCAGGTAGGATTTAAGACCATCCCCATGATATGTCACATAATCGAAGGTGCTATGCAATATAACTTACTTCTAGGGAGACCTTGGATCCAAGAAATGTGTTACATCCCTTCTATTTTACATAAATGTATCAAATATGTTCATGAGGGACAGGTTCATGTAGTGCCTTTTGATGAAGAACCTTTTAAATATGTGAATCTAATAGATTTTCTAGGGGAATTTGTGCTCCCCTCAATGCACCTAGATGTGCAACCAACATCACCAATTCAAAAACTAGGAGGCAAAATCAAAGAAGTGTATGCCATACCTGCAACATCTGTATCAGAAAAATCGAAGTATACAATAACTACTTCTAATAGACCATCGACATCCATAATATTGCAGGATGATAGGAAGTTGAAAGAAAATATGGGTGAGAAAGAAGTAGAGCAGGAACCCAATATAATTATAATTGAGTCCTCTACTCCCATGGAAGTAGAGGAAATTCAAGGAGAAGTCAAAGAGGTACCTTAGCCTGCTTCACCTGCATCTTCAGGAGGGTCATCTATACCATAGATGACCATCCAATTGGTTAATCTTATATTGTGAGAGTATATTATTTAGAATATAATGTTCATGCCTATTATTGAGACTGCATAGGACATGGGATGATCGCGAGCCCATCACCTCCCTGTAGGGATGGTGGAACCATTAGGGGTACCGCCTAACCAAAAAAACTTCATCTATGGAGGGTTGGACCGAATTGCATATCCTATTTTTGTGAATGTGTTGGCATTTTTGCCACATTGTTTTTGTTGTTACTGTTCATGCAAGAGAATGCACAAATTGTAGAGATACTAACTCCTCTGTTTGTCCCTCCAAGCACTTTGAAAGGGAAAATACAAAAATCTCTACAAGTTTTTGTGTTAGAGCAAAGTAAGTGTAAGATGTCGTGATATCGTGACATGTCACGATATCGTGACCTGTTGCAGTTTCACGGCGTCCAAATGCAGAAATCAGCTAAGTATAGAAAATGTCGCGATATCGCGACATGTCGCATTTTCGTGACCTGTCACGTTTTCGTGGCTAAAAGCAGCCAAAGGAAGCAAGGGAGTAAAACTATCACGATATCGCGACATGTTGGATTTTCGTGCTAGGAGCAACAAAAGGGAGCAGTAACGGCAAAACTGTCGCGACATCGCGACATGTCGCATTTTCGTGACTTGTTGCGGTGAGGAAGTGAAAAGTGAAAAGTTGTCGCGATATCGCGACATGTCGCATTTTCGTGACTTGCAGTGGCAACAGAGCACAGTGATAGGAAAATGTCGTGATATCGCGACATACAACAGCAAAGGGGAGCGCCAAGGAAAAATGTCACGATATCGCGACAAAAAGAAAGAAGGAAGGAGCAAGGTGGTACGAAATGGCGCGATATCGCGACATGTCACGTTATCGTGAAAGGGCTGAAAGATAAACACAAGGCGGGAGAAAGATGTCGCGATATCATGACATTTTTGGAAACGAAGCCAAGCAAGAGAAACTTGTCGCGATATCGCGACAAGAAGCGGCAACGACGGAGAAGGCAAGAAATTGTCATGATTTCGGCTATCACGATTTCATGACATGTCATGATTTCGCGAGGCAAAAGTGCAAAGTACAAGAAGATAGAAACATGTCACGATTTCGTGACTTGTTGAAGATGAAAGGACAAAACGGAGAAAACGTCACGATATCGCGACATGTCGCATTTTCACGACCTCATGTTTTCATGGAAAAGGCTAAAAAGTACAAGGCGAAGAGAAAGTGTCACGATTTCGTGACATGTCCCATTTTTCACTTGCAAAAGGAGAAAGCGGCCAAGACAACGCCGAGTGAAAGATGTCGCGATTTCGTGACATGTTTCATTTTCATGATAAGGAGTAGCGAAGAAGCCAAGACAGAGGAGAATGTCATGATTTCATGACATGTCATGGAGACAAAGCTAAACGAAGAGAAGATGTCACGATTTCGTGACATGTCGCATTTTCGTGACTGGTGGCAAGAAGAGAAAGCAGTAAGGTAAAAGTGTCACGATATCGCGACATGTCGCATTTTCGTGACCTGTCTCATTTTCACGACAGAAGCAACAACAAAGGCCCGATACAGTTTAGTCCACATTTTTCCTTCAGAATTGCATAGGAGAACGTGAGGAGAAGATAAGGATCAAATAAAAGCTCTCCAACTAATTTTGAGATCGTGGTCAAAGAGTCTCCAAGATTAAATGTTGTTGTTTACCTATGTGCGCAAGATGGAAGAACATGAGGCAGTTTTCGATGCCACCAAAATTAAAGACGCCTCCAGTATTAAAAGCTCTTGTTCGTGATCTCCTAACAACTTCCAGCTTGCCCCGATAATGGTCATTTAATGAAGAAATATGGTCCCTTGTTTCTGTTTAATTTTTAGTTTTGATCCATAAAAATAGGGAACGTGTTTTCTCCAAGGGGGATTGTTTCTCTTTTCAAGTGCACATTTTGTGGATCGCCTCTTCAAAATCTGTTTTATGTATTAAATGTTGTGATTCGAAAGGAAGAGGAAAGACCTCTATAAATACCAATGTAAAATCTCAAGCAAAAGGAGGAGGACCTTTTTGCAGAAATTGAAGCAGAAATCCTAGATGCATTTTGCTCTATTCTTAGTGTCTTTTGGAGTTGGTGATCCAAACTGTTGTTCAAGTTTTGCTTTCTGTCTGAGTCACTTCTGTTAGTCCAGTGTTAATATAAGTTGAATTATGCTATTCTGGATTTGGCTGTATTTGCATTTGAACATTTGGAGTATAATTGGAAGCGAACTTACGGCTAATGCTTGATCCAATTTCTGTATATGCATTCTAAGAATCAGTTGTTGCTTAGCTTCAGGATCTAGTTGAGATTATTTGTTGTTTGAGGTTGTTCTCCCCATCAACTATCGGCTTCGGCCATATTTCCATCTCTTTCTGTTATTTCCCTTTCTTTCGGCATTTTCCCATTTCTTTCCTGCACTCTTATCTTGAAACCAGTTTAGATTAGTTTGGGAGCCAGCCCTCTCTGGAGATTGGCCCGAGAGACTTCTCTTTCTCTCGGCCTTTCAATGTTGGCCGAGTCTAGGGTGCACAAGTGATGAAATATTGTACTTAGGTAGATTTGTGACCAACAATTTTTGGCACCCGATGGGACAGACTATCTCTGTCTCAGAAAGATCCATAATCGGTGGGACAAGTATTATTCCAAGTTGACAAACCCACCTGTGCCAACATTTTTTCACCATTTCTATCTCAAAAGATCCATAATCGGGGACTCACAAGTCCCATTTTTTTGACACCCAGAGGAATCAAGATTTTGATGAACTGTCTTGACCTCAAAGCGGAGATTGTAAGTTCATCTGGTGACTCTATTGAAGGTGACTGTATAGTACCTAGAAATTTCCAATCCTGAAGCTGGTGAAAATATTTGCATCTTTGCTTCATGATCACGAGATCAAGTGCCAAAGAATCGGAAGATCCAATCGAATTCTTCGAGATTGATGTTCAGAACTGGAGGGAGCGCTCAAGATTGGTAAGTCCTGTGAACCCATCATTTGTTGTTTCTTCGTAGGCAGTGGGTCAGTTTGTGCCATCTTCGACTCCTCCCAGTACTGCTACGAGCTTGCTAGTAGATCCAAATCCTGTAGTGCAAATGGCTGGTCAACAACCTCCGCCATGGTGAGTTCTTGCTTGGAACGATTCGGGAGCATTGGACCTACCTTTTCAAAATCCAGTTCCTACTGCAGCAATAAAAGCCTTGCCTACATACGATGGGACTGGAAAGACCATGTACGAGCATGTGTCAGATGTGGCAACCTTGGCTTCAATTCATAATATCACAGACGAAGATGTCATGATCAAATTGCTCGTCCTGTCACTCCGAGGTAAGTTGTTGTGCTGGTATAGATCCTTGTCTCCCAACTCCATAACTTCATGGGATCAATTAGCAGAGATGCTAATCCAAGGGTTCAATGAGCAAGCAGACCCATTTTCTTTAGTGCATCAATTTAATAATATCAAGAGGCATCCTCAAGAGGAGATAGTGGATTTCAATGTTAGGTTTGCCCGAACTTGGCAGAGAGTTCCTGATGGTCTTCGCCCTACTCATGAACAAGCAACATTGTACTTTCTTAGGGCTTTCCATTCAGATATTGGTATGAACATTAGGATGTCCAATGTTCAAACCTTTCCTGCACTATATGCCCAGGCACAAAAGGCTGAGGCCGATCTGATTGCCATTGGGAAATTGCCTTCGAAAATGACTATGCCTATTTTTCTCGAGCTTCCACAATACCAGCATACAGGTGCAGCCTCCACATCTTACACTGCTCCATCCATGTACCCTTCATCTTCATGGAATCCTCCCATACCTTCGGTACCTATGATTCCCATTCCACAGTTAACCTCTCCACTTCCAACTCCTGCATTACCTTCTCCACCAGTTCCATTACCTCTACCTGCACCGCCTGTGTCCTCAAGCCCAGATCCTCAATTGGCTATTTTGCAAGAAATTCAGTCGGCCATGAGAGCTCTCACTAACAAGGTGACATCTATGGAGCGGAGAGAGGCAGAAAGGAACTATCAGCCATGAAGATTTATTTTGGCGGTAACTAGAGAGCAAGTTGCTCCTAGCAAGGCTATGGAGAAAGTACCTGAGAGGAACTCAACGATCCTGGTAAGTGAAGAGGCTGGCCCTTCTGAAGTTTCACATGAGCCTTCTTACTGGTGTTCTTCATGCAATGATCCACATGATGAGTCCACTTGCATGGTCCACCAAAATTATTTGCAAGTTCTTGCGGGGAGCCGTGTAAACATGATTCGAGAGGTGGATCTTAATTCCGTGATGTCTCCTGAGGAACACATGGCAGTCTTGACACGCAACGGCAAGAAACCAATGTTGGTAGATCCGGCTAAGATGGAGCCATTGAAAGTGCCTCCTGCACAAGCAACAAAGCAACAAATACCTGCAAAGACTCATGATCCTCCAGCTCCACAACAACCACCTATTTTGCCGAAGGATCCGCTTCCACCACAAGCAAAAGAGAAGGAACAAGCTTCTGTCTCTCAGCCGCAAGCGAAAACAAAGGAACAAGCTAGAGAGACGTTGCGGTATCCATCATTGACTAAACGGCAACGAGTGGAGGCCACCCAACAATATAGAAGCAAATTTGAATCTGCCAGTGGAGGGAAAGAGCAGATCTCGATGGAGTACAACATCGTTGAAGAACTCAAAAGGATACCAGCTAAAGTAAGTCTGTATGACACCTTGCAGCTGCCTGGATAGGTAAATCTCTTACAAGAATCCCTGAAGACCACACAAAGTAAGGGGAAGGCTCCAGCCCAGGTAGTTATGTCTCAAACTCTGACCTCTTCAGCCACTAGAAAAAATAGACCACCCCCATTTTATTTGTCACTCAGGATGGAGGGTTGGATAGTGCACAACTGCATGATTGATTCTGGTGCTGCGACAACTGTCATGCCAAAGGCAGTTTGTGAAGTCATGGGTATGGAGTATACAAGAAGTAGCCCTGGTGTCTTGCAGTTGGATGGGACTCCCATGAAAATAGTGGGTGTAATCAAGGATGTTCCTATTGCTCTACATAGTATGCCTCAAATTACAGTAATTCAGGAGGTAGTTGTGGTTGATTTGGAACCATATTTCAGTATGTGTTTGTCGAGAGAATTCACTGCCAAGCTGGGAGGCTACCTTTCTCTGGATTATTCTCACTTGGAGATTCCTTTCAAAGGAAGAAGAGTCCGTATTTACAATAAGAAGCCTTCTACTTTTCATATAGAGAAGATGGAAGAAGAAGAAAAGTCCAAACATTCTGTCAACATGATAACTGAAGAATTGGACAATCCTGATTTAATGGATGAAGTCCTGGATGAGCTTTGCTTAGAGGATGAGTTTTCAATGCTCAATTTTAATGCCATGATGGAAACTAAAATTGGTTGTTACTCCATTACAAATCCTGAAGAGGTTGAAGTAGAGTTGCCTCCTGATCAAGTTGGTCAAGACTCTATGCCAGACCAGCTCTATTTCGATGGAGCACGATACAAAAATGGCATTGGAGCTGGGATTGTTCTAGTATTACCTTCTAGAATTCAATGATCCTATTCATATCATTTGACCTGGAGCTGCACAAATAATATAGTAGAATATGAGGCTTTATGCCTAGGTCTCAAGAAGGCTGAGAAACTTGGAGCGCGATAGTTGCAAATCTTTGGTGACTCCGAGCTGATTATCAATCAGGAGACCAATAAGTGTGTGTTCAAGGTCTGGGATCCAGGAGATCATAGAGCCATGTTTTGGTATGTGTCTCTCCCGAGAGTTCACAACTAAATTCGGGGGTTACCTTGTACATAGAGAAAAAAAGAAAAAAAAAATTTTAACTTTGGCTCCTTTTGCATGCGAGCCCGTAGGTATGTTTATTTCTCTTTCTTTTTCTTTTCCTTCCTAGAAGATAGTGGCTTCCATCTACTTCTTTCTTCCACTTCCTTACTTCATTCCCTTCCTCTCCTACTCCTTCTTCTACAAATAATCAAGCCACTACTGTTGTTTCTACTCCCCTCTCTGATGTTCCCTTTTCTTCACTTCCCCTTTCTTCTCATCCTTTGTCTTTTGAGCACTTCTCCATAGTTCCTACCACCTCCTCCATTCCATCCACTTCCATTTCATTCTCTATTTTCATAGAATCCCAACAGCTGGTAGCACAGTAGCACCCTCTTCAGTTGTTGTATCTACCACTTCTACTCCTCCATCTTCCACCATTTCATCATTCCCCATTCATTTTCATTTTTTCAATTCAGGTGCTTTTCACTACTGCCATGGAGATCCTTTCACAGCACCTGGTGATTACCCAGCTCAACCGAGCTAGGCAAAATGCAGTCGTTCAAGAAATAAGGGAAGTTCTGCTATTCCATAAATTTCTATTGAAGGTCCTATTTTGAGTGTCGAGCACCAGCAAGAGCTTGTTGCAGCAGCCCGTAGAAACGTCCAGCATCAACCAACACTCACTTCTTCTGCTCCTCCAACTTCTTGACTCTGTTGCCCAATGGATAAAGGCCTGAGGTTCATGCATACAGCAGAACTGTATACCCCACGAGCCACCAAGAATGTTGGCATTTTTGCCACATTGTTTTTGTTGTTACTGTTCATGCAAGAGAATGCACAAATTGTAGAGATACTCACTCCTCTGTTTGTCCCTCCAAGCACTTTGAAAGGGAAAATACAAAAATCTCTACAAGTTTTGTGTTAGAGCAAAGTAAGTGTAAGATGTCACGATATCACGACATGTCGCGATATCATGACCTATTGCAGTTTCACGATGTCCAAATGCAGAAATCAGCTAAGTATAGAAAATGTCGCGATATCGCGACATGTCGCATTTTCATGACCTGTCACGTTTTCATGGCTAAAAGCAGCCAAAGGAAGCAAGGGAGTAAAACTATCGCGATATCGTGACATGTTGGATTTTCGTGCTAGGAGAAGAGGGAGAAGTAATGGTTGTCACGACATCGTGACATGTCGCATTTTCATGACTTGTTGCGGTGAGGAAGTGAAAAGTGAAAAGTTGTCATGATATCACGACATGTCGCATTTTCACGACTTGCAGTGGCAACAAAGCAAAGTGATAGGAAAATGTCACGATATCGTGACATACAGTAGCAAAGGGGAGCACCAATGAAAAATGTCATGATATCGTGACAGGAAAAGCAAGAAAGGAGCAGATGGTACGAAATGGCGCGATATCGCGACATGTCACGTTATCGTGGAAGGGCTGAAGATAAACACAAGGCGGGAGAAAGATGTCACGATATCGTGACATTTTTGGAAACGAAGCCAAGCAAGAGAAACTTGTCGCGATATCGCGACAAGAAGCGGCAACGAAGGAGAAGACAAGAAATTGTCACGATTTCACGACATGTCGAAGGGCAAAGGAGAAATGTCATGATTTCGTGACATGTCGCATTTTCGCAAGGAGGAAGCAAAAGAAGATAGAAACATGTCACGATTTCGTGACTTGTTGAAGATGAAAGGACAAAACGGAGAAAACGTCGTGATATCGCGACATGTCGCATTTTCGTGACCTATCGCATTTTGCGAAACAAAGGCTAAAAAGTACAAGGCAAGAGGAAAGTGTCATGATTTCATGACATGTCGCATTTTTGCACTTGCAAAAGGAGAAAGCATACAAGACAACGCCAAGTGAAAGATGTCATGATTTCGCGACATGTTACATTTTCATGATAAGGAGTAGCGAAGAAGCCAAAACAGAGGAGAATGTCACGATTTCGTGACATGTCATGGAGACAAAGCTAAACGAAGAGAAGATGTCACGATTTCGTGACATGTCACATTTTTGTGATTGGTGGCAAGAAGAGAAAGCAGTAAGGTAAAAGTGTCACGATATCGTGACATGTCGCATTTTCGTGACCTGTCTCATTTTCATGATAGAAGCAACAACAAAGGCCCGATACAGTTCAGTCCGCATTTTTCCTTCAGAATTGCATAGGAGAACGTGAGGAGAAGATAAGGATCAAGTAAAATCTCTCCAACTGATTTTGAGATCGTGGTCAAAGAGTCTCCAAGATTAAATGTTGTTGTTTACCTATGTGTGCAAGATGGAAGAACATGAGGCAGTTTTTGACGCCACCAAAATTAAAGATGCCTCCAGTATTAAAAGCTCTTGTTCGTGATCTCCTAACAACTTCCAGCTTGCCCCGATAATGGTCATTTAATGAAGAAATATGGTCCCTTGTTTCTGTTTAATTTTTAGTTTTGATCCATAAAAATAGGGAACGTGTTTTCTCCAAGGGGGATTGTTTCTCTTTTCAAGTGCACATTTTGTGGATCGCCTCTTCAAAATCTGTTTTATGTATTAAATGTTGTGATTCGAAAGGAAGAGGAAAGACCTCTATAAATACCAATGTAAAATCTCAAGCAAAAGGAGGAGGACCTTTTTGTAGAAATTGAAGCAGAAATCCTAGATGCATTTTGCTCTATTCTTAGTGTCTTTTGGAGTTGGTGATCCAAACTGTTGTTCAAGTTTTGCTTTCTATCTGAGTCACTTCTGTTAGTCCAGTGTTAATATAAGTTGAATTCTGTTATTCTGGATTTGGCTGTATTTGCATTTGAACGTTTGGAGTATAATTGGAAGCGAACTTACGGCTAATGCTTGATCCAATTTATGTATATGCATTCTAAGAATCAGTTGCTGCTTAGCTTCAGGATCTAGTTGAGATTATTTGTTGTTTGAGGTTGTTCTCCCCATCAACTATCGGCTTCGGCCATATTTCCATCTCTTTCTATTATTTCCCTTTCTTTTAGCATTTTCCCATTTCTTTCCCGCACTCTTATCTTGAAACCAGTTTAGATTAGTTTGGGAGCCAGCCCTCTCTGGAGATTGGCCCGGGAGACTTCTCTTTCTCTCGGCCTTTCAATGTTGGCCGAGTCTAGGGTGCACAAGTGATGAAATCTTGTACTTAGGCATATTTGTGACCAACAGGATTTTCATTATCTATTCAACTCATACTACACCATTTATGTTCTCAAATTGTTTAAACAAGGGTGCAAGAGGCCATTGAATCCATACTATCAGTTATCGACTAATAATTTTGGAGTAGGATACTAGACTAGAGAATAGGATGAACTCATTGCAGTATCTTTAGACTACCTGTACCTCAGTATTGGGTGTGAAGTAGATTTCAATCCCTATCATCTAATCCCTCCATGTTTAGAAGGGATAACCAACTAGTGACTTACGCTGCTATAAAGCCACCTTGAGAGATACCATGCAAATATCTTGGTGGATACCAGTCCAAAACACATCCCAAGAGATAACTTGGGCCAAAAAATCCATGGGGTAGCCGATGACACAGGCTTTTTAGATCATAATACACATGTCATAGAGGATCCCGAGTCAGGATATCACTTTGATGAAGGAATAGCATAGTGCATATCTAAGAGAGATGGACTGAGTTGTGATTTTGATAGTGATGACAATAATGAGTCCTCAGATGATGAACAATATGAGGATAAAATAGAATTGGCTTACCTAGATCCTCTACATTTGTGTCACTTTTTACCAATGGAATTGATAAGTGTGAATGAATAAGCTCTCAATGAAGATGATGGTTATCAAGAGATAGCCTACATGGGACCACATTTAGAGCATAGCTCAATTCTAATAGGGAGTGGTGAAGGTCTATATTATGACAGTAATGATAAAAATGAAATAGAGAGAGCCTATTTAGGACCTCCCTACTTATGTCACCACAATGCACCTTACATGACCGAGGACATGCATAGAGAGATTAAAATCCATCCTTGCCTTAGGGGAATACCACCAAACCATGATATGATTTATCATATGGTGTTTCCTGATCCATTGAAATATATGGAGCTCCTTGAGCCCAATGATCCCATTTGAAAATCTATTCATGGATCAGATTTAGAGATCCTCATACCCCCAGATCCTCATCTTGAGGATGGAAGTTTCATTAATGTTAAGTCATGTTTTCGTGGTTCTAGAGACATGATCCATTCCATAAATATGATATCCATTGATTTGACCACCTCCACTATACAATATAATTAATCCTTCCAAGCCATTGTGTCTTAATATAGATGCTATTGACTAGGACCACACTGCTTCACCCTTAAAGCCTGAATATTTCTTCCCCAATGAAAAAATGTTACAATCATTTCATTTTGTGCCAAGCTATGCACATGATGTTTATCATGCTAAGGATGCTTCTGACGAAGAACCAATAAACCCAACGGATGGCATCCACCTGATCCCTATGCCTCACCAGCTTGAGGAGGGGTCCCATATGCCAGTATAGGAAACCTCTAAAGTGGATATAAGTAATGATCCCACCAATCAAAGGAAGTTTAAATTTGGAGAAACATTGACTCCTGATGAGTGTTCCAACATCATCTCTCTACTGAGAGAGAGACCTGATCTCTTTGCTTGGAATTACAAGGATATGCCGGGTCTAGATCCAAAATTGGTTACCCATAACCTTTTGCTATATCTGTCAAATAATCCAGTCAAGCAGAAACTCAAGAATATGCATCCAACAGTATCCTTAATGGTTAAATACGAGTTGCAAAATCTTTTGGATGTAGAGTTTGTCATTTTCATCGACTATCCTTAATGTGTATCTAATATGGTGCCTGTAGGAAAACCTGAAGGAAGGATCCATATTTGTATGGATTTCAAAGACCTAAATAGGGCAACACCAAAGGATTTATTTTTGTTTCCAAACATAGATTCTCTAGTAGACTCAATTGCTAGTCATGAGATGCTCTCCTTAATGCATGGTTTTTTTGGTTACAATCAGATTTGGATTAAACCTGAATACAAGCATAAAACCACATTTATAACACCATGGGGAACATTTTTTTACAAGGTTATACCATTTGGCCTTTAAACTGTTGGTGCCACTTATCAACGGGATATGACATACATATTTCATGACTAAATGCATAAGATCTTAGAAGATTATATTGATGACTTATTGGCAAAGTCATTACTATGTGAAGAGCATGTTGAGGTCCTAAGAAAGGTCTTTGATCATCTAATAGAGCATAATGTTAGGTTGAATCCTAAGAAGTGCATATTTGGTATAACTTTAGAAAAGTTCTTAGGATTCATCATTTCAAAATGAGGCATCGAAGTCGACCCAATAAAGGTCAAGGCTATTTTAGAAATGTGTCCTCCCACAAACATCAAGGAATTAAGAAGCCTACAGGGCAAAGTAGCATCCATAAAGTGATTAATCACACAATTATTGGATAAACCCATGAATCAATTTCTACATAAGGGGATCCCATTCAATTGGGATGAGAACTATAGAGTAGCCTTTGCTGATATTAAGTAGTACCTGGTGACGTCGCTAGTGCTAGCTCCACCAAGACCAAATATACTATTTATGCTATATATATTGGAAATAAAATTTGCATTAGGGACCATGTTGGCCCAAAATAATGTTCAAGGGACCATGTTGGCCCAAAATAATGATCTAGGATATGCATACATGGAAAATATGTGTTTAGTAGTGGTGTTTGCTACCAGGAAATTATGACACTATATGTTAAGTCATATGATGTATGTCATATCAAAACAAAATCCCTTGTAGTATATGATGAGCAAGACATATCATAATACATGTATTGCAAAGTGGATCATGTTATTGAAAAAATTCAACTTGGAATTCATTAGCCAAAATTCCATCAAGGGATAAGTCATAGCTGATCAGCTAGCTGAGGTGCCTCTCGAGAATAGTAGACCTCTCACCATAAAGCTTCTTGATGATGCAGTATTTGCCTTATCATAAGCACCTAAACCCGAGGAACCAAATAACAAAGCTGATATGACCTTGTTCTTCAACGGTTTGAAGTGTGAGCAAGGGGGTGGTGCAGGAATAGTGTTGTTTATACATGAAAGTACTTCAATGCCCTTGTTGTTCAAGTAATATTTTCCTTGCACTAACAATAATGCTGAATACAAAGCTCTAATTTTGGGTCTCCAAATAGCTATCACCATGAAGATCAAAAGGCTAAACATATTTTGCAATTCCCTTCTCATTGTTAACCAAGTTAAGGGACTATTTTAATGTCGATTTATGGTATTGAAAGCTTACAAGGATATTTTTGATACCTATCTAGATTAGTTGGAGTGGTACAACCTCGAGGCAATATCTCATTTGTATAATAGATTTGCTAAAACAATGGCATATTTGGGATCTTTAATCCCTTAGAATCCATCCGTTGATTTTACTACTATCCATGTCAAAACATTGTCACATTCCACTGTTCAACGCAAAGCAATGAATAACCAAGAGTCAATCAATATGATTCATGTAGAACCAAGCCATTAATGGTTCTATAGAGCCATAGAATTTCTCAATAAGGCATCCTAGAGGTATGTTATCTCGCAGGATCCGACAGGGAATGGCACCACCATTCAACATAGGGTAGTTTCCTAGTCTACATTTGCAAATGTAGAATTGTAGGGGGAGCTTGTCATCTTGTTAGTTGAGGCTGAAGCTTATCAAAATTGGACTTCATAGATATATGACTTCCTTAGACATGGTCTAGTCCTATAGGGATTGTCATGTGCTGCAAAGCACACATTCAAGTAGAAAGTGACAAAATATATCTTGTTAGTAGACATCCTATACCATAGAAGCTACGATGGAGTCCTCCTTCATTGTATTAAGCTCCAAGAGTCATATTGGGTAATTTTAGAAGCTCATGATGGTACGTACGATGTCTATTTCAACGACATGGCTATCATCAAGTGCATCCTTTGCATGGATTATTATTGGCCCACCATGGATAAGTATTTCAATGTGTATGTTAAGAAATGTGTTAAATGTCAACATCATGCTAATATTACACACTTGCCATCATAGGACTTATAGCCCATCCAAATGGCTTGGCCATTTTCTTAGTGGGGATTTGATCTTGTCTATAAGATATCTCCTCCATCATTAGGCTAGCATACTTTTATTATTACAACTACTAAGTATTTTAAAAAGTGGGTGGATGCCATTCCCTTAACAATGATAATTGGAGTTCGTAGTACTGAGTTTATACTCACCAATATCATAAGTCATTTTGAGATACCATCCAAGATAGTGTTAGATTATGGAACATAATTTAAGAAAAAAACTATGAGAGCTTTGACATCTAAGAATAGAATCAAACACATTTTTGCAACTCCATACTATCTGCAAGGGACAAGCTGAAGCTTTGAATAAGAGAGTGGTTTCCATATTGAAAAATATGGTACAAAAACACCACAAATATTGGAACATCCATCCACCCCTTGCACTATGGGCTTATAGGACTATCATTTGAACACCCACTAGGGCAAATCCATTTTCATTAGTATATGGCACTAAGGCCATTATACCCCTAGAATTGGAAATTCCAATGATGTGCGTCACATTGAAATAATTCATTGATGACGACACTGCACAATAAGCTTACCTAGATCAATTGATGCTACTTGATGAACATCATGTGAATGACCTTGAGTACCTTCATGTTCATCAAGAACATTTACAATGAGCTTATAATAACAAAGTCCATATGAGGAACTTTGAGGTTGGTGATCTTATGCTAAAAGAGAACCAATAGAATTCAAATTTACCGCTAGAAATGTGAGAAAAAATCATGGCTAACTGGTTGGGTCCTTATATGATCTCTGATAATATTGGACCTAGGACATATCGCTTGACATCGCTGGGATGAATTGAGGAGCCTGAGCCTCTGAATATCCTTCATCTTAAAGTGTTCTATGCCTAGAACCAGAAAAATCTCCAAAGGCATTTATAAGCCCTTTGCTCAATCAAAAAAGGCTCCAAGGGCATCTGTAAGCCCCTTGGTCATCCCATTAAAGGTCTCAAAGGTGTCTATAAGCCCTTTGGTCAAATCAAATATTCAAAATCCATAAAAATTGAAAAGTAATAAAAATTTAAATAAAAATAGAAATATTGAAAATCAAAAAATTTGTGCATCATTACATTTTCAATTACGTATTGCATTCCATTGGCATAATTACATTTAATTTATATTCTCATTTTATTGCATTGCATTAGGCATTTCCATCTGTAACCTTTGCATTAGGATAGGTTGTGTTTACAATCTTACAAACGACACCACATGTGTGTCTCAATCATGCATCTTTGCATTTACCATATAACAATCACCCTTGTGAGTAAATGTGTTTTTTAACACAACCCATCATGTTGCTATAAATAATATACTAAGGTTTTTTGATCATTCAACCATACCTAGTGGTCTTCTCAGGAGTTGGTAAGAAAAATTGCTTTGTTTTTGGGGCTGAGGTCTAGCTAGTATAGCCCTTAGCATATCAAGATCCTATTACTAATCAACAGATTAAAAACTCCTAATTAGTACTAGGGGAAGATGAACGCTACAAAGCAGGACCAGGTATATTGAGGTGAAAAGTTTATTCTTGCTTATACCACTGTGTAGATGGTATGGGTGATGTAAATTGGCAAAAGGATAAGTTTACTCCTTACCCATATAAATTCCTTGCTTAAAAATGAAGAAGCAATACCCCAGAGTGGTATCCTAGATCAATATCAAAGGTTGATATACCCATCGATATCCTAGATCGATATCCCACATTGATATCTTAAATTAAAAACCCCTAGTATTCAAATCAATATTCAAATAAAGATCAAATGAAGATCAAAATCAAGTTCAAAGTGAAATAAGTATCAAATCTCTTGCTCAAGAAAAAAGAGAAACGTAAAATAAACAATGATTATTGTCACTAAAAGAGAAAATAAACAGTGATTTTTATCACTATATATGAGCAAGTATCCCAATAAAATGAAGAAAATAAGGGGGGGAGCTTGAATCCCTAGAATTACCTGCACTCATCGTACCTTATGCATGATGATATGTCCGATACATTAGCATTTTTCTTGTGTATAGACCAATATTTGAATGTGGATGAGCTAGCTTTGGGTGTCCTATATCGCCTAGTGGTCTAGTCCAACTGAAATCTAAACCTAGGATTGGGTAAGACATTAGCGGACCCCCAATCTTAGCAATGGGCTGAAAGAATCATGCTTGACATCAGCGTATGAGTATGCCTTATCAAATATATTTCACTTGCACACATAGGGGTAATAAATAGTTTTGGCATATCCTAGAAAAAGCCTTATATTTCAAAAGTCTTGTATGGTAAATATACAACTTTTGATGAGTCAACTAGGATGTTTGAGTCTCATGGCAAGCCTCAAAAATTCCCAAATAGCAACAACCGTTTTCAAATGCAATCATAAAAAATCAATTTTCTTTTATGAGAGTTTGTTTGTTAAATTTATACATGATATAGGTTAGATACCGGATGGATATCAAAAATGATATTTATACGGCCACTGACTATGTTATACATTCTTTTAATTTACAAAAGCTTATAAATAGAAACAATACATAATTGCATATCACATATGGGTGTACAATTTATCAAATATTCATAAATATATAGCAATTACATGGCATGATTGTTATACATTATTTGGTGTCAATCATTAGATTGTTAAACTCACGTACATTCATACATTGTGTTTTAATGATTAAAGCATACATGTCAATTTGCATAGCATTCATTATAGAAAAAATATGTAATATATATATACATGGTATAAACCATGTCATAAGTAGCATAAATTAAATGCATACAAAGAAAAGAAATCATACATGCATTTAACATTAAACATTGCATCCATATACATAGCATAAATATAAAAAAACCAAAAATAAAGTACACATGTAATGAGATGAACTACCATATCATATATATATATATATATATATATATATGTGTGTGTGTGTGTGTGTGTGTGTGTGTGTGTGTGTGTGTGTGTGTGTGTGTGTGTGTGTCAAAGAGTACATAATAGTGGGGTACATCAAAATACCCGTAGGCTACAACTATGTAGGTTCGTGACCTTACACTTAGAATGGTACAAAAAGCAAAATCTATGCCATAGCTCTGGCCTGCGCCCCCTTGGTTAACCTACGTTGGAGCCCTCTCTGCCTCCCTCAGCCCCATATCTAGGAGCCTACTATAGAGCCTACTATGGATCTTGTGCTTATCCCAAACCAAATATAGCTAGTGCACAAGAGACAACCCCCTATGTCCTATGAGTCCTATAGTTGGAGCAATCATATGACTGCCTTATCTATTTGGTCCTAGACCTCCTCTTGTGGGTCCCTGTAGTGCGGGTATCATATGGAACCTCCTTGCCTAGTAGCCTGGTGTGACCCTCCAGCTGGCCGATGTGAGCTACACTCGTTGTATGTCAATCATTACCATCCACCATGAGGGTATGTACCCTCTTGATCTCTGCCATAGGGTCACAACCTCTTGGTAGTAAAGAATATGGTACCATGAGAGGTTCCATGACAATATGTGTAGGTGAGTGGTCTCCCCTCGCTGCCCTAAATAGATCCCACTCAATGGTCACAACATCTAGCTTAGCCTATAAAATATGACACTCACCAGTGGTCTTCCTAATCTCAATGTTGGCTATGGTAATCCTGGCCTGGAAATTTGCTCTCTCCTCATAGCTACGCCACTGGATTTGACCATGAGATAACTTCACCTATCTAGTGGTGATAGTAGTGTCCCTTTATAGCAACTGAGTATGAAGTCTTCCAACTTGTCTTTGGAGTTTGGATATCTGGACTCTCAACTATCCCACCTCACTGTCTGGAGGTGCCTTGCCCTCCTCTAATACCTCCTCCTCTGCCTCTATAGGAAGGCCCTACTCTGTAGTAGCCCATGAATATTCTATCTGCTAGGGGGTCCTGTGCCCATGAGGATCCACCTTTGTACCCTTTGTACCCTCTACTACAAAGCCATCAATTGGTTAGCCTAGAGGACCCTCTCCATGCCACTGTAGGCTAGTCCATCAGACATCATAGTCTACAGTAGTGTGTACGTCTACTAGGATCAACTCCTAGATGTCAACATCAACATCCCCCAACGGAGGCACCTAGGGCCAAGTCAGGTCCCTCTCTAGGACCATGTGTCTATATATAGTTAGCAACTCTGGGACATCCTGATGAATCCCAAACTACCTCAAGACACAAGAGTAGAACTTGTACTCATGTATGCCGATATTTAGGTCAATGATCCACCTATCTCTACATGCTCGACGCAGGTACCTATCTACTTTTGTCCAAGCTGGGTAGTCCATGTAGGGTCATCACTGTATCTACTAAGGGTGAAGCTATACAAATCTGGAGATGTAGTGGTCTAGGTCTCCTACATGAGACCTACTCCTAAAACCCTCCTACTCTTGGGGCCATCAGGTGACATAGCACTTACTAGCCTCATCAATGGTTGTAATATCTAGAGGTAATTCCATAGGGTGCTCAATCAAGATGTGCTTCCAGCCCCAAACCTGTAGGAGGATGCTACAACTGATACCCACTCTATTATGGTGCATGATCTAATACAGATCATGATAGAGCTATGCTAGAAGAGTGCTCCCTCATGCCAAAATTAGAGACCACTTGGTTGAACTCACCATCACCTCTCTAGTCCTAGCCAATAGGTTCCAAGGGAACCTCACAACTGAAGAGTCCGGGAGGACTATCTGTAGACATGAAACATTGACTCATTTTTCTTAGTTTTTCTTCTAGAGAAGTAAGTTCATCTTCAAGATAATTTTTACCCTATCAAATCATGTCAATTATTATAAAATTTTATACCATTGTGTAGGCCTAAAATTTTTGCACTCCTTTCCTCTAGGCTGATGGATCCATGCCTCAGAGGGGAATGGAAAATGATAGAGCTACACCTCGAAAGAGAGGCACTTGATCGTGCCTTCTTGTGGTGATTTTTCGACGAATTGTGGGTTCACCAAGAAACTTTTGATGGCAGTTTCCACACCTAGGTTGAGAATGAGGTTTAATATGTTCATTTTTGGATCACTCATACAAACACCTAAGGTTGGCCTTTGAAATGCAACTAACCTATCTATGATGCGATTTTTTTTTACTTTTTTGATGAAAACAACAGACGAGAATAGAAATGACAAATGCAGTTGCTAATTCTATGCTTAAAAGAAATTCAAAACATACCCGAATCGAGATGTCTGATGAAGATTCTAATTTTTTGATGCAGAGCAGGATCACTGCTATTTTGGCAGAATCGTTGTTGTTCCAGGCAAAATCGCTCAACAATTTGCTGAAATCGCAAGCGATTTCGTTGCAATTTTGTAGCAACAAAACACAAGACACAAAATGGTTTTCTGGCACAAATATGATTCAAACTTTGATATGTTTCCTATTTAAGCATTCCTTTTCAACTAAATGAAAGATAGAAAAGGTTTGTAATAGATGTAAGTACAAGAGTCTAAATGTTCATGAATTTTATGTAAGCAAAATGCAGATTTAAATTAAAAATTGATTAACATGATGGTGAATACCCGAGATGCATTGCTTGAATTAATGAAAATATAATTAAATAACTAAATAAAATGGAAGAGAAGGAAGAAGAACAAACAGAATAAAGGTTTTTGCCCCTAGATGATCTGTGAGAAAAATCGTTGCCAAGTCGACAGGATCGCTGCTATTTTTTACGAAATCGCACACCTACTCCGCCTGCTCGCAACACGATTCTGTCGATTGTTCTACGATTTCGCCGTTCATTGTGCGATTTTGACTGCAACCTGCAAGTGAAAATTTTCTAAAGAGGGTAATGGGACAATGATGGATTTTAGGCAAATACGGGCAAATTGAAGACGGGAAGATTATACTAATGGCTTCTCAATTCTGCTATCTGCTCAAGGGATCACTTAGCACGCTTTGCAATCAGGGAGTCAGCCCCAAAAAATGAATTAGAGGGGGGATTAAATAGGATTAGGGGTAAATATGGGAAATCAGGAGGTTAGGCCAAAATAGGGAGGGAGTTGGGATCCCTCCTATGTTTGCCCCTGCCTAATCTCATCGTGAATCCATCGTTACAACCTCTTTCCAAACTCAGAAACGTGGTTTGAAATGGATTTTTGGCATTTTGCAAACTTGGGAAAATTCTATTTTTGAGCAAAATCGCTTGACGATTTTGCTAGCCGCTCAAGCGATTTTGCTGAAAGTCAGGCGATTTTGCCCAACGGTCAAAACAACATTGGTTTGAGGGCACAAAAATCGAGGCAAATGGATTTTTGCTAATTTTGAATGATTTTCGGGTAGACTTAGGTAAATTTGATGTTTTTATCAATTTTAATGTTTTTACTGAGTTAATCAATTTAAGTGCGTCAAATTTAAGGTGCTACATTTTGCCCCCTCTTTAGCGACTTTTTGAAAAAGTCGTTAAAGATGAAATGGCACATTTTTCGAGGTAGCAGAAAAAAAATTGTATGCATTTTTAGTTCATTGTTTTAACTTTGTTATTTTGACGTCTTATTATGTTGCCCCCTTCGATTTTTGCATTAATTCGACAAATTAATGAAAATTCAAAAAAAGGAAATTTTTAGGTTGACTTAAATAGAGAAACAAAATAAGAAATTTCATTTTCATTTTTACTGTTCACTTTCCAGAGAGAAAAAGAGCTCTGAGTGCACGATGGCAGGATTGACACATAGAGCGGATCTAGTGCACAGAGGAGAGAGGGTAAGCATTAATTTTCATGCTTTTTATGATTTTCTTTGAATTTTAATTTGGACTTTAAATTCGGGTATGCCGTAATTTTTGATGCGAGGCGAAATCGCCTCTATTTCGATGAAATCACCTCGAGATCACAAAATCGCATAGGGTTTGGCAAAATCGCTACAGAAAAATGCAACGATTTAGGACTTCCAAAGCGATTTTGATGAATCGAGGGCGATTTCGCTAGAAACAGGAACGATTTCATCAAAATCGAAATGATTTTGACAACTTGAATGCGATTTTGGGTTTTAATGTAATTTTGGTAATTAACTTTAAATTTTTGACTTTTGTGTGTAGTTGGGCAGTTTGAAGAGCCGAGAGTGGCGTTATGATGGTTTCCAGGTGGACCTAGGAAACCTGTCTGATGGTGATCGGGCGACCTTGGACATGGTGGGACTACGTCATGTGGCTGAGATGCCACAAATTCCTGTCGACCTCACTTTGCTTATAGCTCTGGCAGAGAGGTGGTATCCTAGTTCATCCACCTTTCGACTATCGACTAGGGAGATGGCTCCCACCCTAGAGGACGTCTAGAGGATCTTGTGGATCCCCATTCAGGGCCAGCAGGTTACAGGGTCAGATCACCAGGCTCGAGCGCTTCAGAGATTATCCGAGGATCCTCAGATGAGGCTGGAGTCAAGTGGGGTCTCTGTTACTACTCTGAGATAGATACCCAAGATTTCTCCTCTGACATCGGTATTGTTAGGAGTAGTTGGTGGCTTGTTGTTGTGCCACCAGAGCAGTAGATTGCCTTGGCTGCTTGCAAGGGTAGTGGCCGATATGTGGGACCATCGAATTCGATTTGCATGGGGTCCTTTTTGCTTGTGTCGCTTGTATAGGACACTATACAAGATTGTCTATAGGGAGGGGGTGGCTCTAGTGCTTACCTCTTTTTTATAGGTCTAGTGTTGGGAGCACATCATAGTGCGGAGGCCTGAGGGGCTACCGATAGTAGTAGTAGAGGCAAGGAGGCCCCGAGTTTACTGTTGGGTAGTCCAGGTAGGAGGAGTTCGAAGGATTAGCCTGGATGATGCCAGAGAATTTTTGATGAGCTGACAGGGGATGCCATCACCTGGAGACCATGGAGGGGCCACCCAAGATGGGCCGAGGATAGGGTAGAGCTGGCTCATGTCAGATGAGCTATCTAGTTGTGGATGCATGATGGGGAGATGGAGCCCCATCGAGCGGATCGAGTGCTTCGATAGTTTGGCTTATAGTAGGGGATCCCTACTATTAGATATTTTTACTATGCTCGGACCACCAGGGATCCGACCTCTATCAATGGTGCACCTGACATGAGGCGCTTCCTAGATACAGCTCTAGATGATGCCCCTATTGTTACAACCACTGGAGATGATGTAGGGGTTACAAGGACTACACGACATGGTATGCCTCAGTCTGCCCTTTGATACTGACAACACAGAGGGGGCCAATGCACAGGGACGTGGAGCGGGTGCTTCGACATCATAGAGCATCCAGTGAGCAGGCCAGTGTAGAGTCCATGGCTCGAGGTAGAGGTGCAAGGACCAGGGGCGGTCACTTGCATGGTAGAGGGAGGATGCCAGATCCTCATACTATAGGACTATGGGGCCATGGTGGGCCTCCGCTAAGACCATTGAGGGTCCCACGGACCCGAGGGAGAGATGAGATGGAGGTACCCTCTCCTCAGGAGCCTAGACCAGATTCCCCTGGGAAGGGGATAGCCACGGAGGAGGAGGGTGAGAGAAGTGCGATGGCTGCTCTTCGGGTAGAGAATGCCATGCTACGGGAGACTAATACCTCCCAGAGGATGCGCATTGAGATGCTAGAGGTAGAGTTAGCCCAGGTGAGGGTGCAGGCACAGAGAGGAGTGGGAGGGATAGCGGATATGCTCTCTAGGGCTTCTGGGTGAGCTGCTTTCTACCAGGTGATGTACTTCATGACCATCCTAGAGGGACAGAGAGTACCTCTCCCAGTGATGTATGAGCCATCGACTCGGGCAAGTCGGAGATCCTAGTCTTCCACTCGAGAGACTACTGTGGCTCAAGCTCCTCCACCTCCTGGAGGTGACGATGCACAGAGCACCAGGGGTGTTGGACAGTCATGAGGATTGGACTTTTGATGATGTATTGATGATGTATTTTTGGATGACTGAGTATGCCGATGATGGCTATTGTGGCATACCAATATACTATTGTATATATATACTTTTTTGATGATATATATAGATTTTGATCTTTTGCCTTATGTGTCAATGTGTTTGATGATTAATTTTGCATTTTGATTTTAAAGAGTTGTATTTTAAATTTGATAAAATGATTTGATGTAAAATTGCATTAAGATGTGTAAAATGGTTTTGTTGTTTCTGAAAATAGGAAATGTGAATTTAGCAATAAACCTCGAAGGATGTGGCATTGTTATGTGACTGTTGTGGAGATCTAAGCTCGTTAAGTCATGAAGTTGATCCTGTTATGAGGTGTATTTTGATATTGCTAAATGAAATGGTTGGGTGCTTAAGAAAATTCTTAAGGCTTTTTGATAGGATGAGATGTATTGATTGTTGATCAAAAAGATGTAATTTTGGGCATACAAACGTCGAACGATGGCTTTTGCTAAGCAAGGAATCGCTAATTACTTAGGAATAATACTATCATCGCAAAAAGTCATCATGAAAATGCAGGATAAAAAATATTTTTGTAAAATGCAAAATTAATGTTGTGTAAATCATTGTATCACATATGCAAAAGGTTTTATAGATGCTTACGATGAATTTTTGGGCATGAAAAATTAGAAGGATGGTTTTCGCTAGGTAAGGAATTCCTAATCGCTTAGGAATAATACCATCATCGCAGTAAAACCAAAATGCAATGCAGGATGAATATGTAACTTTAGATATAATATTTTTGAGTTATTTGGAATATTTTGTTAACATGACAAATTTATGAAGATGGTTTTCGCTAGGCAAGGAATCCCTAATTGCTTAGGAATAATACCATCATTGCGAAAAAGATATATTTTTTTGAATTTTTGTAATTTTAAGTTTGATATGTAGAAATTTAATAAAATATCAACGCAATATTTTAATTTATCTCAAAAAAATAAATTCAAATTTATCTAGAACCCTTGTGTGTGAAGTGCATTTATTTCCATTTTGATGCTATCATAATGATACAAAATCTCTCAAATAGCAAATGTGTGTGCCTTTTGTAAAGTTCGTTTACTGATTTTAAGTAGATAAATGATGGAGCAAACTTAATGAAACCAATGTGTGTGCAAGTGAAATGTTCTTTAACCATGATTTTGTGCATGCATTAGGAATGAACTGCTATGTGAGTCAAATTACCATAAAGCTAGCTAATCCACAAGCGGACATTGGTCTGTACAAAAGAAGGTCGCTAATGTGACAGACATGTCGCCACGCGAAAAGGAATTACCCAATGTCAAGCAAGTTGGGCACAAATCACCTGTTATGGGGCTTACCTTCATGATTTTTGACTGAATGAGAAATTCCAGGGATTCAAGTTCCGTATTCCTTCTTTTCTTCACTTTCAAGGGGTAGGGATTTTGTTCATTTTGTTTTGAACAAGGGGATTTTATTACTTTTCTTTTTATCTTTTTGTTTTTTTTTTTTTTGATTTTTCTTTTGGGATACTTGCTCAGCTTAGATGTGGAGCAAGGGATTTTTATTTGGGTAGGATGGAATCTTGTCCTTTTGCCAATTTCTCATTCATTCTAGATCATGCACATGAGAGGATAGCAGGGAAAACTTTTCGCTTAAAGCATTAAAACTCACTATGCAGTACCATTATTCGAAGATTGCAATAAATCATCTTTAATGTGTAACGTGTGGGTCTTGGTTCCAAAAAGTAGCAACATCATTCATAAACAAAAAATTTATTTAGTGAAAATAGTGTTCTTTGATATAAGAGAGATTTATAATCAAAATAACAGATATAAAAAATTATTTAATTTTACGAATTTTTAAGTGCGTGGTTCAAGATAACTTCTGAATTTAATCCTAGATAAAGGAAAATATTACTTGCTATTTTAGCAAAATTTGATTAAAGCTTTTGGGAATATTTTTGTATTTTTCTTATTTTGTAATTTGTTTGGCTATTTTGAGGAACATTTTTGAAAGTGCATGACAAACCTATTTACAAATATGTACAAAGATGAAGATTTGGATCTATGCATAATATCGTTTGAGGTGCATAATATTCATGGGTTCCTTGAGATATTTTCCTTCCAAGGTAGCCAATCTATATGCACCTGACCCAAATTTAGCAATGATGATAAATGGTCCCAGCCAGTTGGGCTGGAATTTTCCTTTAAGGTCTTTTCTTGCATTAGTATTCCTCTGATTTTCTTTTAAAACTAAATCTCCAATTTCAAATGATCTGTTATGAACTTTTTTAGCATATGATCTTTTAAGTTTGTCTTGGTAAGCACGAAGGTGCTCTAAAGCATGAATGCATTTTTCATCCAGAAGTTCTAGCTGACTGAGTCTGCTAGCACGATATTCATCTCCTACTTCAGCATCTTGAAGTAAAAGTGATAGGGATGGAACTTCTAATTGAAAGGGAAAAACTGCTTCAACACCATATACCAAGACAAAAGGTGTAGCACCAGTGGGAGTACGAACGCTAGTTCGATAAGCCCACAAAGCAGGATATAATTGGATGTGCCAATCACGACCTATTTTATTAACCATTATTTTTAAGATTTTGATTAAGGTTTTGTTAGATGCTTCGGCTTGGCCATTTCCTTGTGGATAGTAAGGAGTGGACCATCTATGTTGGATTTTATACTTTTGACACAATTTCTTAATATCTTTATTTTTAAAACATGTTCCATTATCAGAAATAAGATTAGATGGAATTCCAAATCTGTAGATGATTTGATTAAATATGAATTTTGAGACTTGGATTCCTGTGCAAGAAGCTAAAGGCATAGCTTCGACCCACTTTGTAAAATATTCAATTGCAGTTATGATGAACTTGTGACCATCAGATGAAACAGGGTTGATTTTACCAATAATGTCTAAACCCCATTTAGAGAAAGGCCAAGGGGATGCTATGGTTTGGAGTTCTTGGGCAGGAGCATGGACAAGGTCAGAATGCCTTTGGCATTTGTCACATTGATGCACATAATCATTTGCATCTTTCTCCATTGAAGGCCAGAAATAACCTATTCTAAGAAGTTTTCTAGAAATAGCACTTCCACTAAAATGTCCTCCACAAGACCCATCATGAGCTTCACTTAGGGCTTTCTTAGACTCTTCAGAATTTAGACACCTTAATAAGATACCTTCGAAGGATCTCCTATAAAGGGTATTACCAATTATTACGAAGTGAACAACTCACTTGCATAACAATCTACGTTGGTTTCTATCAAATCCTTCAGGGAAGGTTCCATTTTGTAAGAAATTAAAAATGTCTATGTACCACGGTTCTAGGGTAACTTCATTAATCAAAAAAACATCTAATGGTTCCATACATGACTTAGTAGAAGTAGGTTCCTAGAGTTTTTTGATGATAATAGTAGCATATTCATCATCCAACTCCAAAGGCAACAAAGAAGCCACCGCAACCATAGCATCGACAACGCGGTTACTAGTTCTAGGAACAACTTCTAAAGTTACTTTATTAAACAATGATATAAGTTTTAACACATATTCCTTATAAGGATGAAGTTTCTCATCTCATGTTTGATAAAATTCATTAATTTGATTTATGACGAGCTGAGAATCTCCAAAAACTAATAATGTTTTTACCTTTAGTGCTAAAGCGGCTCGTAATCCAAGGATTAGAGCTTCATATTCTGCAGTGTTATTAGTACAAGCAAATTGTAATTTAAAGGATAAAGGGATTAGGTGCTTTTGAGGAGATTTTAATATAATACCTACACCTGCTCCACTCATACATCTAGCTCCATCAAAAAATAATGTCCAAGTTTTCGAGTGATCCTCTTCCAAGTTGAGGCATTCATCAAGGAAATTCGATGCTCATAGGCTGAGTAGATTCCATAGGAGCAACAACTAATTGATCTGCTATAACTTGGCCTTTTATAGATTTTTGGCTGATAAATATGAGTTCAAACTCACTAAGAGCAAGAACCCATTTAGTTGTGCGTCCTGACAGATATGGTCTACTCATTAAATATCTTAATGGATCAGATTTAGCAATGACATATGTCGTTTGACTTAACATATAATGGCACAATTTTTGCGTTGAAAATACTACTGCTAAACATAATTTTTCCAATGGAGTATACCTTGTCTCATAATTTATTAAAGTCCTACTTATATAATATGTTGCTCGTTCTTTCTTTTCTTTATCAATTTGAGCTAACATAGCTCCAAGTGCAAGTTCTGAAGCCGAAATATACAAAATAAAAGGTTGGTCTGGTTTAGGCGGAACAAGCACTGGAGGATTAAGAAGGTATTGCTTAATGTTGTCAAAAGCTTCTTGACACTCTTTATCCCACTGAAAGGATACATTCTTCTTAAGAAATTTAAGGAAAGGTTCTGTCCTATCCGCCAACTTATCTATGAAGCGACGAATAGCTTGTAATTTTCCTTGCAAACTTCTTAATTCTGATATATTCTTAGGAGATGGCATATCATGAATAGCTTTAATTTTTAGAGGGTCTATTTCTATACCTCTTATAGAAATGATAACTCCTAATAACTTGCCATATTTCACCCCAAATACACATTTATCTGGATTTAAGCGTATTAGATACTTTCTTAGTCTATCAAATACTTTCCTTAAATCTCTAATGTGATCATCTTCTTCATTGGATCTAGCTATGATGTCATCAACATAATCATGTAGAATATCATACATCATATCATGAAAGATATACGTCATGGCTCTTTGATATGTTGCTCCAACATTCTTTAAACCAAAAGGCATAACTTTCCAACAGAAAGTTCCCCAAGGTGTGATGAAAGTCATTTTTGCTTGGTCTTCAGGAGCAATTCTGATTTGGTTGTATCCTGAAAAACCATCCATAAGAGATAACATTCCACTCCCAGCTGTAAAGTCTATGATTTGATCCATATTAGGGAGAGGAAAATCATCTTTAGGGCATGCCGCATTAATATCTCTAAAGTCTGTGCAAACCCTAATTTTTGTGGCTTCTTTCTTAGTGACTGGAACAACATTAGAAATCCATTCTGCATAATCAATTGCTTGTATGAAAATGACGTTTAAGAGCTTTTCTAATTCACCTTTGACTAATAGTGTGACTTTAGGATGCATCTTTCTTAATTTTTGCTTTACTGGTTTAGCATCAGGGTGCACTACTAGATGATGCATGACTACAGAAGGATCTAAGCTAGGCATATCTGCATATGTCCATGCAAAGACATCTGAATATTCTGTGAGAAATTCTATGTATAATATTTGTTTTTCTTCACTCAATTCGGATCCAGTTTTGACCATATGAGGATTTTCTTCTGTACCAATGTTAACTTTTAGAAAATTGTCTACAACAATGTTCAAGTCTCTTTCAAAATTTGGTGGTGCAGGAGATACACCCATTTCTTGTAATTCTTCCAAAGTGCATTTAGCTAATTCCTCTTGAGGATTACATTCTTCTATATGGGCTATGCATGGCATGGATCCATCAAAGAAATACTGGTTTTGAAAAATTTCTTCTAAAGACACATCATGATATATGTCCCCTTCTAAACATTCATCCATAGAAGCAATCATGTCTGGATATACTAATGTTAACATGTTACATGTATGCACTTTTCTAGACATTGCTTTTAATTCTATGTATTCTTGATATGTCATGAGATTGTCATCATCCTTGTATGGAAATGGCTCAGCTTTTGTGGGGATGAGTCCAAGACCACATCGGGCTGGCCATTCAATAACTTCTAAAGGTTCTCTTATACCCTTTTGATAAGGTCCTAAGCCTTTACCTCTATATCCCAAATTGCACATTATTTCTTTTGGTATTACATATTTATCAGAAAAATAGCATTTGGCAAATTCATTTTGATCAATTGAAATTTGTAATATTGAATACTTTCCAAAATCATATCCTGCAGATATAAATATAGAGCTCCCAATATGACAAATGCTCCCTTTCTTAGGTACTCCAAAAGTGCGGGGAGATGAGGAAGACTCAGATAATATCTTAGAATCTTGCGTAGCTAGATTAACTTCTTCAATTGGTGCCAAAATTGAGGATAAATCCGCTAATCCTTCATCTGAAACTGCATATGAGGTAGATGGCTTATGTTCTTTATCATTTTCCTTAGATGTTGAAAATTTAAACTCTGTAGGGTCTATAGGTAATTCAGTCACTACAGGTTTAGGAAAAGGATTAGATATTCCTTTAGAAGGGGATGGTTCTTTTATTTTTATTGATACTTTATCACATGCTTTAGGTGATGGTGATTTAGAATGTGATTTAGGCTTATAGTGCTTTATGGGTGTATTTGGATTCTGAGGGATAGAAGTCATGGCTGGACAAAATGGAACTCCTATGGGTTCTGCCAGAGCACACATGTCAAAAGGTCTAGGGTCTCCATGGATGATAACCAATTGATTTTTAAATTCAAATTTTACACATTGATGTAATGTGGAAGGAACTGCTCTCATTGCATTGATCCAAGGTCGACCCAAAAGAATGTTGTACGATGCAAAGCAGGGTACAACAAACACAATCGTATCCAAAATCCGTGGACCAACTTGCAATGGGATTTTCATTACTCCACACGTTTCTTGAGTCTCATCATTAAATGCCTTAATAAGCATCTCAATTTTTTGCATGTCTTCTTTCTTAAACCCAAATATTTGAAAAAAATCATAAGTGCATATATTCAGTGAAGATCCATTGTCTATTAGAACTCTTTTAACTCCTACATCTCCAATCATTGCTGTAATATATAAAGGATTATCTCCAAACATACTTTGAGGAGGTATTTCCTTATCTTTGAAATCTATGAAGTTTACTTCATTTAAAGTTACAACATTTACTATAGCGTTTGGTTCAATATCTTCTGGAACCATCATTTTGTTTAGAGTTTTCATTAATTCATCTCTATGAGTGGGAGAAGTTCTCAAAAGGTCTAGAAGAGAAATTCTCACTGTAATGGTAGATAATTGTTCATTAATATCATAGGGTGTTCTCTGTTGTGAACCAAACACATTATTTCCTTTGTTAGGAGTTTTTAGAATAAATGGGTTTGCTTTATCACTTTGGTCTTGTGAATTCTGGTTTTGGGCCTGTTGCCTTGTAACCACTCCTATAGTCCCCACAAAATTGCTACGAGGTCTTGCATTTTGCGCTTGTTCATTTGAGAGCCACTGTTGTGACGATGGTCTAGTGGTCACTCTTCTTGGAAATGGTTCTTCTGGAACCATCTGATCTGTAATAGGAGTGATTGCTTCAGATTCATCTTCTGAACTATTTGAATTATTTGAAGTGATATCCATTTCACTTTCATCATCACTTCCTTCACTATTCCCTTCATTACTCTCTACAGTTGTTATTTGACAATCTCTTAAGGGTCTGACAGTCATCTGAGATGCCGTAGTAGCATATGGCTTTTGTAAATTTTGATGAGGCATAAAACCACTAATAGTTCCCACATATCTAGTTGGATGGGGAACATTATGTTGTTCTACTTGATTTATAGCTTCTTTACCGTGTTTTGGTAAAGGATGTTGAAAAATATCCAGATTTTGATTTGCATTCTATTTTTGGGGTTGTTTTTTAGCATCATTTTGGACATTTCTAGGAGGAAATTTCTCTACCTCCATATCTCCTTTATCAATTAAATCTTGAATCATATGCTTTAACCTTTTACATGAATTTGTTGAATGTCCATCAACTCTATGAAAATTACAGTGCAAATCAGCTCTAAACCCCGCTACAGTTGTATCGGGTTGTCTTATTTCAGGCAACCGAATTAAGCCTTGTTCTAATAACTGAGGTAAAATCATATGTAATGGTTGATTTAATCTGGTAAACTCTCTTGGAGGTTTATCAAGAGCTTTTAGTATGAACTTCTTCACAACTTCAATAAGGTTGATATTCTGATTATTCCTACTATCGGTAACTCCGTCACCGACTACTTGCTTGTTCTTATACTGATTTTTAGAATTCTTATCTTCATATTTCTTTTTATATTGACCTCTTCTAATAAGGGCGCTCTCTACCCTTCTCCCTAGGTCAATAGCTTGGTCAAAATATGTTATAGTAGCCGTGGAAAGTTCATAGGACAATTGTTCTTGCAAATTATTTATGAATATGTCTAGCATTTCTCTTTGTGGTAATGCAAAATGCAACTTGCTTAAAAGTTGTCTCCACTTAGTTAGGAATTCTGCAAAACTTTCATCTTTACCTTGCTTAAGATTGTACAAATATTTAATAGTCACATGCCTCTCTATGTAGGCACTAAATTGATGTACAAACATCTCAACTGTTTCTTCAAAATTCCTTAAGGAGTTGTTAGGAATTTGATAGTACCATTCCAAGGCTATGCCTCCTAAAATTTTAGGAAACATCTTAAGCATCAGTAAATCATCATGCGAGACATCATGACATGCTATTCTAAACATGCGTAAATGCTCGATGGGATCTTCAGTTCCCTTATATATAGTGAACACTGGCATAGGGAAATGCTTAGGGTAAGGTTGAGCTATTACGATGGGATCCAAGGGTTGACTACACATCTCTTGATAGTTGTATGAGGGACGGTAAGGATCTATTTGGTCTAAGCGGGAAGCCAATTGCTTTACCATTGCTTCCAACCCTTGATGTCCACCAAACTGGTTTGGTTGCATCGTATCATTATATCCTTGATAATAATTAGGTGCAACTGTATTAGGATTTCCCATTGAGACAATGTTATGCAAAGTATTTCTTGGTGGAACTATCTTTTGATAATTATTCTTTTGCACTTGTTTGCCCTTCCGTTGTTGATTAAGGGCTTGGGAAAGTATAGAAGCAAAGGTCTGTTGCTTAGCATTTGTTCTAACATTATTAAGAGGAATCTTAGAGGCTTGAGTTGTTTGTTTTCGAGGCCTCTGATTTATATGTATCATATTTTGTCTTGGTGTTTCATCTTGATCCTCACTAGATTCTATGTAATGTAAGGGGTTGGTATGCACTTTAAGTGCGGCTGTAAAAGCATCTGCTAGGTTTCCTTTTCCTTGCTTCTCTACTTCTATTGCTTGATTAAGATCATCCATATTATCTCTCATAAAAGATATAAAATTTTCAATGGATTCAAACTTAAGATTACCTTTAGAATTTAATTTAGGTTGATTAAGTTCTACATCCTCACTATCATTGTCATGATCTGAAGAAACATATTCTTCTTCAGACCGAGTTTCTTCATTATTATTTTGTTCTCAGTATGGTTCTCGTTCTTGCTCTAGTTTTTGATCTTCTATTTCATTCTCAGTTTCTTTACCATTCCTTAATTTAGGCATTTTGAATTAAGTTGATTTCGATATATATATATATATATATATATGTGCTAGGTTTTGGGGTATATATATTATTTATATATACCTAACTAATTAAATTAAATTACTATTTTTAGATTGATTTTTTTTGTTTATCTAGGACACGTAGAGCAAGCAATTAAACACACAAATAATCACATGCTAGGTAATAGTAGATTTTAATCTTCTTGAAATAATTTATGTATATCATTAATGGGCTCCAATTGATCATGTGTCATGTAATGCTCTTCTTCAAATGTGAAGTTGTCTTGTAGGAACCTTATGAATTGTGCTAAGGTAATGCAATCTACTTCTAGGTTAGACCTATAAAAATATAGCTCGTGACAATACTCTCTATAGAATACAACTCTAGGGATGGTATTAAGCCTTCTCTTATCGTCTAGGATTATTTCTTGACTTTCTACGTGAGCTAAAAACTTATGTGTCGCTACGGCGTCGTCTAGGTAGGTTTCAAAGGAGTAGAAATTAGGTGAAATCAAGGCTCTCTTATTAGTCAACCACCTTTCGCAAGATCTTTGAAGGTCAAAATAGGTAGGTTCTCTATAAGGATCCAGGATTCTAGCCAAGTCTATCCTATGGATTTGTTTAAGTTCTTCTTGTCTACTTTCAATAACGTCTAGTCTTCTATCTAATTCAATCCAGGACTCTCCAGATGTTATATTTTCACTTTCATTAAAGTATGAGACTTCTTGAATTGCTAATATTGTAGTAACATTAAGACGAATAGCTCTCCTATAATTATAATCTACCATCTAAAATGCAAATGCAATTTAACTATTGTTTTTTTGTTTTGATTTTGGTTTTTGTTTTGATTTTGATTTTAATATTTAATTTAAGAATCAGAAGATAATCTAATGTTTCACGTCGGGTTCACCAAAGAATGTAGGCCTAAAATTTTTGCACTCCTTTCCTCTAGGCTGATGGATCCGCGCCTCAGAGGGGAATGGAAAATGATAGAGCTACACCTCGAAAGAGAGGCACTTGATCGTGCCTTCTTGTGGTGATTTTTCGACGAATTGTGGGTTCACCAGGAAACTTTTGATGGCAGTTTTCGCACCTAGGTTGAGAATGAGGTTTAATATGTTCATTTTTGGATCACTCATACAAACACCTAAGGTTGGCCTTTGAAATGCAACTAACCTATCTATGATGCGATTTTTTTTTACTTTTTTGATGAAAACAACAGACAAGAATAGAAATGACAAATGCAGTTGCTAATTCTATGCTTAAAAGAAATTCAAAACATACCTGAATCGAGATGTCTGATGAAGATTCTGATTTTTTGATGCAGAGAAGGATCGCTGCTATTTTGGCAGAATCGTTGTTGTTCCAGGCAAAATCGCTCAACAATTTGCTGAAATCGCAAGCGATTTCGCTGCAATTTTGTAGCAACAAAACACAAGACACAAAATGGTTTTCTGGCACAAATATGATTCAAACTTTGATATGTTTCCTATTTAAGCATTCCTTTTCAACTAAATGAAAGATAGAAAAGGTTTGTAATAGATGTAAGTACAAGAGTCTAAATGTTCATGAATTTTATGTAAGCAAAATGCAGATTTAAATTAAAAATTGATTAACATGATGGTGAATACCCGAGATGCATTGCTGAATTAATGAAAATATAATTAAATAACTAAATAAAATGGAAGAGAAGGAAGAAGAACAAACAGAATAAAGGTTTTTGCCCCTAGATGATCTATGAGCAAAATCGCTGCCAAGTCAACAGGATCGCTGCTATTTTCTGTGAAATCGCACACCTACTCCGCCTGCTCGCAACACGATTCTGTCGATTGTTCTGCGATTTCGTCGTTCGTTGTGCGATTTTGACTGCAACCTGCAAGTGAAAATTTGCTAAAGAGGGTAATGGGACAATGATGGATTTTAGGCAAATACGGGCAAATTGAAGACGGGAAGATTATACTAATGGCTTCTCAATTCTGCTATCTGCTCAGGGGATCACTTAGCACGCTTTGCAATCAGGGAGTCAGCCCTAAAAAATGAATTAGAGGGGGGATTAAATAGGATTAGGGGTAAATCTGGGAAATCAGGAGGTTAGGCCAAAATAGGGAGGGAGTTGGGATCCCTCCTATGTTTTCCCCTGCCTAATCTCGCCAGAATCCGTCGTTACAACCTCTTTCCAAACTCAGAAACGCGGTTTGAAATGGATTTTTGGCATTTTGCAAACTTGGGAAAATTCTATTTTTGAGCAAAATCGCTTGACGATTTTGCTAGCCGCTCAAGCGATTTTGCTGAAAGTCAGGCGATTTTGCCCAACGGTCAAAACAACATTGGTTTGAGGGCGCAAAAATCGAGGCAAATGGATTTTTGCTAATTTTGAATGATTTTCGGGTAGACTTAGGTAAATTTGATG